>VYZM01017513.1:577609-604743 GCA_013398915.1 Dromas ardeola
GCTCGATGACAGAGGCTGAGAAGCAAATGCTTGTTTCGGAAGTGAATCTGCTTCGTGAGCTGAGGCACCCGAATATCGTCCGGTATTACGATCGCATCATCGACAGAAGCAGCACGACCCTGTACATCGTGATGGAGTACTGTGATGGTGGCGACCTGGCTAGCTTAATCGCAAGGTGCACGAAAGAAAGGCACGTGAAATCTGTTTGTGGCAGTTTTGGAGTACCTAGTGTGAAGTATTTGGGGCAATCAAAAAGAAAAGTGAAATGTATCTTTTCTCAATAACTTCTGAACAACTTTACATTGAGTCCTTTGGACCCAATAACTCTTCTAAAATGTTTAAGGTTTTGTACAAAATTACAACACTGATGGGAATGGTGCTAATGAATGCGCCAACTGATTTAATGTTTATGTTGAAATAGTAAAAAAAACTGAGCTGTCTTATGAGGCAGAAGCTGTTGTAGTGTTTCTGGGTTGAAAACATAAACCAGCAAGTCAGTTCTTGCAGGCAGGTAGCTTGATCTGTGGATTCTTCTGGCTTGCCCATCAGTAAAACCACTTGTACCCTATTTGTTGTTATAACACCAAAAGACATGAAAGGAAAAAGTGATTTTGAACATGTTAAAAGCTACTTTATGTGCCTGCATATAAAGCTTGTGGAGGCACCAAGTCAATAAGACTTTATCTTGGTCTAATCTTAGACTTAGTAGCCTACATCTCAGGTATAACATCAGTTTTCACATTCTTAGGTTAAAGAAGTACATGACACCACATGTGTTATTTTGAGAATAGCCTAAAATGGTACTGCAGCTGCCCCTGAACATCACTGTTTTCACTTGAGGAAGGTTATATTAAAAATCAGTCCTGTCTTGACACTATTGTTATTGTATGTTGCTCATCATAAACAGCTGATAAGATACTGTTATCATAAGTGATCAAAGGGACAGATCTCATCACAAAAGCATCAAATTGATATTTGTGTTGTAAGTAATAGAAATGCTCCATATTTATTAGACTCTTTGGGGGAGGAAGGGAGTCTGCAACAGAAGTCTAGATGTCTTCAACATACTTGGAGTGGTTTGTTTTTTTTTTAAAGTTTCCATTTTAAAAAAAGCATATGTAGATGCCTGTTGCTGTTAGTTTTCTGTAGAGGTGTTGATTCAGTGATGTTTTATAATAGTATTAAAAAACTTACAGAACTAAGACTGGCAGCAACTACTTAAACTTATATATGCTTGGAGAATACATTTATTAAATAATGTGTTCATATTTCAGGCATTACTTGGAAGAAAGCTTTATTCTCAGAGTATTGACTCAATTGACATTGGCCTTGAAGGAATGTCACAGACGGAGTGATGGTGCAGTGACTGTGCATCGTGACCTAAAACCAGCAAATGTCTTTCTAGATGGCAAGCAGAATGTGAAACTTGGAGATTTTGGACTGGCTAGAATATTGCACCATGACACGAGCTTTGCCAAAACATTTGTTGGAACGCCATATTATATGTCTCCAGTAAGACCTCCCTTCTGTGCCTTATCTTCCCTTTTCTCTTTTTCATAGAGTGTATATGTTCTGGAGACAAGGTTATTTTGCGGTAATTTTCATATCCTTTCTTACCCACACCATCGCTGCCTTCTAATTAAAGTTGTTCTTCGCTGTATAAATTTTGATATGTTCTTGGAATATTAGAGATATGTTGGAGTATATTGTTCCTGAAAAGGAACAGGGAAACTAGAGCACATCTATGTTTCATAGTGTTAAGGTAAAGAGCTTATTTAATTACCTCTTGATGCTAGGATTTTAATTTGTAGTGGAAATGAGCAAGAATGAGTTATTTCCCTGATGTGGTGCATTTTGTGTAGGAAAGATTAATATTGACTGAAATATGGAGTTGTATCTAGTGAAGACTGGTGCAACACTTCAGTCTTCTACAGTGTAGTACTGCCATAACTTGCTAAAATCCTGCTAGTAAGAGTAGCTGTGGAGATTAACTGAGATGGAATCTTAAAAGTAACCCCAGTAAGTAAGTAGTGGTTTAATTCAGGTTTGAACAGTAGCTGATGATCCTGCAACAGTAGAACAATGTTTTAGTTAATG
This sequence comes from Dromas ardeola, assembly GCA_013398915.1. Classification (NCBI taxonomy): domain Eukaryota; kingdom Metazoa; phylum Chordata; class Aves; order Charadriiformes; family Dromadidae; genus Dromas; species Dromas ardeola. The sequence goes on from VYZM01017513.1 coordinate 579,707, forward strand.
ATCCTAAGATTGTGCTCTTTCTTTAGGAACAAATGAACCACATGTCATACAATGAAAAATCTGACATCTGGTCTCTAGGATGTCTCCTGTATGAATTATGTGCGCTCTCGTAAGTATAGTAGTGTGGTAATGAATGTGGAAACGTAGACATTAATGCATGTATGATTACATTTTGTATAGATGAAAGCTTAAAGGTTTCAGAGACTAGTCCTAGACTAGTCCAATACATTTCTGTATTGGTCTTGGCATTAAGTAGTCAAAACAAACCTTTGATTGCAGCTTTTTTCTTAGTCTGATAATTTTTAAATCAAAATAAGTCTTGTAAAACTAGTGAAAGAATCAAAGATAAATGTTGTTCTTCAGGCCTCCATTTCGAGCTTACAACCAAAAGGAGCTGGCAGAAAAGATAAAGGAAGGGAAGTTCAGACGAATACCATATCGTTACTCAGAGCAGCTGAACGAACTTCTCAAAGAGATGCTGAATGTAAAGGTAAGAATCGAGTACTTATATTTCCACCTATAATTTGAACTAGTACTGAAATACGAGTTTTTCTTCTCAGATATGAAACAAACTGATCTGAAGTAGTGGTTGCTATCACCTTGTCACTGGCAATATCACTTGTAGAGTAGGGAGGGAGGAATTGTGCTTTGAGTCCATTAAACAAAGGCAGCAGCTCCAGTGTTACGCCGGGTTCACAGGATGAAAAAGACTGTCTCAGTATTGGCTTATACAGAATTTCCTAACAGCACGCCTAATAAGGTCTTAAAACTTCAGGGTTAAAATGGTTCCACTATGTTTGGAAGTTGGAAGGGTTTGTTTTGTCTTCATTTTGGATTTTGCTTTACATGGCTAATGTATAACTCATCCCCCATGGCTGGCATGGGGATGTTAAGCATAATACTGCAAGGGATGATAAAGCTGTCACAAGAACCCAAGTCTCCAACAGGTATGGATGCTTCAGGAATCAAGAGACAGGTAGAGATGCTGAGTGTTAGCTCCAGAACCCACTGACAGTTGCCTCTGTAGGCTTACCACCCCATTCTGGCTCTGAAAGGAGTACCTGGGCTGGGAGAGCCAGACTTGTACCTTCTGGAGCTGAAGGCTGGTAGCAGCCTCCTCCCCTAGCTTTTGTCATCTGGTTGTGCTGCCCCTTTCTAACTCCATTTTTCTCTGACTTCTCCTTCACTGTATAGCACCTCAGCTGGTTTCTACCTGCAGTGGGTCTTGCTTGGGAATCCCTGGCCTTAATATTTCCTAGTTACAGATGGAACCTGTTGGTAATGCCTTTCCCTTAGGATTATTGCCGACCTTCTGTTGAAGATATTTTGCAGCACCCCTTGATAGCAGACTTGGTGACAGAAGAACAAAGACAAAATTCTGATAAAAGAGGCCGGAGATCATGGGATGCAGAAAGGCTGCAGCATTCAGATCCTGCAGTGAATGAGCTGAAACGGAAGGAACAACAATTACAGGAGCGCGAACAAACCATTAAAGAGAGAGAGCGACGTTTGGAGCGTATGATATTCCACTTTGGAAGGGGGTGGCAGTGGGATTCCGATTCAAAAGAATAAGTGTGGAGGAAGGAACAGTAGACAGTTTTCAAAACCCTCATTTTAAATGCACTAGGATGTCTTAGTCCTGCATTCACTACTAGAATTCTGGCTAAAGACTAAAACAAGAATGCTTGGGCTTACTCATCTATGCTAGTTCTTGTTTTAAGTTACTAAGATATAATTGGCAGTTTGGATATAGAAGTCTGGTTTGGGAAGATTATTAAACATGAGCGGCAATTAGGAAAGTATACAGAAAAATAGGGTCTAAATATATTGTTCTGCACTGTGCAGTGTAGGTTGCTTTTTCTCTGTGTAAGTTAACATTGGCAATGTGAATGTGTAATGTAAAATGAGCCTGGTGTTGGAGAAAAATATACTTGAGTAAGCTGTCAACTGCTGCTTTTATAAAAGCTGCACCCTACAGGTAGCTTACCTGTGAAACTGTATAGATGGCTGGTGCTCAGGTGTTGGGATTTCCTGCCTACATAAAATACCTCTTTGCATACGCAGTAGGCTCTGTAATGCAGATTTTAACCATATACATTGTTTTCTGAGCCTGAATAACAGCTGCTGCTGTTGTAAATAGGGTGCTTAGTCATAGCGGAATTAGAGCATCTGGTATCTAAATATTTATATGTGGTGTCACGTGTGCCATGAATTAATGTGCAGAATAGAAAACTGCTATAACTTCATTGTTGCAGATATGGCAGAGTTTGGGGTGGGTGGGGGTGGGGAAGCATTCCTGGCACTTCAGAGCACTTGTCCAGTGCTTTATCAGTGCATTGATAAAGGTGTATCTACACAGCAGTTATCTTTGTTTAGAGCCATGGAAGCAGAAATATGGGTGCATCTGACAGGCTATATTACTGCTGTCTCTTTTTCTGCAAGAAAATCCATCATGCACAATCACTCTAACCTTAACATTTACATTTTAACGCTGCATACTACCATATTTCTACTTCCAGAGAGAGAACGGGAACTCTGTATCCGAGAGAGACTGGCAGAGGACAAACTTGCTAGGTATCTTACTAACCTATAATTGCCTAGATTAGAAATTCTACAATCTTTCAACAAAAAGCTTAAACTTCTCTTTTCCAAACAGAGCTGAAAACTTGATGAGGAACTACAATCTCTACAAACAGCAGAGGACGTTAGCTTGTGCAGATGGTCCAGGTATGAAAATATGCAAGGAGCCATTTGCGCTGATAAATGTAGGCTGGTATGACCAGAAGAACACCCCTGATGCTCAACATGCTGTACCTAGTTCCATTGTATCGATACAAACACCAATTATCTCTGCATGGTTCGGAAGAGAGTTTTGATTTTCTACTTTGTGAAAAGTCTTGATGAATGATGGTCAACCGTGAGTGTGATTTACCACTGTCAGCAATGCAGTCTGGTGCTGTTTTGAAAAGTCGGTTCTGTGGTAAGCTAAGGGAAGTGCCGACTTGTAACCCAAACTCTTCTCAGAGCTGTACTTATTTTACTGGATGTCTTTTTATAGACCTTTTTTATAGACCTTTTGATTTAATTAATTTTAATAAAATTGCACATGTCTAATCACTTCAGTTTTAGTTCAACTTGCAAAAACTTCAAGGTGGGAAATAATATTTGTTGCAAGTGACCCAGTTGTGACTGGTGCATCGTATAAGCTCTGAAGAATACAAACTGCTCCAGTTTAACTCACTAGAGAGAGGAAAACAAAACCAACCAAACAAAAAAACCAACCAGCTTTGAAAATGTGATATAATGCTTCCTGACTACCTGTAGTCCAATCTATTTTATAGTAATTATTACCCCGTATTTGACACTCAGTTTGGCCTTCATTGTTCAGTCCTCACTATCGTAAGAGGTAGTATTATCTGTTTATTGCACCCATCTTTTAATAGTAAAAATGATTCAAATATCTAAATGCATTTTTGAAACAGTGGTAGGATATTAAATGGCTGGGTCCTAAGTAGTACTCTAGAACAGAGAAATGTGAACATCCTTTAACATGCAGCAACACTCTCTTCATTTAGTTTTGATTAGGTAAAGCAAGATAAGCATGTCAATGCCTCTAATACAAATAAAACTGAAGTGCCTAACACAGCAGGAAAGAACATACCAGAAGTTAGTGGTAGTTAAGCTATTTCTAACATTCCTGTCAGTTTTGATAATTCCACCTGTCTCTCAACATATTGCCTGATTTTAATACATTAAAGAACACAAAATTAAGAATAAACTTGCCTTGGGCTTTCTGATACTGCCTCTAACGCTGGATGACTGAAGGTAAATGAGCTTCCGCATTTGGCTCTGTTCTCTTCTGCATCTCCTACCCCTTTATGTGATATTTTAACCTTAACAGGGGTATTAATTTTTGAAGATGAGCAAAACCACTTTGAGTAATTAATACCTCAAGACAGACAATGCAGACAAGTGAATGTAGTTATCACATAGGATGTTCCATCTAAATGTGAGGACGAACTTCTTTACTTTGAGGGTGGCAGAGCACTGGAGCAGGTTGCCCAGAGAGGTGGTGGAGTCTTCATCTCTGGAGACATTCAAAACCCGCCTGGACACCTTCCTGTGCAACCTACTGTAGGTGACCCTGCTTTGGCAGGGGGTTGGACTAGATGATCTCCAGAGGTCCCTTCCAACCCCTACCATTCTGTGAGACTGACTGAATCTTGCAGTATCTGTAGATCAATTGATTAAACTTTGTCACAGTGTTTACTACTCTTCCAATTCATTCCATGGTACTATTGTAACATTGTTTCTAAAATTCCTTCTGTTCTGTTATGAGTATTTCTCCAATGTGTTACCAAGATCACTTACTTATCTTTGATTGCTCAAATATTACTGTATTTTTCACAACTGGATTGCACCTCACATCTGTTAGATCAACGTCAGTTGTGTGCTTCACTTCACAGTAAAATACCAAAAAGCCTGGTTTCAAAGACAGTGTCCTAGACACAACCCTATTTTTGCAGGGATTTTCTGATTCTTAGGAAAGGATTTAACGTTAAAACAGATATAGCTTACTGATATGAAACTACAAAATACTGAAACGTTCACTGGCCTCTGCACTTTGGTCCTTCTCCCTCTTTTGTGCTTATTGCGTCCTTGCTCTAGCCTAATGAATTGAATATTAAGGCTTCAGCAGCATTAAGATTAGGATAGATAGTCCTTTGATTAAAAAGAAATAAATAATAAAAATCACACATTAAGTTGAGCCTTCTGAAGTTGGTTCTTACGAGAAGCCACTCAGCTGTTTTAATAGATTTTTGATGGTAGTGTATGTACCCTGAGTCATTAAAAACTAAACAAATTAACTGCCTTTTGATTGTGGCATTTCTGTACAGCTAAAGCATAGCTATACTATGAAAATTCCTGTTCTGGAGGCTGCAGTGAACGTAGCTTTTTAATTTTTAATGCACTTAAACTCATTATTCATCAGGTCAGAGCCTAGTTTGTACCCTATTGATTTAATACAAGGATAAAGTTGGAATAATGTGGGTAATGTAGAAAGACCACTGGACAGGCTGGGTCTGCCCCTTCTATGAGGAAAAGACAAGGCTTTTTGGTAGCTGAGAGCTTAATTCTCCATTTCCCTATGGAACTGGATTATGTTAGTGTTTAATTTCTGTCCTTCAGAAGAAACTCCGTGTCTTTTCCCTTATGTCAACTAATATTTCCTTAGGTGTTGGGAGGTGCACCCTAGAAACTACAATGGCATATATCCTTTTACCACAATAATTTAAAACCCTTGTTTTCAATTTTTCCTCATAAAATGGAAAAGAATGGTTGCTATGAACTGAGATGCATTTAATTAGATCACTTAAAGCCATAGGTAGAAAGCAAAATGGGTAACAGGGTTAAAAGACCTGAGCAATAAATGTGGAGAGATGCACTAATTCAGTACTTATCTTTTGATTTCTTAAGATAACGCAGTCCTCCCCTTTTCTACAACCAAGAAGAAAGTACACTTTGATGGAAGTGAAGAGAATGCTGTGCCTCCTGTTAATCTGGAAAACTTTCCCCTTTCTAAAGGGAAATGCTCTGATCTCAAAAAACGTCTATATGCTGCAAATCTACGGGCTCAAGCACTGTCTGAACTGGAAAAAAACTATCAACTAAAGAGCAGACAAATCTTGGGCATGCGCTGAAACTGTAACAGATGTAAAGTATTTAACTTTTAGAAGTTGATTAAATGTATGGGAAGATACTTGTACCTCCCTCTTAAGCTGGAACCTACTGAAAATTTATTTTAACAGTTGTTATACAAACTCTTGGTCTATGATAGGTAGTTCATGATAAAGGCATAAGAGATTATATTATGAAAACAGGTAGTTTTGATACCAAATCAAACAAACTGAATGAACTGTATTATTAAAGAAAAAAGATTTTGGTCCTCCTTTGGTTTACCATACATTACTCTTCTGAAAATATAAAGAGTGAACATTGTAAAACATTATTTTAAATCTGGTGTGAAAAACTTTTCAGATGAAAAATGTACAGAGATTTACAGTCTGTAGGTCAAAATTATGCTGTATGTAACGTACAGTGTTTGATAGAAGAAGTATTGATATTTTGTATATGTGGAAAAACAGTGGCTTTTTGTCTGCGTTTGTAAATATGTTTTAGCTATCAAAAGAATCATAGAATGTGTTGGGTTGGAAGGGACCTTTAAAGGTCATCTAGTCCAACCCCCCTGCAGTAAGCAGGGACATCTTCAACTAGATCAGATTGCTCAGAGATTTTATGCTGTCTCTTCCTACCAAGTAGGTGACCTATCGAAGCAGGCTACTTTGGTTTAATGTCTTTGACTAATGAGCAGGATGGGTCAGTGCAGCATAATTGCTGAGTTTGTCCTCCTTTCTGCCTGGGCAGCTGAATGGCTTGTCCATCAGCTCCTGAAAGGTCTGCTTCGGGGCATACATTTGAAATAACACCTTCTTTGGTTTGCCTTGAAACTGTGTTATAAACTCATTCCCTGAGACTGCTGTCCTGGATGGGACACCACCCAGGGTATTAGCACCTGTGTTTGGGGAGAGGCAATTCTACTTTGAATAGCAAATCCTTATTTTCTTCGAGGTATCTCCATCTTTGCATCCACAATTCTCTGCCAGAGTAGGAGTTGCTTATTGTTTAAGTGTCATGAACTAACTCAGACTCATTAATTTAAAAAAAATCCTTTGGAACTGTAATGCCTGACATATATTTTATATAAAGATTTTCCGTCTCTGGGTTGAAATGACGTAAAACATACATTCTTAGAAAACAGCTAACTTTTAAAACATTTGTTTCCTTATTGGGCTACGAATGTTAGCTAAGGAGGTATTCTAGATGGTTTTTTACTCGAAAAAAGAGAATCTTACTTGAAACATCAATTTAATTTGGCGTATTTGCTGATAGACAAGCACTTTTGTCACCAAACAGTAGTTCTGCTCTAGCAGATTCTTAACCACCCAGCAGAGCTTATCATATTTTCTTGCACAGTGGTTACTGTTTTCATCACAAACTTTTCTTAAAAGAATTAGTCAATTGGGTTTGCTGGTCTAAAACTACCACTGTTCTGGTGGTCACTACCCAGCGCCAGGTGTGGTCGGCAGTGTCTGGCAGGTATGCACAGCCAAAGCAGCTGTGCCGTATGGATCAGTGCAGCTTTCCTGCTGCATTCCTTCATACTGTTGAAGATTCTCACGCGTATTTGGAGGGTGAGTCCCTGCTTTCTCACCATGTTTGTACATTCAGATATTTCTGTTCTGTGTCTCAACCCAGAAGATCTGCAATGCAGTTCTACTGGCATTCATGTGGAGCTTTATTGCATAGCCCGTAAATTATCAAAGGGTAGAACAGGCAGTAGTGTTCGTTTAACCTGAAAAAATATGTAGGATGCGAGAATTTTATTGTATGCTTTGTCACCCGCAAAATGCAGGTACCAATTAGTGAAAGGAGGAAGCCAAGCAACCAAGAAAATAAATTAGTAATTAACGATTCAAGAAAGACTGTATTGTGGAACAGCTGGTGTTTGCAAATGCTTTGCTTTTAAGAAGACCAAACTAAGAAAATGGCTTGAGAGTCTGTTTTTTTTCTTGGAACATATAAATGGACCAAATAATTTCTGCATTTAAAGTAAAATACCTTCAGAGCAATACCTGCAGCTTTCCTCTTCCTTTAATTCTTTTCTCTAGTGACCTCAAGATGGCACTGTTGCCCTGTAATTGTTGGGAATTTACTTCAGTCTATTGATACACACATACAAAATTTAAGATCTGATTTAAATATATTTTTACCTGTTTTGTTTCAGAAAACCGTAAGTGTGTTGCTGCAAGATGCTGTCTGTCTTAGGCTACACATGCTTTAGTACTCGCTGGTGCAATTAACTGTAATTATCTCCAATTTGCCATTTTGCATCTTTCATGCATGTTTTATAGAAATAGTTGAATCAAAGTTCTAGTTAACAATCATATTATTATGAATAAGAAATGCTACAGAGAGTGCAAACTGTATCAATCACAATGGCAGTAATAAATGAGAACAGCTTAAGTTACAGCTGTAACATTGAGACATTTAAGCTGCATTACTCACAATGTCTTCGTGAAGTATTATCACTCTAATATGATAAATGCGGTGTTTCTTGAGGTTTTTGAAATAAGAGCTTCCTCATGTGTCAAACACAGGGGAAGGATTTTTGCTTAGGAATCAAATTCACATTTTCCTACAAAGGCATAATTGTTTTTCCCAGAGCACATGTGTAGCATTGGAATCACATTCAGGATGTAATTTTCAAATATATTCAGGAAAATTCCCACATTTATGGGAATAGCAACTGCTTATACAGTGCTTGCAAAGCACTCCCATCAAGCTGATGGGTATACTTATCTCTTAAAAGTGACTGTAAATTTGTACGTATGTATACGGTACAGCTTCAGCCTCACAGGGTGGTAATAATGATGTACGCTGTTGAATGTTGTGAGATAAATTCATTAATATTTAAGAGAGATAGCAGGAATTTTAATAATATGCATAGCTGTGGGCACACAAATGATATACAGAAGTCACCTCGGAAGTTACACAAGTTTTATAAGCATAGAACATAATTTAGCTCAAGGATAGACTGGAGGGGAAGTTGCATCATCTTTGAAAAATGTGGACCAGATCCCTGATTTTCAGCCTTCGCGTGTGACCTAAATCAAGACCCTGTCCCGGGCCTCAGATTCCCATCTGTACCAGGCTCGTCACAGGGGGGTGCTCAGAGACAGCACTGGGATCCTGTACCGGTCTTCTGCACTTGGGGCAGATCTTCCTGGCAGTGCTGCAACCACTTTGGTCTCCTACTTTGGGCAGCTGTGCACGCACTAGGGAATGGAATTTACTGGGAAATTAGTGGTGAGTTACCAAAGTAATTTATTTAACAATTAGCTGGGTCAACTGTCCCCTCTACAGCCAGTTGACCAGGCCATTCCATGTGACTACAGTGCTTAAACAGGGTGAAAGTGCTGGCTAGCTGGGCAGATAAAATGCTTAGAGGAAATCAGGCTTAAATAGAGAGGACCATCAAGCTTCTTCCAAAAAAAAATAAAAATCAATAGGTCATTTAATCCATACTATATCATTGAAGAGGTGGAGAGAGAAATCCCTCTGGAACAATTATAAAATACTTTATCATAGGGAATTTCACATTTTCCCCTTACTGTCAGTGAATAACCCAGGAGGAAGTGATCTGCTCCCAATAACGGCACAAGCTGGTTCCCAGGCGCTCACTGCAGGACTCCATCTCCTGCGGTTCCCCGCAGGTACGAGAAACAGCCTAGAGCAGAAGCTCCCTGCTATTGCTCTTGTCTTCCTCCGAAAAAGAGAGATCGTTCCTCACTTCTGCCCGTCATCCTAGCGCCTGTGTGTTCCTCTTGCCGCGCTGATAAAGATGAAGTCCATTTCCCGGTAAGCAACGCTTCTAGCATTCATAGTCCAAAATATGGTTGGACCCAGTAATGGTACAGTGAGAGCCTTTGGGCCATGTCTTGGTCTTATTCTTCACTTGGGTAATTAGTGTGAAGCCAGAGGAATCCTAGTAGCTATAAAGCTGGTGTATCGGGCGTAGAAGCCGCAGCCTGGGAGCCTGATTAATAGGTATTTCAGCACCATGGAAGACTTTGGCCTAATTAAGGCTACACACAGTATAATCCACATTGGGTATTAGAAGTGAGTTTTATTTATATATTTACCTTAAAAGTTAGCTGGAAGTTAAATATTAATCTTTACAACTTTAAAAAGCTCCACAGACTGATAGCGTAAGGCCACATATTGTTATACTGCCTGCTTTTCCATTTAATCGTGCTTTCAGCCAGATCAGCAATGCTGAGAAGTTACTATACTAGAGGCAACACCACCTTTATCTGACATATTATTTTGAAGGCAAAGTGCACTTCAGAGGCTCAGCTGCCATGAAAGGATGAAGCTTTGTTGAAAAGAAAATCCTTTGTATTCTACAAAAGGGACTCATGTCAGAATTCCATGATATAAAGGGAAAAGAAAGGCTACAGAGACACCCAGAATTAGCTAGCTCCAGATAGTCTTATTTTTCAATGTAGGCTCTTTCTGGGTACGAAACCATAACATATTTATGAAAACTTTTGCTTAATTCACTTTTAATTTTTGACTGGTTTAATTTTTGACTGGTGGATGATGCTTGTTGCTGAGCTACCTGGTTCAAGCAGAGGTAACTGGGCCCAGTTATTACTGCACTGTTCTCTACTGCGAATATATGATTGATCTCAATGCATTATGTCCGCTTCCTTGGCAACTGAAAGTCTGACTTCGGCATGACATGCAGGGAGTAATAGCCAATAATGCAGCTTCCACTATCAACTTTCATATGTAGTTTTTTTGTGGTAAAGTTAACGCAACATGCAGATTTATGAGCAATATGGCAGGTACTTAGTGGGTGCTTGAATACTTGGCTAGAGCTAGTATTATTATTATTTTTTCCATTATTCATACGAGTCTGGAAAACTTTTTTTTATTTGCAAAGATAGCTGCTAAATAGTTTTTTACTGTTCAATCAGCTCTTTAGCAGGGCCTGCTCTTGCAAGGTCAGCAGAAGCAAGCTTATACATAATACAAATTTTTGCACATGTTTGTATCAGTCGAAGTTCCAAGCACACAACAAAAGCCCAGTAAAGACAATGACAAGCTCTCCTTCAAATTCAGTGAACCCTTGGCTGGACTTCAACTTCATTAGCATTAGACATACTAGACATTTGTAAATACTTACACTTGTTTGCTATTTGGGGAGGAAGAGCATTGACAAAGGCACAGCAGGAACAAACGATCCATCTTCCTCAACAGAAGTGAAGACAAGCCACTTCAGGTAGAGCTCTCCGTCTTGGCTTCTACCAAATTGGACTTTCCTTGACAAGAATTGCATCAATAACCCTCTGGCAAGCTTGGACAGCCCTCTCCATAGTCGTATGTAGCATTAGGGAACAGTGAATGCATTTTTTTTTTCTGCTCGTAATGCGTTTTATCATCCAATTGCAAATAGAAGCAGTATTACCCACCTGACCTCTCAGCTCTTCCTAGACCATCCAGTGATCCCAGAGCTACACGGCTATTTAAGTCATCCAGGAAGTTTAGAAATATCCTTCCTGACAAATGCAAGTGTTAAAGTCACTGCCCGACTTGAGTGCTAATTGCCATGTAGAGCCTTTTCTGACTACTACTAATCAATCTTTAGATGCCACTAGGGAAAGATAATATGGACTTTCTGAGACCTGGATGATAACATAAACAAAGCCATCAGGGCAAATGGCAGATCATGACAGATAATGATTTCCTGAGAGGTAAAGCAAATACCTCCTATGGCAATGATCCACGCAATTAGCTTGTCCTGGATTATAAGTACTTTGTGGTTGCAACTAAAAGCAGGAGGAAGCATTAGCATGAAAGAAAATGATATCATCAAGGAAGTATTCAGTTGATTGGAAAAATAACATATTTTCATGAGAACTATTACAGAATTACCTTTAAGGCACATTTTTAAATATTTCTCCCCAGGTGAACCGAAAGCTAGGAAAATCTCACCACTGTGCCAGTTTCTTTCTAGAGAGAAAAGTGCGATCAGAGAACTGCTGCCGCATGATGCACTCGAAGGGATCTGCCTGCCTTTAAGGCAGGCTGGGGCCTCACTCTCAGCAGGCGTAAGATCATTTTTCACCACTCTTATTCAACTTCAGCAATGTGATGAATACAGGTGAGCGACCAAGAATGCCTCACTAAATCTCTGTGTAAGATGCAATGAGTAAAATTCCCTGCTCTAAATTTCCCACTCTTTTTCAAAGCCAAATGCCTGTCTCAGTGCTTGTGGTCTCAAGATGAAACTGGAGGCCACAGGGGGACCTCACCGCTGTGCAAAGCCACATCCAGTGGACCTCCGTGTGTTCTCAAAAGGGGAAAGGGCATGAAACTATATTTTCTAGTTACTGATCTTAAGTAAGGGACTGAAATCTAGACCCTGCATTGCCTAAATGCAGGGAATTTCCCCAGGCAGAGCCCTGGAAACGGTGTTTCAGAGGCTTTGAATGGAATTTGTGTATGAACAACCACAGCCTTCACTAGTGCATGTTTTTAATCTCCTTCCACGTTCATTTTGCCGTTCCACATTCTGGCTAAAAGAAACCATGGCAGACTCATCTCGTAACTGCTGCTAATTTGCACTTGCTGCTGGCATGGCTGTGGGTGCAAACCAGACAGTTAAGCGTTGGCAAGAAGCAGTGAGTTAATCACGGCTTTGGAAGCGTGGTCCTCTGCTTGTGCTCCAGGGAATGAGCTCAACTGAATGGCAAAGCCCAGCCAAGGGAACTCAGCCTTGGGTTTGTGCCAGGCACTAACCATGAGGTTTGTTTTCAAATCTGGCTCTGCAGTAACTTCTTACATAAAATCCTAGAGCCTGGCTCAAGTTGACCAGATGTTCTAATGGTCACTTTCTTTTTTAATCCTGTTTTTTTTTACAGTTTAGATTCCATCTTCAAAGCCACTTTCTGGAAGTGAAATAGCACTTGCTACAGAGGTCAATTCTAAGCTCGGCATTATTGCAATGATTTGCAGTGTTTGCAAGTGGCCTGCCATATCTGCATTGTCTCAGTTGCACGCAAAACTCTTCTGCAAGAAATGGGAGTTGTTTCTAAAGGCTTACTCCAGGTCCTGCCCCTGCACCCCTTACCAAGCCATTTCTCCACATCTTCACCTTGGGCAAAATGCCAACTTTCTCAAAAAAAAAAAAAAAGAAAGAAAAAAAGACTCACCTTTATAAGGTGGGATTGAAGAAACTACTATGCTGTGGTGAAGTACTTTCAGATCTGTACATGCTGAATAATGCTATTTAACTCTTCATAACCTGGGAGTTATTAGTGGACATGTAACGATATACTGTATGTAACCAATTGGCATTGGTACAAAGTTGGAGAAAAACTCTGTATGTTTTGCATGGATTTATTATTGTTGTTATCATACAAACATGTACTACCAAAGACGCTGTCAGCTTGAGTCCTAATCCAGTATCCCACAGTACCAGGCTGTGAAAGAATATTTTTTAGTGATCCTGCAGTAAAATCACCAGTTGTTCTCTTACAGGAAATCAGAAGCATCAACAAGAAAAGCACAGAATAAAATCAAATCTTTGCCATGGTAAGGACAGCCTTCAGCATATGCAAACACAGGATTATCTTCTACTCTTCTTTTTAGTAACCAAACACAAAACAATGAGCCTCTTCCCGCTTGTACAGGCTCTTTCTCCCTGGTGACTTGGCCTGGAAGAATAGTAGCTGCTTACTTCTTTAATGCCAGGAGAACTCCTTATCGTGCTGTAAACCATCCAGTCCTCTTTCAGCTTCAGCAGTGCTGAGAAGCAGGACATGTACCCGGGCTCAGCACCGCATGTCCCTAACCGCATGCAACACATTTAAGACCCCTGGTTACCGGTGAGGTCCCTTCCTGCCCTTGGTAAAAAAAATAATAAATAATGAAAAATGCATGAAAAGAACACTAGATGTTTCTCAGCCTGGGAGTTATTCTAAGGAAACTCATATCTGGGACTTGCATTACCTGGCAGCAGGTTTTTGGTTTGTTTTAAGTGTGTAGCTAGTAGAAACAAACCCACGCTGATATATTGTCTTTGCACAGCTATCGCGTCCTTCACAACACCCCAGTGCAGCCCACTCGGTAAACTGGAAAACTTCCCGTGGCAACACCTACCCTTCTAATTTCATTACTTAAATTAATACCAGCCTTCTGATTGCCAGCCCAGTAGCCCGACTTCCTCCCTTCACAGGAGGGGAAGTTCGCTCTGAATTACCAAGGTGAGCCCGTCTCCAAATGCACTCGGTGCTCTGCTTTCTCATCCAGGTTGCTCAGAGTTGTGTCACTCTTGCTTATTTGTCTTAGGAAGTGGTTACTTCTTCAAAAAAAGAGGACAGATAATTTTAGGTAATTTTATATAGATTACTGAGGAGGTATCAAATGATAATATTTGATATATTTTCCCCTTTTTTAATTTTGTCTGAGCTAATCGTCCTTTGGCACAGGAGTGAGAGTGGCGGTTTAAACAACAGTAGTTTATTTACAGCTTCTTGGGGTTTCATTGTCATTTGTCTGGGATGGTAGAAACATTAACCCTAATTCACCATTGTTGGAAGCAAAGGATTTCTATGTAATTGCCTTTGCAAGGTACGTGTTATAAATCAGGATTCTCATTTGGGAGCCATTTCACAATCACTTCTTCCTCTGTGAGTTATGGGGAAACTGTTTTGCAAAATCTGGGCCAAATAGAATAATAAAAAGTCCATTGACAGCTTCAGCTGTTGCTTTAGGGTCATCTCTTTGCAGCAAAATACTTCCGGATTTTCTCTCATATTGATCCTCATTAATTTTTTATTTATCTACTTCTGAAACATTCCCAATATCTGGACGTGAGTGACCGTGGCTGCTCTTGCCAGCAGACACTGGCAGCCAGGGGACAGCCAGGCTGCAGCGCTAAGATACTGAGGAATGAGACGCCTTCCCCAGGACCTGAAACCTTTCCATCACTGCTGGCTGGATTTCAAAAAGACAGTAGGCAATTTAGGCAGGAGACTGACCTGAGAACCTCTGAGTCAGGGTTTAAAATCATATCAACAGCTCCTAATGATCAACCTTTGAGCAATAACATGAGAATGCGTTCTTGCGATTATCTGTAACTTTTTCTTTCATCACCCTTAGAGCACCTCTGAAGGACAGGGGATTCCCAAAGAAACTTGTCCTTTATGGAAAAATACGTCCTACTAAGAACTATCCTCCTAAGAACTACCCTACTAAAAGCTCCAGATAAATGCATTACCCCCAGTCTCCTGCTGATAAGTCTTTTAAGTTGCAGGCCTGGGTGACATGAGAAGGATGATCGTGTGGGTGCTCAGCTGCTCTGGGAGACACCTGCCGTATGTCAGACACTGATGAACTGAGAGTTCTGCAAGAAACCGAGGAAAGTGGCTGAAGTACGCAAAGCTAGGGCAAGCTTATTAGGCTTTGTCCTTTGACTGTAAACGCAGGAGCAATCCTGGTCCTGTGGGAGCCGTCGATGCTGTTGTGGCCTGGGTTGCATATAAAGTCCTGCCATTTTGATTGAGAGCGTTTATTTGTTTCCAAATCTCTTTCCCCACCATCCCTCATTTCTGCTCTCCCCAGGGATGATTCAGTGGAATAAAACCGCATGAGTATAGCACCCATCCAGCAAAAATACTTGAGGACAGACTTTAAACTGAGCAAGTGTTTTATTACTTCCTGAAGAAGAATGTTTTTATAAAGTCTTATGTCTATTACAAAGTATGTCTTATAAAAAGTCATTTTAGCTAAAGAGAAACCTGTAGAAACTGCCCCTGTTGTCCAACAATCGAGTGAGGCTGGCAGAAGGAAGCAAGAACTTTGGATTTAGTAGAATAACTAACTCTAACTCTGCCTATGATTTGCTTTTGATTTTTTTCCCTCTTGCTGTCTTTGCTCCATCTTGTCTGTCTGCTCCATTTCCTTTGTATTTTTCAGTCACATGGGTTTTCTTACTGAAACTAATAAAGCCCAGAATATTACATTCATTGTTTGACCACTGTGTTAGTCTCCAGCACCATCCAGCCAACAGTGCCTTCCCAGGATTTAAGAGTGGAGGGATCCTTGCTCTACACCTCCTTCCTGAACTGCATCTGCTCGTGTGTGCGTGTGTGCACGCGTGTGCGGACGTGTGTACACTAAACTGATGATGCCTCCAGCAGTCACTCAGTCAGAGAGAAGAGGACCACGTTTGCAATTGCCAAGACTGTATACAAATAGGTGCCTGTGCCCGTTTTATGCTACAGTTGTGGCCATTTGAAATTTCCCAAACTGAGACCTTCTTGCAAATGCAACTACTTCCCCTTTTCACCTTAGGAGCAACAACCCTGAGAATCATTGAGAGGGCTGAAGAACTCGCTGATCTCACTGAAACTGCCAGGGGAGGTAGATAGCAGCACAGAAATCGGCATGCTAATTGCAAGCCAGTATTTACCTTGGGTATCCGGGTATTCCTTTGATGTAAAAGGAGTATTGTATTCTCCTTAGTGCTTTGCTACAGAAGCACTTCTCCAGCAGTAAAAGCCAAAAAAAGCAGGTTCAATTATTAGCTGCTTCGCCACCTCGGTGGCTTCAGCAGGCTGCATGCAGACTTTGCAGATAACGGCATTTAGGCACGCTCGAAGGCTGCGCAGGCAGTCTTGAAAGGAAAAATGGGACACGACCATCCCCCTCGAAAGGCTCCATCTCTCCCCGATAAACAGCTGTACAGGAGTGAGCACGAGGAGCCGGCTGCAGCGCTGCTGCTCCTGACAGCTTGCTGCGGGCGAGAGGGTCCCCGAGCCCACGTGCTATCCTGGCGTCCCAGAGGGATGGATCCATGTAGGGTTCCCTCGCTGGGTGGAGCAGATACTATAGAAACATGAAACTGAGTCACCTCCAAGTTCAGGGTTAGGCTGAGGCACGCCAGTCAGAAGACACGGCACCGAGCTCCACGCTCTGTAACCGGTTGCAGCTCCCTTCGCTGGCCAAGGCCCTGCCTTTTGGGCAACCCTGAGGAGGCTGAATGTGATAAGGGATCAACACTCACTTTTTTACCCGTGGCTGGATTAAGTGACACGCAGACTGTTGGGTTTGGGCTGCCAGAGAAGGATGTCTGTGTGCAGGGACCGGTGTTATCATCCCAAGCAGCACAAACAGGCTGTGTGACACAGTTACAGCAGGTGAGGGAGAGACGAGGGAGGTCAGGAGGACACTGTGGTATGTGGGGCTAGGATGAGTCACCTCCACAAAGAGAAGACTCAGCCCTGCTACATGCCCTGGTGGCACTACCAGACTGCCCCAGATGCCCCGACTACTAGGTGAGGCCAGAGTCAACACCAGGAAGCCATCACGTATGACCATGGTGAATTACAATGAGAGAGATCAAGCAGCTCCTCCTCTCCTTCCCGTAACACTTCCCAGCCTACGCCTTGCCTGCATGCCACCGTATCGAACGTTTCAGGAGGGGCCGATTCCATGTTCACCCACACAGAGTGTCCTGGAGGGCAATCCACTGTATGGTTGCCTCCCACGGAAGACGATGTCAGCCCAGCCTGTTACAACTCCTCAGGGAAACATGAACACACGAACACTCTCAGCTGCCTTTCTGTGTGCTTATAAAGGCTGCGACCAAGTCTCCAGGAATCTGAAATATCACGTGGGAAACGTTTTTTCCCATTTAGGATTAGACGTAAAGGTGTTGGCTATCATTATTAACAAGCACAGAAGCTCTGCAGACCAGCGTGAAAAAGATCTACCAATTCATTGATTTTTCAACAGTTAGTGCCTATAGTGCTTATAGTGATTTTATAGCACTACAGTGAAATGAAATGCAAATACCAGTGCATTAACAACACTGGTGTGCTGTGATGATGCTCATCAAATACGCATATATTTTGCTTATTTACATATTCCCTTTTTTACAAGGAGAATGTCTTCCTATATCCAAGAAAGAGGTAGGCTCTGGTTTATCTAATTAGCAAAGGCACAAAGTATGTCTATTATAGATGGCTAATAAAAAGCTGAATAAGTATGTTCCTAGAACTTTAGTTGGCACTGTTCACTATCCTGAGGTTATACACAGTTTAACTACAGGTTTTTGCACAAGAGCTTGACATATGGCAAGAAAAAGACCTTTATCCCTACTGTTAACTAACCAGATAATATACATTGTTAGTCAATAAGGGAGACAGAGCACGTATTTCACAAACAGATTACTTGGAAACTTGATGGACGAGTCCTTCCTGGGACAGCCACGGTAACTACTGTATTTAATATTTGCTTTGTCATCTTAGCAGTCAGTGGTAGAAATGAGTTCCCTCCACTGGCTCTGCAGCTGCTGTGGCACATCATTTAATCCACCCATGATGATGTGAACTTCTGTTTTCCCAAACATTAAGACAGAAACATCTGGCTAGATATAAAGCAGGTCAACACAAATAAAGCTTTTAAGAAGCAATGTTCCCAGTCGCTATTTCGCTATGTGAATAGCCATTCAGGATGAACTGTATAGAATGAGCTTGTAAGAGACTTAGATGAAGGTTTTTTGAAAACTCATGCCTGAAGTGAGGCTGCTCCATGCTTAATGGCCTTCATAAATGACCTGCTTTCCAAGAGCAGCCACCACTCCTGTTTGCTTCTGAGGGAACTGTTGGCTTCCCAGGACTGATTAAATCAAAGCACCTCCTCTACACCTGGGACTTTTAGCTTGGAGATACGGCTTTGAACATCACATTTCTAGCATATTGGTATAAGCATTAGTATTAGCAGGACAGGCCACTGGATTCTACTCTTCCTTCTGACATTATTCAGTTTGTGGCATCAAAGAACCCACTTAACTCATGCTTTAATGTACGAATAAGAAAACCCCTTGCCTCATAATGGGCAGAACCAACACTTGGAGGCAGGAGTTGCCTCATTAGCTGTTGACCTAATCTCTGAGCTATTCACACCAGGCTTTCTTTATAGTCAATGACAGAAATGGGCATTCTAAGGTTGCGATTCATCTAATCAAGTACATACTATCATAGGAGGAGATAAATCACATTGCAGGCTCCACTGACAAAGCTGATTAGATCTTCGTTGACTCTAAAGGGAGACTCGTGATCTGAAGATGTCTGTGTGTCAGCTACCGATTCCCAGGCATGAATCCCTGCCTTATTGTCCAGTTGAGACTGTGGTTTCACGATCAGCATCAACAACTATGGGCTGTTGTCAGTATATGGTCACACACTTTCCCCTGCCCTAATCACATGGTCCTATGTGTCAGCTCTAGCAGTCGTGCAGCCCTAGGTAAATAGGATTAACTTGCTGAACTGGCTGAAAACTAATGCTGAAGGAACAGATTTTGGTTTTGGTTGCACTGGCAGGCAGAGCTGATGGCCCTCATGGCATCACATGACCTAATTGCTAGATCTGAGGCCTGGTTTGGGCAGGAATGTCATTTCTGAAGGGGAAATGTGACTGCCCTTTTTGGCACCAGCTTCTAGATGGACTGGCTTAAGTTGACCACAAAATGGCCTCCATGGAAGGCAGTTATGAAAATTAATAGATTTAGTTACAGAAAATAAAGTCAACATGTTTATGCTTACTGTCTTGGGATATGATTTGACAAACATCAAATACAATTGATCCTTGAAAAGAAAAGCAGTGATGAGACCTTTGTATCTCTGTCCTTCTGTGAGGGCCACGTTTGGTGCCTGGGGAAAGGAGCAGTCTCCAACAGCTCTCAGAGTCGCCATCGCAGCATGTTCCAAATCACAGCATCAGCTCTGGGGAGAGGCGATGTTAAATGGTCAGGACTGAAAAAAAATGTTACTTCTGTTCTGGGCAAAGATTCTTTTCAAACAGGTCCCAAAATGGTTACCTGCAGAAAATGTTTATGGTGGTCACAAACTTGCTTTTAGTAGACCGCATTGCTCATATGACATCATTTGCTAGAATGGCATCTTTCTAAATACCTGCAAGCTTAGAAAGGGCAGTCTTTCTCGTGAGCTTGGCTAAAGGCTGATGAACAGCTATCAACACCACCTACAGACCTAAATGGGATCTAATGAAAATACTTCAGGCAGCATCATAAATGGTGAGTTTACACCATTTTTACACAGACATAGTCATTTGTGTAATAAAGGAAAATTCATCCATCTCAAGTTGATACAATTAACATCATATATATATATATATATATATGGTAAAATGATGAGCATGCTAAAGCATGAAAAAGACTTTGTGCCATCAAGGCAGAGGGATGCAGCTCTTGCCTGCTGTGTGTTGTGGCAGCAAGAGCAGCAGAGACGGGTGGGTAGACGAGTTGGCTGGAAACACCAGGTGCACCAGGGTTGCCTGCTGAGGACGAGCCCGAGGTTGCCCTCCAGATCAGACTTGCTGGGGCAGAGTGGGAGCCCGTGAACATGCATTGCACAGGGGCCCCCGTGCCCGAGCGTGCCCTGCTAGCCCAGCGCCACCAGGCTGTTTGCCATGCCGCCGCGCAGAAAGGATAGGATGTGCCATACCCTGTGCTCACGGCTGTTCCACAACCACCCTGTAAGCTCACAGCCAGCATGGCGGCTTCCATACCAATTTGCCTGGGGGTCTTCCTCTTCTGAGCCAACACTGTTCTCGTACCAAGTTCCTACATTGCCGAGTTCAGCCCCTGGGACTGAAATCACATCTTTGCACAGCGTGCCCTTGATGTCACTGAGCTCCCAGGAGACACGGAGGTGCACCAGCGTGGCCCCATTTCTCAGGGCAACACATACCACTATAGGGCATTTGTTCTTCGTCAGCATTGCACAGAGGTGATCTGCAGCCTCACACGATTCAAAGCTGCACTTGTTGAAACTCTTCGAACTGGCTTTTCAAATGCCAGAACACGCACGCTTATGATTTCCCAACACTATTAGCTGTTCTTGTAGGGACTTCTAGGGACTTACCTCAAAGGACCTGAGTGACCTTCTTCTAGCAAGAGACCTTCAGAAATCCTACACCAATGAAATCCAGCATCCTATAGTGGCAGCAGAAATCCCTGCCCCCAAATAACCAACTTTGATGCCAGAAAACACTGTATGTTCCCTGACAGGGCCTGATATTGGAGGTAGGTGGAGCAGGCACCACAGTGATAAGCAGGTATCTCTCTCAGTGTCTGTCCCTGGCAAATACGCATTGATTCATTGATATTCATTCCACAGGTTCAAGAGAATCGTCTCAGATTAGAGCCAGCAATCTCATGTTACCAACCAATCAGATGCAAAGACAATTTTTCATTCCACAAATTCCATATTTACAGAATTTTCCCATTCCTGTTGAATCATTGTTACTATCTTTCCAGCAGAGAGCTGTACTGTGTGCAAAAGTGAATAATACCACATTTTTTCTGACCTTTTTTTTCCTTTAATGATTAATATAGTGGTGATTTTTCGAGTAGGATCCACTTGAGCATTGGATGCATAAGGTATTAGCTCTAACTAATACCTTAGTAGTATTAATTTAACAGCTGATTAGAGCAACAATTTTGCTGGCCTACTTGTGAACTTTAAGAAAATACTGGTTGTACCAGAAGCACACAAAGTGGTAACCAAAGCAGCCAGGAAATGCTCTTAAATCTACCAAAAAAACCCTAAAAAGCATGTTCATTAAAAACACTTATAGACTGGCTGTGCGGTTAATTGTGCCAGAAGTTACGAAGCGGCTGCAGGCTGCCAAATGAATGGACTGATAGCAAGAAAACAAAATAACAAACCTAGAAAGGAAAGATCAAAACTGGGCATAAGAAAGGCAAACTTTTAAAGCCATTGTTTCTTTATTAGGGAGAAACTATTTTGGAAGGGAAAGAAGTGAGTTCTTTACTCTGCTTTGCAAGTTTCAGAAGAAGTATAGCAGATGATATACCAAACCTCTCAACTTGTCTGGAGTTCTGCCACTGATTTCCAAAAAGCCCAGATTTTACAGGCACAGTAACCAGGTAGAAGAAGAAACCTCTTTATAGAGCAAGAGAGTTCTTCATTTCCTATCTTTATGCCAATTACAGCTATAAACTTTCTTCACAAGTCACAAGCAAAAGCATGTAAGCACATGCTTAACTCGCATCTGCTCAAAGGCGGACTTTTGATTAACTGCAAACACGATTAAGTCCTTTCCTTGATAAAACTGCTTTCCTGAATCAGGATATAACAGTGAATTTGATGCAGAGCGCTATGTGAGCAGTAATGCTCACTTTTCATTTGTATTGTTTCTCATTACAAAGAACAAACTTGTTTACGCAGGTAACTGGACAGTGAACACTTCTGTTCGCTTTGGTGTTGCTGACTGGACCTAATTTGAAGAAACCTTGTAAGGAGAGCTAACCGAGAGAGAGAGACATCGCCTGCAAGAAACGCAGCCTCAAATGAACACTGACAGCCTTGAAGTGGAACAGACAGATGGAGTCATGTTTGCCAGAGTCCCACAAGCCTTTATTAAAAGCAGACAGGTCTGATGACTGCACAGAAAGGGAACAAGTTAGGTGTTAAAAGGAGGCAGTGTGCCCTGTATATGAGACTGCATTAGCGGTTTATAGCCAGGGTTTCACCTTTTCCAAGTGGAAAGGCACAGAGTGATGAAGAGCCCGCCGTGGCTGAGCTCTCGCCACTTGCAAACTCGCGCAGAAATTCAAAGGAAAAAGCAGTGACTTTATTTACTCAGCAAACACGCTGAGTTACAGCGAATCCCCCAACCAAAGTCCCATTCTTCCTGCAGCGTTCAGCTGACTTCAGGGAGCTCGGCTGCACTCGGTGCAAAACACTTTACCTCCGAACAGGCGACAAGCGGCAGCTTTCCGTTCAGCCTTTCCCTATCTTGTCACCCAGTTCTGGGGTGGTATGAAGCTGCATACCGGAGATTCAGAGTTACTTCTCCCCTCAGAACCCGGAGCATTTATGGTAAGTAAACAGATTTGGAGACGAGTCCTTCCACATGTGCGGGCCGGAAGCTAAGCCGAGAGAAAATTGGGTGAGTCACGAACAATGCCTGGAAGCCGGAAAAAAACCCCAAAACAACAAAAAAAACCTGGAGTCCTCCCTACTTTGAAGACATATTATTCTCCTCAAAAGCATGAGCAGGAACAAAATGTTCTCCTGTAACACACCATTTATGGCTTCATTGGGTACCTTTATCAGCCACCTTCCCATTAATCTTAAAATTTATAATGTTGCCAGATGGACAGCCCTAAATTTAGGAACCCTGTTCCTCTTGGATGCTGATGTACGGTAATACAATAGGAAAGCCTGGGAACAGCAGTGCAGACCACACTGGTTTACGAAAAAGAGTCTGGGGAAGAGGTAGCGACGTGAACTCTTGTGTGGTCCAGCTGCCAGTCTGTGCCACACATGTCCGGCAGCAGGACTGGTCTGCCACAGGGCGTTATTCGTCAAAGTCCCTGTATTTGAAGCCAATGAAGACAACGGTGGCTGCTGGGTCCCGTAGGACGAAACTATACGCCCAGCCCTATTCGTTGGGGAGCAGCAGAAGGCCTGAGGAACCATTCCTGCCTGGGAAGAAACCATGGCCTCCCACTCTCCTGAGGCATACGGTCCATGTCTTGTGGCTTTTGGGCCCAAGAGGAATTCAGTGTTCAGCCTGGTATAGTATTAAGAAAAGCTATCCCTGGACAAGGGCAGGATCAAGAACATGCCATCCTGTATGGGGAAGACAGCAGCAAATTGACCTGTTTTATGGTACCTTTGTGCAGATTAGGAGGTCTCGTGGTGAAGAAATGTTAAAAGGATCACAAGTTGATCTAGACATTGTTTACATACCAAGAAAGACACCAAAAAGCCGTAACTCCCCACCTGTAAGCCAGTCAAAGCTCTTGACACAGTTTATGTTCAATGCCGATTAAGTTTTATTCATAAGGGTGGCACCGATATTACTATCCTGTTTATTTCTCAGGAGGGGATAAGTACTTTTAATCAAGAAAACCATGACGACACCACGGGGGCAACCAACCTACCCCCAGTTTCAGTGATTCCTGAAGTCCAGCCAATGAGAGACATTAAACTCCTCGTCCTCCCTTCCTTCCTAGCTAGATTCCATTGGATTAACACCAATCCCTGTAAAATGATAACCTGCCCCACCTGCAGGAATTAAAAAAGGCTTGAGCTGTTTCTTTGACCCATATATCCTAAATTTGGGTAATTCTTCCTTATTAACTAATGGCCTTGTGTGGGGGTGAGAAGGAGAGGACATGGGGCATGTTCCATTTCAGTATAATTGCTGGTCAGCTTCCTGATTATTTACAACATCTTATTAAATGATAGCATGGCATATGGGAAGCCAAGTAGATGAGGAGAATGCTGGAGCAATCTAATTACTGACTCTCTTACAGTACTCTTTACGATGGTCATTAAAGCATTCCATATGGGTTCCTATCGCTGAACTAAAAACATTGCAGACCCAGATTTGGACATACGAACAATCTCATAGAAAACAGGGTTTGGGGTCACAGGTCAGTACAGCAGTGCCCAAGCCGCGTCTGCAACGTAAAGAGCGTTAATGCTGCGGCGTAAGGGGAGGGGGTGGCACGCACAGATTAGAACGTGGTAAGACAGACGTGGACTCGCTGGGACTCTGCTGAGCTTAGGGGACGCCTGTCCTGAACTACTGCTCTCAGTTATGCTTGTTGGTAACTCTTTTTCTTCTGGCCGGGTGAACACCTTCTGCCATTTTACTAATGGAATGAGACTAGCTGTCCGAGTCCAGGACCCTGAATCATGATCCTTTGGAAACTCCAAGGATGGCAATAGGCTTTTGCATTCTTGCAAGATCTTCCTTTTCAGGGCACCAGTTTTCTTACTGTCTCTACATATTCGTACACCTCTACAGCTACAAATAGCTACGGCTATTTGTTCCCTCTCTCCCCGTTTTCCACTCATGGGATGTTCTTGGACACTCTTTCTTGCTGTCATGTTTGTTGGCCCCCTGGAACACAGCAGGCAAAGTAAGAGGTCAACTCTGCCTTTTTTGTAATTTTTGTGATTTGGGTTTTTTTTGTGATTACATTTCTGTGATTTTTTTTTCTGGATGTCTCTGAATACTTGCTTTCCCTTGCCTTCTTTAATTACAACAGGTTTAATAAAACAAACAGTAT
This sequence comes from Dromas ardeola, assembly GCA_013398915.1. NCBI lineage: Eukaryota > Metazoa > Chordata > Aves > Charadriiformes > Dromadidae > Dromas > Dromas ardeola. The sequence continues at coordinate 604,479 of VYZM01017513.1, forward strand.
CTAGGGACTGACTTCTTAGCATTTATGTATTGGCGTTATATTGCAGCTTTTCAAAACTTTCTCGGGCAAAATTACTTTCTTTTTCTCTCCGAATATTTTTTTTTTTTTAACTGCTCATCAGTTCCTACGGCCCTACCGCTCGTCCTACTGCCCTCAGCGGCACCAACAGGGGACAATTAATTAACAGAAATCCCCCTGCAAAAAAAGGCCAAGCCTCGGACGAAACCGGGAGCGCGGGCCGGGGTCCAGAAGCAGCCGTCGGGAT
>VYZM01017513.1:605652-664762 GCA_013398915.1 Dromas ardeola
GCATGCTGGCGCTCACCTTCCTCTTCTTCGTGGTGGAGGTGGTGGTGAGCCGGGTCACGTCGTCGCTGGCCATGCTCTCCGACTCCTTCCACATGCTCTCCGATGTCATGGCCCTGGTCGTGGCGCTGGTGGCCGTGCGCTTCGCCCAGCGCACCCGGGCCACCAAGAAGAACACCTTCGGGTGGGTGCGGGCCGAGGTGATGGGCGCCCTGGTCAACGCCGTTTTCCTCACCGCCCTCTGCTTCACCATCCTGCTGGAGGCCATCGAGCGCTTCACGGAGCCCCACGAGATCCAGAAGCCGCTGGTGGTCATCGGTGTGGGGGTGGCGGGGCTCATCATCAACCTCCTGGGGCTCTGCCTCTTCAACCACCACGGCGTCGGCGGCCACGGCCATTCCCATGGCCACGGGCACTCGCACAGTGGCCGGCAGCACCCCCGCAGCGGCCCCAAGCCCGAGCAGCCACCCGGGGACGGGGAGGCTGCGTTGCACCGGGAGGAGACCAGCACCTTGGTGGAGAACTGCAGCAGCTCCAACGGAGTCAGCCAGGACAAGCTGGGTAAGTCCTGCAGCTCCTCTGTCCCATCCCAGCATAGAGGTGTCAGGAAAGCAGGAGAGGTCTCTTCCCCGAGGAAGGTGGTGGGCATCCTGGTCCCACTGGGTGCAGACTTCGTGGGGACCAGCCATCCTTCCTCCTCAGCCCTCCTTCCTCTGGGGGACGAGGCAAGAAACTTTCTTAGCGGTGCTCTCGGGCACACGGCCGTTGCACCTCCACCTCACGCCTTTCCTTCAAGCGCTAAAAGAAGTGCTCCGAGTTGTGTGTTTGTCATACAGACGGGTCAGGGTGTGAAAGAGTCTTAGGGTAAAGCAGTTCTGCCTTGGAAAAAGTTGGTGCTGGTAGAGAATGCACATGACAAGTGTTCTTTGCCTGGCAACACAGGCTGTCACAAGACATTGCCCTAATGCCTCTGAACTGGCTGCACATCAAATACAGTGCAGCTCAACACCTTGGTCCTGACAGCCACATCTCTCAGTTGGGCCAGTTACTAGCTACCTGAGAAGCTAATTTAAATCTGTAGGTAACATACTGAAGTATATTCCATTGCAACAGTGTTGTACTTCTTCATGTCATCCGTATTAGTAGGAAGAAGTCTTGGAAGTTACCAATCAGAACTGTGGGAATCATGCGATAGGCACTGAATGTGGAGCTCACTGGTGTCAGAGTACATGCGTGGTTTCTTTGAGTTAGTTTTCTTTAGCTTTCTAAAGCATGCACCTTCCCACTCACTTGCACATAGAGATAAATTTAAAATCTTCCCTTCCCAGTTGCGATCAAACTGTCTCTTTTGTGGGAGGGAATTTCTTGGTTTGGGGTTTTGTTTTTTTTTTTGTTCGTTTGGGCCTTTTTTGGTAAATGGATCCAGAAACCTGGATAGCTTATTTTGAAGTCAGTTGGTCAAAGCTGAGTACTGTGTGCTAGCAGAGTGAAAGGTGCGTAATTAATTGCCGTTTCTCTTCTTCAGTCATATGGCATCCCTGTTACCAGGAGGAAGGGGTGTCAGAACCCATGTCTCTCTATTTTCAGGGCAACATCAGGGACCGCTGTTTCAGCTTAAATTGAGCTGTAATTGAGCAGAGTGAACTTTGCTACAGTTTCGGTTTTTCTGTGGTCAGAGGTTCTAATACACATTTGAGAAACTTAGCAGAGTCTCTCTGTCTCTCTCTCTTCTCTGTGTTTTGACTCCATGTTGGTTTTGAAAAGACAGGTTTTGCAAGAGGGTAGGAAAGTTCCTCTGATTATAGTATACCATTTTCTTGACCACATAATAAGCTCTTAATGTTGGTTTAGTTCCAACAAAGGTATCCTAATAATTGGTTTCAAACAATGTAAAATTCCCATAACCGTTGATCTGATAGGTATCTTGGCTTGTGAATTGTTCTTGCATGGTGAAACATGGTGAAAAGTTGTGCTTTTAGCCAAGTTTTGGACTAGTTCTAGACTAAGAGATTAATTTACAGCGTGGAGTAAAATGTATACTGTTTTGAGCTAATTTGTCTGGAATTTCTCGTGGATGTCCTTCTGGCAATAACAAATAATTTGTTGTGGGTATTTAGGTGGTAATAGGGCATAATTTTGGTCACAGTGAAACTTTGAGAGAAGTTTGTATTTCCTTCTATGCCCTGTCATGATTATGTAATGGATGGAGTTATTCATAGCTTACCCATGGAAATGTTAGAGGTAAAAGTGCTTGGAGACTGGTGAGAAGCTGTAAGATGTGTAGGTGAAGACTAGGGAAGTGATTGGGAGTGGTACTGTGCCTTCACCGGAAATTACAGAGAGGGGTAAGCCCTGATTTCTGAAGGTGGAAGTGTAAAGCTAGTGATAGCCTTAGGGGCTAGTCCTGCACAGTTACCTTTGTGCATATTCTTTACGTGAAGTTATCAGTTTATAGTTAGATTTAAATGAGCATAGTTCAAGTGGATACGTTTTAACCTTTTGCCATTAAAAAATCTGAAGAGCTTTTTGGAACCCTCTTTCCTGTTACCCACCCTTATAGGCAGGTCTGCTGACTTCCCAGACCTTCTTTTCTCCGAGTACTTGGTACGCAGCAGAGTTATCAGAAAAGTTCCTCTTTCCTTGCTCTCATCGTGGACTCTGAGGTCTGAACTCTGCAACTTGAGATGTTTTCCTCTAATTTATTGATTTCTCTGGAAAGTTTCAGGTCCCATATTCCATGTCTCCCAGAAGTTGTGTGGAAAATGTAGCTGGAGCTTTAGGACAGAAGTGTGATGCATGAGGTTATGAGCCTGGGGCTTGGAACTGACCCGCGCAGGCACCTTCGTAGGAGCCCCCCCTTTCTTCAGAGCGGAAAGAACTTGTAGATGCTTTATGATTATAGAATCGCAGTCATGAGAGCAGAGTGGCAGAAGCTGCAGGTCGTACTAACATGTTAATGTTTACAAAGCTCTGCACTGAAGAACCACCACAGCAGTCGGAGCTCCTTGTTTCAGTTTGTTGGGCCAGAGGCCTGTTACATTTCTTTAACACTGGAAGTCCAAAGAAGAACTTTAGAAGAAAAGAAGAAGGTTAATCGTGTAAAATACTTTCAATTTGAACACTGGAAGGTGTTTTTCTTTCAAAAACCATGCTGCTTTGTAATGATGTGTGCATTTATTTCTATATAGCTAGTTAAGTGTGATGGAGTGGTAGTATCACGGACAGTTTTGTCAAAGAAGGGCACTAAAATGTTCATTTAGGCATTGCACGGTCCATGACGTATGGCTTTGGGCATCAACAGTTATATATCATTTAACAGCTGTATGCCACTTAAAAAACCTTATTTTTAGTACTTTTAAAAATGTGTTCTGAAATATAAATAACAGTAGTCTGTAGCCTCTGAGGGCTTCAGTGATAACTTACACTGTCCTGTAGTCAATACTGCTGATAAATTCTGCCATTTAGACCGAAAAGCTTAGCTCACTGTATCTCACGGTCCTGCTGTCTCCATGCACCATCTCAGAAAAACTTCCTTTTCCTTGAATTCAGAAGTCTTTTCAAAGTGAACTACTAAACCTGAGAAGAAGTGACTAAAAAGCAGTATGCATACAGCTTTTGAGCTTCTGGCCTCAAAAATTTTAATATAGAATAGCAACTCAGTCCTATGGTTTAAGAGAGATTTTAGCAATGTGATTAGCCTTCTGGCTTTTCAAAAGAGGGAACAAATATAAGTTACTTAGCTACGTAACCATCTTTTTTATATATGCTCTGTAATTCTGCATTTTGTTTAAGAAATGAACAGTGAGTAGTCAAATGGTTAAACAGTTTTCTCAGTAAAATAAATTAAAATATGCTCATCTTCATACTTTACCACTATAACTTTTAAGCTCCCTGTAGAAAGCCGCCTTAGACTATTTAGATCACTTACTGGGACAACTGAATATTTCTAAGCCCAAGAAAATGTTGCTAAGTGTTATGGCTAGAGTTAATTGCTTTTCAGTTTTGTACTTAATGTGTCAAGCTTAATGTTGGTTATTATTTTATATGGAATTATAGTAATGTGTAGTATTACGGCATATGCCTAATCATTTCACTGTTTTCTTTTCAGGTGATATGAAAGATGACATGACTGACCTACAAGTGAATGGGAACGCTGGTCATTATCCTCTGGAGGTAGAGGAGGTTGAAGAAGACTCCAGTGCACAGCTTAACATGCGTGGAGTTTTTCTGCATGTTTTTGGAGATGCCTTAGGTTCAGTTATTGTGGTAGTGAATGCCTTGCTCTTTTATGCGTTGTGGAATCCATGCCGGAAAGACGAGCCCTGCTTTAATCCATGTGTCAATAATCATTGCATGGAAAATGCTACTTTATCCCAAACACTTGGCAGAGAAAACAAGTCTGAGCAGGAGAGCATTACAGTGGCTGGTCCATGCTGGTTGCTGTATTTAGATCCCGTCCTTTGTTTGATTATGGTTTGTATACTCCTCTACACAACCTACCCGTTACTTAGGGAGTCAGCCCTTATACTTCTGCAGACTGTTCCCAAACAAATAGATGTTCATTCTTTGAACTCAAAGTTACGTACCCTTGATGGAGTCGAAGCAGTCCATGAGTTACACATTTGGCAGCTGGCAGGCAGTAGGATCATTGGCACTGCTCACATAAAGTGTCCTGACCCTTCCACATACATGATGGTGGCAAAGCGCATAAAGGAGATCTTTCATGACGAAGGGATTCATGCAACTACCATTCAGCCTGAGTTTGCCAGTGTTGGCTCTGAATCGGGGAGAGGGAAATGTGAGTTTCCTTGCAGGACTCAGTGTGCTTTGAAGCAGTGCTGCGGAACAGGAGAAGATAATACTACAAAGAAGACAGAAAAATCTTCGTCAATTAGTATTTCTTGTTCAGAAGTTGTCATTGAATTTCCAAAAACTAGGAGGACTAAGTCGGAGAGTATCCCTTCAGTTAAGCTAGAGGCAAACACCGATCAAAACGAGCAGTTTGAATCATCTTTGTAACTCCCCAAATGGTGCTACCTGAGCTTTGGTGACTTTGACAACAGCTATATTGCAAGAGGAAGGGACAGACGTTTGAGATGCAATTTTGCCAAGTAGTGTAATTGCTGAAGTCCTTGTTCTTGTCATACTGCTAAATCTAGAATGCTTGTTTTAAAGAACATAATGTCACTGTCATGATACAATGTGTTAGTGTTGACTTTGTACTGAGACAGACAGAAAGTGCACCAGTGCTGTAACAACTTCAGAAAACCAGTTTCAACGTTTCAGCGGAGACACTTTTTGCTGTGCTTCAAATTAAAATATTTTTTTCCAGTGAAAAGGTATTTGAGGGATAAGCATGTAGGAACTCAATTTGTGTTACAGATTTCTTGGACCTACTCTTTCCTTTAATATTTGATTAGTAGATATTTTAATATATTGTTTATTTAGAAGCCCTAAGGAAACCAAAGTTCATAGGATGTTTTTAAAGAGATAACTACTTAAAACTGGAAACCACTTTGCAGTTTCACATATTTTTCTTAAACCTATATAATAATAAATGTGAAGGCTTTTCCAATGAATTTGTCCAATAGCATATTTTAAAGAGAACATCATGTGATTGTTAGAAACTGTCCCCATTTCTTCTGGTAAGGTAGCGAGGCAATTGAAATCAACGGCTTGTGAAAATATCAGATGTGAAAGGGTTTTTTTCTATCAGAATGGAGGTTCAAGCACCTGTGTACTGCTCTATGATCAAGACGTGAGACTGACTGATAAAGTAACACATACTTTCATATTTTATGGATTTTCTAGTGTTTTTCCTTATTTCCAGGTTGTATCTGGTCATAGAAGTCCCTGATGTTTAAAGAATCCTTGACTCACAGTGCTATGAATGAAGAGCTGGAGCGTCATTTTTAACTGATTCTCGATTTACTAAGATGAAAGAATTAGTTAAGTCAATAAGTGCTCTGTCAGGGAAAGTCTGCCAAGCACCAACAGTATAATTCATGCTTTTAAGCATAGACAGTAGCCTCTGTAACTAACAAGTAATTCAGTGGCGCGTTTTGCTTGTAGTTGAGCCTGTCTATAAGGACTTGCAGTGACTGCAGTCCTGGTCCCTGCCGCGTCCTCAGCAGCCTTTAGGAAGCGGGAAGGAAGACTTCTGAGGAAGTGGGGCAGGGAGCAGGGTTTCATTCACTGTATTTCACACTTTGAGATTTTTATGTATCACATAATTTCACTTCCTAAGTATCTGAATCTACGGTTTAAAATGTTAACTCAGTTAATTGACATCTGGCTCTAAGAAGCTGTTACAGTACGCTGCCAACTTACACCTTAACAGAGGAGAAACTGGTCTATGGACTCTGAATTTGGGAGAGACTAGATGAGGGTTGAAGATAAAACATACAAGAAATCTGATCGAAAACCCTGACCCTTTCGATCCACCCTCAAGTTATGTGTGGGAAACAATGTCGTGTGATTTAATTGACTGCTCCTATGCTGAAAACTGGAAAACAGCTCAGATCTTCCATTGTTTGCTCTATGACTCTGGACATGATAAACACTCTGCCTCGGTTTCCCTGTCTTAAAATGGGGATAATACCTACCTCACAGGGGTGTTGTGAGGCTTAACTCTTGTGTGAAGAGCTCCGAGATCTGTTACTGGAAGGCACCGGAAGGAGTATAAGATACTAAATTACATGGTATTTACTTCTTCTACAAATGTATTGCAATACCTGGGCACAACAGAGGGAACTGAGGATAGTTTTGGCCTTATGAAATTCTTTGATGCTGTGGTTTTCAGGTTTTTAACAGTATTTAAATGTAGATTTTTTTTAAAAAAAGAATGTTTTGTTAGCGAAGGGAATGTAGCTTTGCCTCCAGATGCAGAACGCCTCGCTAGTTTGCTTCTCTAGTGTGTGTCTCGTATGATAATTGCTCCGAAGTAGTTAAAAATAGTCTGCTGCTCATCGGACCTGGGTTGGCCCAGGTCACGTCAGTGGTCTTACCCAGCTTCTCAGCAGAGCATTGCAGTCAACTCTCGATTGTCCATGGGTGGGTTACCAGTATTGTATATTAACTGTGCGGTCTACAGGGCCAGACCAGTCCTGCCTCGCACGCCAATGCCTTGGCCAAATGCGATGTGCCAAAGCGTTGGAAAAGTAAAGGAGCTTAGTCCCGTTTGGCACGAGCCCGCTGTCAGAGGGTCCGTTAGCTTGGGTGCAGCGCAGCACCCTGCAGTTATTTTGCCTCTTGGCTGCTCAGATGCATCCAGAGGAAGCTGCGGTGCGTGGATGGGTCGGTTCAGCTTTGCGCTAGCTTGGGGGTGTTGGTGCTTCACAGCCATCAGCATCGCTCGCCTTTTTTCTGTGTTTATGCTTGTTGTATAGTCTCATAAACTAACTTAAATATGTCAATATAGTATTTATATATGTTTTTGTTTTGTCTGATTTATCTTAACGCTTTCTCCTGTTACCTGTATATGATCTAGAGTTGACTGTTAAATGAGATCTTGTATGAGACTACATTTGCAAAATATGCTACCACTGCTAGTATACTGCAAAGTATTAACCAAGTAAATTTTGAAATGAACAAAGTACTATTTTTTTTTTTTTTGAAATGTGTATCCTTGCTTTTTATGGTCAACTTTTCACTAATTATTTTGCTTGCTAGTTTAAAATTGGTCTCAGTCATTAATACGAATTCTTGAGGTCCTGCTGTGTATCACTAATGCGCCATAGAACTACTGCTCTCTAGTTTATTTTAAAAAGAAAACCCAAGACAAACCATAGTAGCACTGAGAAGCCTGACTTATTTCTCTCCTGTTGCTCTTATAAAAAAAGCGCAACTATTAAGTCTTGGCAGTTGCCACCATTGGTTAAGCGACTCAGTAAATGCATCTGAGTAGATGGAGTTGTAGTCACTAATTCCATTGTAACTATTTAATCTTTTGTGTGTGTGTGCCAGAAGTCGTATTTTTCTATTTCTGTGTCCATTGCAGGCAATGGCTAGCTTAAAAGACAAAAAGCTCTCCCCCACATTATTTTTATTACCAGGACAGGGTGCAGATGTGACGATGATGACGATGACGATGGGGGCAGAAAGGGGGAGTTGCGTAGCCTCTCTGTCATGCGCCGCGTTGCATGGGCAGCACAAAAAGGGGCCCTTTAGTCTCTTTAGCCCTCGATGGCGAATTCCTGAAAGCGTATAGTCAGGTCAAGGTGGTGGCTGGACAGCAGCAGGAACACAATTTTTGTGTTTGTTCTGGCTGTATGAGACCCGGCTGTAGCCTGCTAGCTTGCGATATGACGTGATTTTTTTTCAACCTGATCTATCTGTGGTTGCACAGACTTGATTTGTTCTGAAGATGACAAATCCAGGATACTGGGAACATTCAAAAACACTGTGCAGTCTCCTTTTTTTTTTTTTTTTTTCCACAAAGCATGAAACTAGTGAATCTCATGTAAGTGAACACTGCAGTGGTGGGGAGCTAATTGTATTGTGTATCACAGTCCTGAATTTTTAAAATAAAAAAAATACGGAACACTGATTTTAAGGAAAAATAAGTTTGTATTTCAGTGTCTAAATTGTTCGTGCTTCTGATTAAATTTGTCAGAGATATACCAAACATCACTGGGGGAAATATTTTACACTTAGTACACGTCTCATCCAGAAACATGCTATTTTAGAATCCCTTTTTAGATTGTATCTGCACCTAAGGGTGCAGTTCAGAACTAATTCAGACACTCAGTGGGCTTGCCACAGTACCCTGAAGCTTTACTTTTTAGCAGAGGAAATTGCTTTTGTGGAACCCCTTATAGTTTTAGCTCGATGGCTTTCAACACCCACCCTAGGCTTTTGGTAATATCTGTTATTGCTGCATCATGGTATTCGGTATGGACATACACATACTTATGTAAAAGACAAAACCAGCCCCAACTTGTGACTCCCCAAAAGTCATGGCAAGAGCTCAGTCCTGTAAATTTCTGTATTCACGAATAGTTTCATTGGGCTGACGAGTAGTTACTTGCATGCAAGGAATTACTTGCGGGAGTGAGTCCGAAGCTGCTGCCAGTATAGCCTGGCTTTTGAAGAACGACTGAAAGTACCTAGATTTCATGGATGTATTAAAATCGGGAGTACTGGGGTGTTCCTAAATTTGCTGCAGAAATACTATCGCTGTGCTATAGTTCCAGGATTTATTCCTTTTCCCCGTTCTCCAAAAAGAAAGAAAAAAAAGCCCGCTAATTGTCCTAGGAGTTGTTAACAAGTTTAGCTAAATTGACATTGCTGTTTGCTCCTGGAATTGGGCCGTCTGAATTTATTAAACGCTGCCTAGTGGAGTTTGGGGAGGAGGGATAAAGATTCTTGCCATTCTCCTTCCCCTACCCCCTGCTTTGACTGCACTTTCTAATCTCTTCAGCTATGGAGGGACCAGGGGGAACGGAGGGGGTGAATTTTGTAGCTAGATGTTCTGAGTTCCACGTGGAGGGAATGGGAAATCCTGCTAACTATATTTAAAAGCATATAAATACGCTCTGACCATTTTAGTTTTGTAGCATAGCATCAGTTACACCCTCTTTAGGTATGCATTTAATAACTTTGGGTTTTTCTTTCTCTGCTGGACGGAAAGCGGTGGATGCTCCATTTGCCTGAGCTAAAGCCAGGCTTGACAATTTTCCAAATCAAATGTAGCCTTGCTGATAACAAGAGGTCTGATTATTCCTTATGACCTTTGCTTTGTGCGGTTAGCTGCCTGTGAGGTACATGACCACGTTTTAGCAGGCTCACATTTATATTTTTTTGTATTCACCGTGTTATCTAAGTAGTTGAAGAGCAAAACCATGATACTGAAAAATGTCTTTCATCCAAAAAACACATGGGATTCATTTGGTTTGAGGGTTTTTTTTTTTCCCATGTCCTGGATCCTATTTCTGAGCAAAGTTGAAATATAATTTCAACACTAGCATAGCTAGTGTTCATTGGTGATATTTTTGCCTTCTTTTAAAATAAATGATAATGTGTTTTGGTTTGTTTTGTTGTTTTTTGTTTGGTTTGTTTTTTTTTTTTTTTAATTTGTTTGGGGTTTTTTTATTAAGTATTAAAGTCCTGAGAAAATAAATGGAACTCTCGATACTTTTAGTCGGGATTTCTTTCTCAGGTCAGTTCGTAGAAAGAAATCTGACTAGTAGAAATGCACTTTCACCATCTCGTAGAACCTCAGAAACACATACGAAGAGCACAAGTAGAAGAAGAGGTTAATAAGTGGGTTGTAAAATGATGGCCTCCAACTGTCTGGATTTCAGGTGCGATTAAAAGAATAGTTACTCAGTTCTAATATCATGTGAAGAGTTAATTATGCAAAATGCATTTTTTTCCCCTGCATTTTTTAGTGCCATTGAACAGCTTTCAAAAAGCATTAAAAAATCTTCCTGTCCTGTTAATTGTCCGTGGTTAAAAATGTAACATACAGGCCAATAAGGTAGGCTTCCTAGTAGAAGTCTGTACCGTTTTATTTAACGTTTTTGGGAGATTTGGAAGACTTTAGAGCGGAAGATGCTTTTTCAGTTTCATGTTTTTCAATTCAGAAACACTGCCATTTGTAAAGTTTGTGGGGAGGAAAGTACTGACTGCAGAAAAAGAGCTGCCAGCAATAACACTGAGGAGGGCAGGAGCGTTCGTAATACCTGCCTGGAGCTGCTCCTGAGCTCGCAGTGATGAGTTCATTTTGGAGCCCTTCACCGGTGCAGCTTCAGCAGCTGCTTTTTTTCTGCTTCAAGAAGGAAAAGCGATGCCCGTTTATTAGTTATATATGCAGGAGGGTATCTTTGGTTGGACTGAAAGCGTTGCACGTGAGCTTGAGTTTTGCCATTTTCCAAGGCTACTTCTATCTCAGCATGAAAAGATGTGATTTAAACTTAATATGAACATCCTTTATGAGACATGCTAGTATGGGATGGGAATTTTTAATTAATAGGATGGGAAGGGAAGCCTCAGGTCTACAGCTTACTTCTACTTTTACACATACCTTTACCCATGCCATTCTTAGACCTCCTGCGCCAGATGGTTGCCTGACGGCCTCAAGGACCAGATCTAGCTCCCAGGACAACTCCCTTCTTGCTGCTTTGGCATCGGAGGAGCTAATGCCAGAGGGAAAGGGCAGGATTCACAGGGAGTGAAGCTATGTCTGACTCCAGGCAGGCGAGCACTTTCAGCGGGGACCTTCTCCTTGGTCTGATCCATGCTTAGCATCCCAAACCTGGCGTGAAACCCTTGCCACCAAAACTTTGGTTAGCATTTATATACGCATATTTTGTGTTACCTTTTAATTTTTTTTTCTGTGGCAACACAAACTTTAAAGTAGTGCTCAGGCCAAATTTTAATCCCCCCCTCCTGTCGCCCAAGCTCCATTTCTAGTCGCAGCGTTGGTAGGCATCCCAGCGTCGGTGGGCATCCCAGCGTTTCCCTCACACCAGCTAGCGCAGCTAAGAATAGCCGTGCCGATGCTGTGGAACAGGACGTGCAACCTGCTGAGTTTCCTGCGTTTGTGCTTGTGTTGCTGGCCTGGGATGAAGCCTACCCGTCTTCCCTTCTAGTGCTGCTGGATTCGCTGGGTGAATTTGTTAGATTTAATTTGCTGGATTAGGCTTGCCTTGGGTCGTCCTGCGCTTGTTTTGGTTGCGTCCTGCAGTACAGGCAATTGCATTCTGCAGTATAGGCAAAAACCTCAGCTGAGCGAGATACTGACTTGCTGCCAGTCTTTGTTGCTTCCAAGTACGGTTCCCGAGTGCAAGCGGCTGCTGCTGGCCCGCTGCGGACCGTGGCAGGAGGGGGCTGCAGCCCTGGATTCAGCTTTTGCTGGGTGGTTGGATGTTACCGTGTCACCCTTCTAGCGGAGGGTGCCGCTCAGCAGGTGTGTGCGGGAGGAGTACAGCGCGGGTGAGCCTCAGCAGGTCGCTGGGGCATTGACGCTTACCTGGTCTTGGTGCTCATAGCCCGGATTAGGAGCGAACAGCACTCCCGCAGATAAACACCGCACATACTGCCAGACCCGCGAGATTTTTGCAGTAGGCAGCGCTGGCTGGAGACACAGCCCATCATTCTTGTCTTAGGGTCCTCTAGGACTCTCCCCAAGTCAGTTGCAGGCAAGCTCGTTTTGCCTTGAGAAAGGGATTATGTGAATTAACTAAATTTGGGTGATAATTTTCATTCGGTTTTTTTGTGGCCATGTAGTGACCCAAATGGATGGGGCTGATTCTGCGTGCTTCCAGCTGAGTGTAAGGAGGGTTTGGGTTAAAATACCAGGTAAAATCTAGGCACAAGCAGTTCAACTACTAAACATCCATAATAGCAGGGGTCTTAGGCTTTTATGTCATGCTGCTTTGAAGGGATCTGCTCTTCTCACATTGCTGTTCAAAAAAAAAAAGAAAGGAAGAATTGTGTTTAATGATCACAAGAATTATTAGCCAGCCTTGGTAACTGTGTTTCCAGTGTGTCTGAAAATCTCCCTGCATATAGCAGGTACCCAGTAGAGACTGAGGAGTGAGTTGGCACGCTATTGCTAAAAAGGAGGTGTTTGGTACATATGCTTCAGTTTGGAAGCGGAATGACACTTGGCACCATCATGTCCCAGTTATCTTTTTTTTGAAGGAGTAGGAAAACTACCGAGCTAAACACCGAGTCAAGCCACGTGGGCAGAGCTCCCATGTCAGGACCACGCTGATGTCATGGTCGCAGCATGACATCGCTAGCCCTATGTGAAAAGCTCAGAGCATCACCCAAGCCCTGTATGTTATTCAAAACCTCAGTAACATTTGCTAAAATCTTGCGCTTCCTCCTCCCCCCCCCCGCCTTAACGGATCCAGAGAAGTTTAGCCACCCAGCTTAAACATCTCACTACCAATTTAGGTGAGCTGGAAGGCTTTGGACCCTGGTGTGTAATTCACCTGAGTTGCAACAATGTGTGCTGCTCTGAAAAAAAAAAAAAGTGCCATTGAACCCAGAGTTTGAATGCCCTTGTGTGCCCTTTCTAAAAGTATCTCCGAAAACGAGGTAATGTCAAAATAATGTTTCTCTACTGAAAGCTGTTTGGATACCAAAGTCTACAGCTTTTGCAGTAGCCCTTCTGTCAACAAGAGGCTGGCTGCCTCACTTGCAGCGCTCCCGATCACAGGTGCAGCGCAAGACCAGCATCTATGGTGCTCTTAATTGCTGGCCGGACAGTTATCTTAGCTGTTACTGCATGTTTGGGAGTTTCGCAACAATTAATGTGACATGGAAAAAGAAGGGGACAGGTACTGGAGTTCTTTACTTTTTTTTTTAAGAATGGAAAATTTGATCTGCGAGATTTTTGCCGAAACTTCTTTCAGCTCGAGTAGTACCGGGAAGGCGGATCGCTTCCCCCACGGTGGTCACTCTGATTAGCAGAGAGCAAATGAAATTGTAGCATCAATGGAGAAAGATGAGCAATGGAGTGTGTATGGGTTTTGCTTTTGGACTGGTTATGATTTTTTTCCCACTGCAGCTGTTTTGGTGGTTGTAATGATGTTCTTTGGTCTTCCTCCATAGCTCTGCAGTGTTTAACAGCTTATTACTCTGAGACCTACATGGGATGTCTGTGGAAATCAAAGTTAGTGAAAGACATGGGAAAAAAACGCTTAAACAGATCCCAGCTGAAACTGAGACCTTAATCTTTCTGAGACTGAGAAGGCAGCCAGCACAACCTCAGCTGCTACGTCAGGAAAGGGTAGTAGGTAAATGGTGTAGGAAATCAGGTAACAGTAGTTTTGTTTCATACCTGAGCATATGAGAAGTGGCCTATATTAAGAGAGTGCAGCTTGGCAAAAAGCCATGTCTTTGCATGGAGGCTTTGTTGCTGGCGATGGTTAAAGTCCTGATAGAGCAGTATTTCTCCAAATGACTTAAGGTAAAGTCAAATGTGGAGAGTCCTTATGCAATATGGAGTTCCCCTTTCGAAACAGCGCTTTGGAGAGAAAAAGTCATTGGTCTGGGCTAGGACAAAAATTGCTTAAACAAGATAAACAAGGGTGGACTGCTGCCATCTTTCCCTTCCCCTTTATCTCTAAACCTTAACCTTAAATTACAAATCCGAGGTTAACGCAGTGCAGTGCATCTGCAACTACTGAAAACAGCTACATTTTAATAGATCTTATTTTTTTCAATGATGATGAAGGTTTGAAAGTTCCTCTAGGTAACAGAAATATTTCCATGCTTTTAAAGTTCAAATGCAAGTATTTTTAAATATTACTAAGAATGTTTTCAAATTAAATAATTAGTTCTCCCGATAAAGTGTTTCATAATCAAGAAAATGATTTACTAATTCTGTATCCTTGTTTCTAATCCAAGTAGTTCACAGAACATAGAAATAAACTTAATTTTCACAGAGCTGTCCAATATTTTGGGGCATGGTATTTTTAAAATATCAGGTAGAAAGAAAGGAGGATTCAGTCATAAAATCTGAGCTAACTACACAATCTTGGTGGCAGGTCACTCGCCACTAAGAAATACTTGAGCACTGTGCAGAGCTCTGACTGGCTGTAGAACGTGTTGTGAGAACAGGGACCACAGACATAAAATAGGGTGGAAAAATCTTTGCTTGGGCTTCACAAAGAAGAAACTACTTCAGTGATGCGTAAGAAAAGGTATCTGTTCCTAAGTGGCATTTTTGCTTGTATTATACATAGTGTTCTGCAAACTAACCCTTCATGATGCTGGTTATGTGATGATGACTTTATTCCAGAAATACCAGATTAGGTCCTGTCCTATGCCATGGTTTATCCAGGCGGTGAAAGTATGGTGGGGATGAGGGGAGAGCACGATAGGGGCATCTCTGGACTGTACATCACTCAGCTACTCCTTGGAGTAGGTGCATTCCTTCTTTTAAACAATGTGGAAGCGTGTTTGGGGTTTTACCCAGATCTGATCATCCTGGTTTTCAAACAACTTTGTTCTGACGGGTTCTTTTTGAAGGAGAATATCTTAACCAGATTGGCTTCAGAGTGTCTTGCCACGACAATGCCGTCAGGTGCCACGTGCAGGCTGGCTGAGACAGTGACACTGTATTTTCCTGTGCTCAGTAAGAATGAAAGACTCCGAACCAAGTCACCTACTGGATGGAGAGTATTAAAGACCTGGAAATGTGGAAGAATGTGCTGAAGATGAGGCTAGATTAATTCTCAACACCTTTAGCCTTTGTTAAGAACGGTGGGTTTGGGTTTTTTTACGTAAATGTGATTAATCCCAAACAGAGCTGCTCATATTTAGAGGAAGAAAAGCTTTGGATTCAATGAGATTTCACTGAGGTGCTTTTGGGCAGGTCTAAGATGTTTACTAAGTAAATTGGGTAGGATGGTAATGGTTGTTACAGAACCCCTTAGAGCACGTTTTCCATCTCCTAGTATCCGTGATAAGTAGATTATGAATCTAAGAGCCTGCCCTGGTGCAGTGTTGGGAACTCTGACAGAGGTGAAAACTGCTCTCTGTTCATAGCCCACATGGGGCTCTGACCTCTGTCATACTTCTCGTCTGTCAAACATTGCTAGATAGTGTTTAAGGAAATACGAAGTGCTCTCTGAGACTAGAAAATGAGACCGTAGTAGTAACTTTGTAGTAACTATGATTCTCTCAAATGAGTGGTCTCATTTGTCTCCATATGGACTTCAGTTTCCCAAAAAATCTAAAATTTCAAATTAAGGCTGGCCTCAGAAATAGAGATTGCAGAAATCTCATGGACAGCCAGCCAGACTACAGCCACGCTAGGGAAAGAAGCCATCTTCCCTTTGACTGCATCCCAAGCAGACCCAGCCTAGGGATGGAAAACCAGCATTCCTCCTGGGAGAAGCCCAGATTGCCGCTGGCTAATCCCTGCTGTACTGCACTGGTTTGGGGGCCGTAGCACACCGGAGAAGCGAGGGCATCGCTGCCCTGAGCTGGGACATGTGTGGGCCACATAACCTGTGCTCTGAGCAACTCCTGTTGCAAGACACCCATCTAATGACAAAGGCACGTACGGCACCGTCCCTCAACGTTTAAAACTCAGACTCTTTGTATAGGAAAGGCCTCCAAATCAAGGCCGCGTATGTCATAGGTATAAAGGGAGCAATGGGCTGGCGGAAATGGCACCTCCAGTGATGTAGCAACTCTGATATTGTGCTCCCAGTCCAGTTATTCCTGGGATTAATGCCACTGCTGAGTTTAGATCTGACAAATGTGTCTTAAAACTCAATTTATGCAGAAATGACTGCTCAAACCCGGTTACTTCTCCTTTCCTTGTGCAGGTGGCGTTTCTAGGTTGTCCGTTTTTTCCACGATGACTTCTGGGCACTGCTTGGGCAGGGGTTGTCCCCTCCCAGCATCGCACTGAGCACGCGGATAGGTATCCTCCAGGCAGGCCTGCCGGGTGCTTCCTGATCTGGTAATGGGGAAGAACACCCACCACGAGAGAGTTTGCAGCACTTCACTAAATAAGTAATAGATACTAAAGTCTCCAGGACTTTGGAGCCACATGGACTCTGACTTTTCGTGCAATGCTGTATGGTGTTTAGGTAAAAGGTTAAAACTATACTTACTTTAAAAGAAACCTATACCATAACATGGAGGCAGGAAGAGAGACAGAATTAGTACTGCTTGCTTCTTTAATGGGAGTCAAGCCGAGACGGAGAAGGAGAGTTTATAAATGTTTTCTGTTTCATTTTTTTTCTTTGGCATTTTGCATGACTTCTTGGTAGAAGGCTGGAAACAGCCTTCTGTTAACTTTTGGTTATTAAAAAACCAAAGAGCAGTCTTGGAAAGAAATTGGGGTCTGAGAACACAGCAGGGTAATGGGAAACTTAATAAATATCCTGTTGTTATAACATCTGTCATTTTAGCGTTAACAAGCTCATGACTTTAGCTGTTGTATGATCACAGCTCCACTCTGCAGATTAAGGAAAAGGCTGTTAGACCTTTCAAGTAAAAGCTTTCTGCACGGCAGGATGCTTTAACCTCTTGTATCCTGAAGCTATTTAGCTAAAGCAGCCTGAAAGTGATATTGAGACAGACTCCTGTGTGGGTCAATTAGGAGGGATACAGAAGCAGTTAGGCTCAAGGGTTTCCCTCATTTTGTTTTCTTTGATGTCCAGAAGAGCCAGAGAAAAAAAAAAACAAACCAAAACACCAAAATAATGTGAGTTGGTTTTGGTTTTTTGGTTTTGTTTTGGTTTAATTTTGATTTGACCATACTTTGGTTCTCTTAAAGGTTGTAGAAAGGAGATTTAAGAGACTGTCTTATTAAATGAATAAACATCACTGGAGCAAAACTACAGTAGATGCCCATTGCTTTTAAGGCAGTAAATGTATACCAACCGCAAACAGAGAGTGGCATTTTGGTTCAGTTAAAATAGGCCTATGTGAGGACCAGAACAACTGTACAAATACTGAACTCCATATAGCATCTCTCGCCACCTGTTTCTGTGATTTCTTTAGCCTGTTGACTCATATTTTTCTTTTCTGGAAGCTAAGGAAAATGCCTGACACGGTTAAAATGCTCCTGGTTTGGTTTTAATCTTGGGTGATGTTCATCCACAGCATGGTCATGTTTCTGACTTCTTTATTTTTTGCTTTTAAGTGTCAGGTGGTGAAATGAGAGCCCTCCATGAACTGTATGCTGCAAAGATACAACATCACGCACCCGGTACACGGCTTCTTATGCAGGGAGGAGCAGAGGGGCTGAAAGAAAGAGGTTGTCTTGGTGCTCAGGAGAAGTCCATAGCACGTCGGGTGCAAGCAAGAGCTGGAGTTTTAGAAGAGACCTTTAGCCATCTTGTCCCAGAGCACTCCGTTGTCTTCCCTCATTGTCCTCCATTGTTGTCCTCCCTCAGGGCGAGGAAGCACCATGTCCAGCTGACAGCTGCCTCCAGGACCAGTGTCAGTCTACAGAAGTATTGGTGCACCGCATGTCCCGTAGGATGTAAGGACAAACCACCATGTTCACATGCTGCTTAGATGCTCCTGAAAAGCCCAGAAGCATCAATTTGCACTCCCAAGTGCTTCCAAGCCCCTGCATACTGGACCCTGCATCCCAAGTGATTTTTCATAGAATTTAGGCTCCTTAATGCATGTTTGGCATGATAAGGCTCCTTAAAGCATGTTTGTTTGCTTTAAACAGGATTGAGATTGTCTTGGAAATGCTACTATTCTGTTTGGGGAAAAAAGCCTTACAAAGGAGTATGGCCAGGTGTACAGAAGAGATCCTATCTTGTGTGGCATGACTGGAAAGCACAGTTGTGATCTGGGGCACCGGGGCACACAAAGGCCTTGCTCAGGTCATTAGTGAGCCGCGGGTTTACTTTGTGTGCTTTGAACTTCTATGCCTTTTAATGACGTTAAAGCAAGAGCAGGAACCTACATCCTCCCCCCAAATTTTGAAAAAGCCAGCACAAACATTTCAGTAGCTGGTGGTGGTTTCACTGCAGCGACAGACTGGGGGGCGGGGGGGGTGGGGAGGTTTAAAATGGTTTGACTTCCTGAAATATTTAAAAAAAGCACTGACTCCAAAACACTTTTCATTTTGAAATACTTTTCCCTTTTGTCAGTGAGTTCATATTCTCACAACATTTCGAGTAGAACAAACATTTGGACCCCGGTAGCTTTTGCTAAAGACTTTCAGAGCTGCTAACATGCTAGAAAATCAATTATTTGCATGGGGGTAATTAGAACCCATCGAAGAATGAGAGAAATTAATCCCAACGATGAAGTTCAATGGTAGCGCTAAGATCTTGCAATTAAACTGTGCTGTAGGATTATGCGTATTAGCACGTGAATTACTCTTTAAATTATGAATGTTGAACCAAACGATTATCTACAGCTTCTGGGAAGGGATAATCAGGTTAGGCTGGCAAAATACAATACTTTACTTTTGCAAAATACAAATAGAAGTACAGTTTGCTGAAAGCACAACAAATTGCTCCCCATGACTGCATCGTCAGGTTAAATCACATTTCTTCTTTTTGAAATATGGGTGGCACGTTATCCTTTTTTCCCTTCAAAACCGAAAGAATAGTTAAAACCTTGAGGAACACCTAGGTTGTTCCTCAGAGACTGGCTGCAAAAAACCTACAGAGGTGCTAATTTATGTCCTTCTCGCTCCAGCAAAGAGGGTGCTGGGAAGGTCAGAAGCCTGCTGGGTGGCAGGGAGCATGGATGTGTGGGGATGTTGCCCTCTGATGCCAGCACGGACATCGCTGCTGCTGTACCTGGGCTTGTGGAAGCCAGCTGCCTCCAGAGATGCACCGCTGCAACCCTCCTGCGTGGCTGCAGCCACCATGCACCGCCGCAGCCTTCCTGCACCGCTGCAATCCTCCTGCATGGCTGCAGTCCTCATGGATGGCTGCAATCCCCTTGCACAGCTGCGATACTTAACCCACAGCTGCAATACTTAACGCACAGCTGCAGTCCTCGTGCACAGCTGTGCTGGGGTGGCCCTGGGCAGGTGCAGGGGGATTGATTAGAGGGGCTTGGCGCAGAGGGGCAGCCCCACACTTATCTCCCAAAGCAGCCCGGCGCCACCCTGCCTCTCCCCTGGGCAGCGGGGCAGCCCGGGGACTTCTGCTCTTGGGCTTGAGCAGGCTCTGGCCATCAGTGGTGTGACGCCTTGCCAGGCTCCATGTACAGCGGCAATTTACTGAGCCCTCCACTGTCATTCACTTGCCCAGGAAGTTTTAGCCCAACACCCTGCCGCATGCCGGTGACCGACTAGGGCATTGCCAGCAGGATCAGTCCCGCTTTGTCCTGCTGGTGGGTCCCTATCTGGGGGACACCAGCCCAGAAGACACCAGCCCCCTCAGCGCTGCTCCTCCTGAGCGCAGCCCGTGGTGGAAACCAGCACAAGGGGGTTTGTGGCAAATGGAGCGACGGCGAGGCTTGTCGCGGGGCCGCTGCGCAGCCCCGAAGATGTGAGTGATTGCCCTCGCGCTATAAAGTGCAATTTGCCAAAATGAAACCGCTCCAGCCACATGCACCCGACCACAGCGCCCGAGCAGCGCTGGAATCGCCGCCACCACAAGAGAATGGGCAGACGTCATTAGCAGGGAAATTCATCTTTTACAGGAGCCACAACGGGCCATTAGCTTTTAACCAGGTTTTTAGGGGTGGGAAACAGCTTTCCTGTTGGGCAAAACCTTAACAAGGAAATAACTGGCTCCAAACATCCAGGGGCGGCGGAGAGTTCAGAGCAGAGTTAGCTCTGAACTCCGCAGCTTGAGCTCCTTGGTACAATGCAGCCGGCTCCCGCACATGGAGGAGCTGGTGGCGGAGCTGCAGGGAGCTGCCCTTATTTATTTGTTCCTACCGCAAGGGGTGAGACACGGGCTGTGTTTTATGTTCCTCTGCAGGAAGGTGATAAAGTGCCTGAGAGCCGCTGAAAGCTACTCGCCAATAAATTCAAAGGGAAAGGCCATTTCTCATGCCTTGGAAGGAGAGATGAGGGATGCTGGAAGGCAGAGAAGACCGAAACGACGCGTCGCACAGCGGCGTGGCAGGAGGCACCGGAGCAAAGTTTCTGGTTCGTTTCATTGCTTCTCTTCTTTTTTTTTTTCTCAATGATTTTTACTCTGCCTGTGGCTAGGCAATCAATATCTCTTTGCCTCCAATAAATATTCTGGGCTTTTAAATGATGATGTATTCCAGGGTGAAACAAATGAAGTGTGTGATTGCTGCCCTCTTGTACTCAAACTAATTCTGTGAGTCTAAATGGAAACTCGGAGAGAGATTCCTGAACCGGGCTCTCTGGTGCTGACAGATTTGAACAGGGGGAAAAACATCAGGTCTGGCTTCAGCTTGTTGCTGATCCCTCTTCTTTCATTGAGCAGAGATTGGGGTGAGTTGTGCGAGCAGCGTTGCAGGCTGAATCCATTGGGAAGGTGCATATGGTTGAGCATCAGCCTGCCCGGAGCACTGCAGCACTTTTGTTTGCCTTGGTGGGTGCCTGTGGAGGTGGGTACGGATTCAGCCACCTGGCCTGGGAAGCATAGCCAGGGCTGAGCAGCAGTGTCCCAAACGCCCGCCCCTGGGTTGCCACACCGGCAGGGACTTCAGCTTTGACCTGTTGGTGCAGTGATCGGTCAGGGAGTGTCCCCTGAGGACCCACTACTAGAAGCAACCTTTCCCTTCAACACTCATCCCAGGGAACCAGGTGAAAACATGTCTGGAGCCCTGAAAAGTCTGCCGTGGCCGTGACAGCTACCAATCCCGTCCCCATGTGTCCAAGGGAGAGATCAGCTTAATTAAGCACTGGGGAAGCAATCTGATTTGCTTCTTAAGCGGAGTTGGATGATTTGGTGCAAATAAATTGTTATAGGATATATTATTCTCTTTGGTTTCCTATGCTGTTTTGCTGAGGCGGTAAAGGGACCATGTAGCGACTGCCCCTGCGTTTCTTTTGTGGCACCTCTGCTGCTTAAACCCTGCAGGAGAGAAACTTTACGGAACAGCTCAGGAAATATTTGACTCCGTTTCCCAACTTCTGCTACAACAAGAGCTGTTGCTTTGCAGACTGTGGAAGATGGAGGGCAAAGACACTGGGCATCTTTGCCAGGAGCAGGTATTGCACAGTAAAACACAGCCAGCCCAGAGCAGGCGGACGCCTCGTGTCGGTGACTGGCAGCCCCACTCGCTCATCACCCACAGCCGTCACCGCCGGGTCCTGGCCTCCCTGTGGAGGGTCTTCTCTCTCTCCCCCCACTCTTCTTTGGGAGGAGGGTGCTGCCGTTTTAATAGTGGCAATAGTGGACTAACTGTGCATTAATACTCATTAGCTTGTTACGTGCCTACGGGCAATGCATGATGGGCCTTGACATTTGCCATCCAGAAAATGAACTCCTCTGAGTTTGAGGGCACCCTGTCCTGGCTTCGTACCAAAGCTGTTCATATCAACAGCCATTTCATTTCAATAAACTAACAACCACTCCTGCAAAGCCTGTGTATAAGCAAAAGGCTCTCCACAGCTGCAACTGTGAGCAAAACAGGAGCTAACGCTGCAGGAGGGCGAGTGCCGAGGCAGTCTGAGCCCTTGCCCTGGTAAGTCTTAAGCAGCATTTGCCCGAAGGTCTTCGACTCTGTCCCAGGCCTCCTCCACTGTGCTTGTGGTTGAGTTATCACCTGGGAGAGGAGGGAGCAGCATCAGACCAGGCTCCATAAATAATTACCAAAGTCTTCACTCATACTTTCTCTCCAAGGAGAAGCCCTTGGATGCCAGAGGAGGTCAGAGAAATGCTTCGGGTCTTCTGCCGCAAGAGGTACCAGCTCCGAAAAAATCTGCATTGGTGTCTGGGGGGAATATTTGGAGCGTCAGTGCTTGGTCTGCTGCTCCTCATAGAAATCAGCAGGAATTTTGTCGCATGCTTCTCTGGCCCAGCTCTCCTCCTGTGGCTGGCAACCCCTACTAAGGAAAAGCAGGGTTTGGTGTGGAGGTATTTACTTGAAGGTGGGGTGCTGGGGAGGGGGCAGTCTGCCTTCTGGGAGGTCCTGTGGCCTGAGCCCCCCTGTAGCACTGAGATCTGTTGTTCGTTTTTCTTCCCCTTGGGTTTTGCCCAAGGGAGCCTGTGGGTTTGCAGTGTGCAGTGCGTGCAGCTTGGGGCACTGGAGCCGAGGATGAACTGTGGAGATAAGCTATCTGTGAGCATAAACGTGCCTCTATCCTTGCACACCTTGCAGGAAAAGGAGAATTTCTGAAAAGGAGGAGACACCGAGGGAGGGACTGGGCAGTACATGCCTTGTTTCTCATCCTTGTTCCATCAGCACCCACTGCTGAGTCCTTTTGCAGGCAGGCTACAGAATGAAAGACCCACCAGACCCAGTGTGGCAGTCCCTAGGTAACAAAAATATGGGGATTTATGAACTGAGGAAGGTGGGATACCTCCTACCCTGTGCAAAAACACCCTGGTTAGGGGCTAAGCCTTGAGGTCTTCTAATGACCAGGGCACTTCTGGCTATTTTCTTGCAGCTCCTGTATGTGGGTGCCCTGATATTCATCCATGTGCTGTGAGATTTGAAAAGCATACTCCACAAGCCGCTGTGCTGTTGAAGAAATGGTAGGATAGGCAATATTTCTATCCTCCAGCACGGTTTGGAGCATAACTCCCATGGGCTGCAGTGAAACTTCCAGGCAGGCGAGGTGGTGGAGCCAGGGGAGGTCTTGCAAGATGCTGCTCAGCGCTGCTGCCGCAGCAAACACTGTGAGCAGCCGATGACTCGGGTCTCTGCTATATTCCCTAATGAAAGGCCGAAGGATCTGGTGTCTTTGTATTAATCACTGCAAACCCAGCTGTCCACTGTTAGTATCTTCCCAGGGTTTTGTGTATCTTGGTGTGTTTAGATAACCAAACAGTATTTTGAGTGCTCTGCTGAGAAAAAACACTGGTAGCAGAGTCCTAGGAGGCAGCAACATGGGCTGAGTGAAAGCCGCAGGGCTGTTCTGTGTTACACTCGTTGCAAAGAGAAAAACCCAGGACCACTGCGCCATTGCCATACGCTGCGCCGTATTTCGAAATGAGCCAGACATGGATGAGGAATAAGAGCCGGAATGGTTGAACAAACAGATCCACAGCCGAGCAAAGTCTGTTTCCACCATGCCCTGTGGAGTTTCTGTGAGCACGGCAGCCCACGGGGTCCTTTAGTGAGCTGCAGCATTCCTGCTAATTTAGCGTACTAACACTCAGCACATCCCTGAGGGCCCCTAAGGAACGAGCTGCACCTACTGCAGCCAAGGGGAGCTGCATCCTTTTGCTTGCTATGCTGCTCTTTTCATGGTACCTTTTATGTCGGGTCCGAGATGGAGAGAAGAACCTGAGCAGTGGGGATTTTACACCGTGACACCACCGTACGCATTACACCGTGACCCCAGTCTTCACGGCTCCCTTTTTGACCTGGGTGCTTTTAGATCAGGTATGTAGCTCTGCCCACAGCCTGTGCGCCTACCTCAAGGTCTAACTCGCTGCACTGCCTGCTGCTTTTATTTGCACAAGTTTTCTAAAATGTCATAGTGGCCAAACTTGATGGATTGCCTGCCCGAAGTAGCTGGATAATCAGCTGAAGTGTTTATTTGGGCATATCGATTCCTACTTGTGTCCTATATTTTAATTGCTGAGTTCAGCTTGCAAACTGTTTTGGGGAACTCTCTTTGGTATTCCCTGTTCCTGAAGTGAAAACCCCTTTGTCCATATATTTCCTGCTTTCCTATGTAAAGGAAAATAGGATTTGATGTTTGAGCAAGTAGAATGTAAAGCATTATCCAACAGGTCAGATTAATGCGAGGCTGCTTTCTGTTGATAGGCAAGAATAGGAAGAATTTCTTTCCTGTGAGGGTGGTGAGACACTGGAACAGTTTGCCCAGGGAGGCTGTGGATGCCCCATCCCTGGCAGTGTTCAAGGCCAGGCTGGATGGGACTCTGCGCAGCCTGGTCTGGCGGGAGGTGTCCCTGCCCATGGCCAGGGGGGTTGGAACTAGATGATATTTAAGGTCCCTTCTAACCCGAAGTATTCTATGATTCTATTCTACTTCTGTTTGTTTTTCTTAGTTATTTGTGATATTCTCTTACTGTGAGAAATGAGCACTGCCAAGAAAGAATGAAGACATGGCTTAGCCATGAAGGGGAAGTAGAAAAGGCTGACAATCCAGGAAAAATACACTGCAAATGCAGAGCTGCTTTTCGGGCTGATTCCCCTGAGCTGTGTGCTTGCTGGGGTGCTCAAAGGCAGGCTTGTGGTTTCCTTAAAAGGCACCCACACAGATTTCATTTCCCTGCAATGCGCGTGCATGACCCTACGGTATTTCTGGCAAGTCCCCGTCACGTCCCTGCCAGCAGCTGCCTGTGCGAAACATGACGGTCGGATGTGTCGCCAGCCTGAGGAGCCTGAAGTTTGCCTGAGGCACAAGCCCATGGATACTGAGGGAACGGTCAGGAAGCATCATCCCAGAAAACCATCTTAAACAGAGTTAGACTCAGGGTTGGCATTTCTCTCCTCTCCCAAAATCACCAGATGCAATTGCAGGTGCTGATGGGCTCGCCAGCATCGTATGGCACAGAGCTGGAATGAAAGGGGGAGCCGGCGCTGCCATTGAGCTAACGGCAGCACAGCAGGCATCTCCTCTTCTCCTCCTGCTGCCAGAGAGGCGGGTAATTACCATATCCATTTTAGAAATGAAGAAACTAACGCATGCATAGGCGGAAGGGTAGAGTTTTAAGAATATGTGGGCGTCGTGAGATGCAAATGCTTTGGGAAACACCATGTTGCATCTAATTTGCATCTGTAGGCATCTAAACACATGTACCGATCTGACCCAGAGGGCTGCGTGCAAGGGCGCAGGGAGCACAAGCAGCGGCATAGGGTGTGCTCCTTCACCCCCTCACTGGGGATCCCCCACTCCCTCACTGGGGATCCCTCACTCCTCACGGTGCCTGGGCCAGTCGCTCCCCTGCCTTTGGATCCACTCCAGGGACAAGTGCTCCTGGGTTTCCCTGAATGTCAGCAACCACGGGATGGGATGGAGCAGGATGGTGTTTCCCTCTTAATCCTGCAAGAGAAACCTGCATTGACAGCCTCGCTGTCCTCCCAGCTCCTCCTCCATGCTAGCTTTTCTACTTCAAATAGAAATCCAACTGAAAACTCAGCAGATTCATGTTGCTTCAGGAGTTAGAAAACCTGTTGGTTTTGCCTGCATGAATATTGCCCTGGCCTGGGCTGGATGCTGTGTGTCACCTGCCCGGCACTGTCAGGGCTCCTGGGCAGGAGGCAGAACGGATGCCCCATGCTCACCTCTCCCAGTCCCTGTAGGACTTTGGACACTCCTCTTTATAATGATGTTGGGGATGTTGAAAGCTATCGCCCAAGTTGAACTGCGAAAGAGTGAGGGAGGTTACCTCAGTGGAAAAATAGATATAATTATCTGTAATAGACTGAGTAACTGTGTACACAATCATTTCCTCCTTAGGACCTTGGTACACTTGAGAAGAGAAACTTCCTGGTTTCTGTGCAAAGAGTGTCATCATGATTTATTGTTAAGAAACCATCATGCTCCTAAGCTTCATTTTCCAGTTTTCAGTACACCTGTGGCAACACTTGCTCTAGAAAAACAGCCGGAGTCCAGCTCAGATTTTTTTGGGAGCTTTGAGTGACAATTTTGTTAAAGGTGAAGAAGTACTTTTCCAGCTGCAGCCAAAGGCTTTTCCTTTCTTTCTGAGTCCAACCGGTGGGTTTCCTGACTTTGTCGTGGCTCTGAAGTCCACCTGCAGGCATCTGCTCGACTGTTTCTGTTGGAGTGTGGTCCTGCTGTTTTCCCAGAGGGCATCTAGATGGGCAGCCAGGTTTGGCCCTCCCTTAGCAGTGCCCTTTCCACGTGCTTTCCCGCTTTCTTTTTCTATATGAGCAAAGAAACGAAGATCTTTACTCCCAGTGCTGGGGCTTGTATTTATCCTCATGTGACAGGAAACGTAAGGCTGCAAAACATTGGGGTTTTTTTCCAAAGTCTTTACCATAATGGTGATAAAAATATTCCGGTTGAATTCCCTGTGCGGCATGACCTTAGTACAGTATTTGAATGAGGGTATCCTTTCACCCATAGCCACTTGCACTGGTCCACTTTTCAAGGTCCAAAATGCAAGCCTTTTTTTCACAAGTACTACTAATATGTTTTTTTAAACAAACAAACAAAAAAAAAAAACACAAAACAACCCCAACCCCCCCAAAAAACAACCAGAAAGAAAACTTGAGGAAAAAAATCAATTCCATTTTCCTTTTCAAAAAAACGTATGAAAACAAATACATAAGCAATATGATGGAAAAACACAGCCTTTGTGTGGGATAGGCTTCTGCAGCTGAAATGCCAAATTCTGTATCAGTCTGAACTACCGCCAATCATCTGTTAACCAAAAATATTTGGTTATTTCCACAGCTGCCTCTAGGTTTTTTACAGCCCTCCCCTGCAACGGTAGGAGCCCAGGAGGAGGCAGGTTTGGGGAAGAGGCACGAGTGTCACGGTAGCAGTGACATAGGTGTGTGAGGAACACCGTGCAGAAGAAGCAAGAGCAACCGGCACTGCTGCAAATGCCTGATTGCGTGAGACTGGTAATGCGGGAGCCTCACACCGGCACAGGGAGTGAAATAAAAGGACCCCGTGGAGAAACTGGAAATTGTCAAAGAGGCTGACGTTCACCTAGGCAGTGGGATCAATGGGGGAGCTCTTGAGAAATGTGTGCTGCGACCTCTGACATTTCATCCCTTATCGGGTTTGAGGCAGTGTCTTTCGCGGCACAGTTATGCGGTGAGGCAAGGTGGTTTTGGTGATAATAAGTATTTTATTCTAGTGACCTCATTTTTGTTGGATGTCTTGGCTTGGACCTTTTGCTATTGCTAATAGGTGTGCTGAGGAACAACGCTGCAATGCTAAGAAGATGCCAATTAAAAAACCAGTGAGGCCATTTCACACCACTTTCCCAAACTCTTTGCCTAGGCTTCTCCAACCTTTAAAAACAAATTACAAATATGCTTAAACACTTACTCCCCAGGTCACTGGCCCTTTTGAAGGCTACTTGTCCTGCAGGAGCCAGTGCCCATGCTGCAGGGGTTCAGTGTCACCTTGAGAGGGTCCAGGGGAACCAGCAATTACCTCTCCATTCACAGTGGCTGGTATACAGAGGCGGCTGGGCATGATGAACGGTGCCTGGAGACACCCAGCGAGCCTTGGCTCAGGGTGGCCCTCACATATCTCAGGTCCCTGCTGCAGGCTAGAGGCCACGATGGAGCTGGTAGTGGCATGGTGGCCTGTTGGGAAAGGATGTCCTGGCCATGGAGAAGGGGTGCCCCACGTGCACATCTCTTCCTGGAGGTTTTTGGCGCCGGCCCCTTGGTGTCTTAATCTTTTCATACCTGTCACTGGTAAAGCTCCTGAACTGAGAGTAGAGGGTGCGTTTCTGCTGCTCTTTCAACTACCTCCCTCAGCAGCCCCTCTTTTCCTGTAACTTTTCTTGTTGTTGGGAAGCTTTTTTTACACCCTGATATTTGGCTATATTTCCCTCTTGCTTTTCATGTCCATGGTTGCTTCCTGCCTTACTCTTTTTTGCTTTGTCTTGTTTGGAGCCTCTCTGCATGGACAGAGGGGCAGAGCTAGCATCTTCCCTCTTCCTTGCCTAGGGCATACCTCACATCATATATTTCCTCCAGTTCCTGAATGAATTCACTGTTAGACAATAGCACTGCTGGGTGAAAACCCACACTCCAAGAGTAGTTATGTATAGCTCTGTATTGATCTGTCATAAATGTACTTGTTTCCAAGGTTTTCGTTGAGAAATTGATGATGCAGCAGTGAATACACTACTTGTGGGTGCTCAGGGTCAGAAGAAGAGAAGTTGTAACCCCTCTTCCTAGGAGGAAAGACAAACATAAGTTGAAACGCCCAAGCTGCAATCAGTGGCAGAACATCACTCCAGGAAGCATCATGCCTCTTCAGCGGGTGTTGCCTTTCTAAGGCACCTCAAATACTCTGCCAGAGTAATTAGTAGTGATCTGAATCAGACATCACTATATACACGTCTGTCTACAATGGTGACGTGTTTCACCATACACCTGCAGTCAACAGCAATTTTGAAGTGGATACACTCCCTAGCCCACAGTAATCACCTGCCTTGTGCTCGTTGTCACCCTGAGCGGGAGGTGTTTGTCCGGACAATCAGTCCTTTGGATTCCTGCTCAGGGCGAAGCCTGGGCGCTCGTGGTGAGCACTGGTCTCCATGGCCAAGAACTCCTAGAGCTAAGATTGCCCTTCATTTGTCTGCCTGGTGTCTGCAAGAAGTCCTTGCTGTTTGCGGAGACGCAATCGCTTTGCACAGGTTGTCTCCATGTCACTCTGGGAGTCCCACGCTTGCTGGGGACAGTGAATGAAAGGTGAAGGACAAAGATGGGGGGAGATGTGCTTAGTTTAGCTGGGACAAGTCAGGCATTGCTTCTACCAAAGGAAAGAGCAGGTTCTGATCGTACTGTGTTTTTATTTGCTCTGAAGGAAAAAAATTAGTATATTGGGTGCAGCACGGACGTTTTACTCTCAGCCCAGTGGCTAGGTAAACACCTCCCAGTCAAACCCTTAAGTCTCCCACAAGAAAGCTGGAAAATAGGGGATATAGTGTTGCACTTTCACTGAAAAACATTAATAACATACAGCACGGACTCTGCCTTTTCTCTGACTACCCTGTAAAATGCTGCCCATTGGGCTGTGGCATAGATGTAGCAACAGTCGGTCAGGTCTAGACACCACCTCTTGCTTCGAGCGGCCAGGCTGAGGTCATGTCTCTATTCACTTTATTTTATTAATTTGTCATTTAATTCTTTGTTTTCACAGAAGGCTTGTAATATGCCATGGAAGGAGGGGAAAAACATTAACCGCTGGACTTTCGCAGCTCCTTCCTTGCTGTCCGCAGGAGCCCTTTTGGAAGCCAGGAAGGGGCCATGAGGTGCGCGGGTGCCCCTCACCCTTTTGCAGTGCCAGCCAGGGACCATCCGTGGGCGTCCTGAGTTCTATGGGAGCGTGTAGGTGGGGAGCACCCATGGGTGGATCGGTGGCCTGGGGCTACCCAGCTGTGGAGGCCACGGGCAGCGGGGCCGGCAGGGAGACCACGGCCTTCAGCTCTCCCATCACCTGAGGTGGGGGGAAGAGAAACGCCTCATTGGAGAAGCACAAAATGGCAGCAGGGGAAAGGAAAGCGTGCAAGGCAAAAAGGCTTTTGCATCCTCAGGCAGAGAAAGGTGGGAAAGGCAGAGCAAGGAGACATGGGGAGGAGATGCTGGCGCTAGGCGGAGGGGAAGGGCGAAAGCCCTCCTTTCCCAGAAGGGAGCTATGGAGACGCCAGGGCTGTGGAGCCGGCAGCTGGGGCAGGACGAGGGGTGTGGGTGAGAGGGAGGGAGACGCAGACCGGCGGTACCTGTTTTGTGCTACTTCACCTGTGACTGCTCGTGCAACTCTTCAGGCCTGCCTTTGTGCTTCATTTTTTTAATCAGCCCCCAAGATCTCAATGTAAACTTGCTCATCTTACCCTGGCTAGGGTCAGCCCTCCTGTCTCCGTGCCCTCTGTGCCAGCCGTGCTCCGTCTCCTTCCCCAGGAAGCCCACTTCTCTCTGCCAGCCCGTGGTGGTTGTCCACAGCAGAAGAGCCTGCAGGCTCTATCCAGACAGCCTGTCCCCACCTCATCCCCTTGGATGAAACGTGGACACCTGCAGACAGTCGTGTGATTTAGATCAGCCTCCGATATTGTCACATTTCCAGGACAACTGTGGCTTTCAAGCTATTTCTAGGAGATGGGTGAATGTGTGCAATGTGCCCTGTGGAGCTTCCCGAGTTTTGGACAGGTGAATGGTTTGCTATAAAGTGGAATACAACCGTCCTGCCCCCGGTGGTGCCTTGCATTGGTAGGCTCTTCTAGGCTTGAAGCTTTGAGACATGGCATCAAGGTGCAAAATTACAGGTGTGTTTGTGGTATGTGTATCCAAAGCAAATGGAGATATCAGAAAGGAGGACTAGATATCCTTGTCTTCCAGAAGGGAGCTGGCATTTGATAGAGGCCCAGACAGTCTCCTTTGAAACAGCACTAGTTTACGGGGGAAGTATGGGATTTGCATTATTTTGGTGTCCCAATCTCTGTTGCATGTTCTCAGCGGGTAGTGTGCTTGGCTGCAGTGGTGGTAGATCAGACTCGAGTACTGTGTCCAGTTCTGGGCTCCCCAGCTCAAGAAGGACAGGGAACTGCTGGAGAGGGTGCAGCATAGGGCTACTAAGATGATTAGGGGACTGGAACACCTCTCTTATGAGGAAAGGCTGAGGGAATTGGGTCTGGTTAGTCTGGAAAAGAGACGGCTGAGGGGTGACCTAATTAATGTGTACAAATACTTAAAGGGTGGGTGTCAGGAGGATGGGGCCAGGCTCTTTTCAATGGTGCCCGGCAATAGGACAAGAGGTAATGGGTACAAACTTGAGCATAGGAAGTTCCATCTCAACATGAGGAGGAACTTCTTTACTTTGAGGGTGGCAGAGCACTGGAACAGGCTGCCCAGAGAGGTGGTTGAGTCTCCATCTCTGGAGACATTCAAAACCCGCCTGGACGCGTTCCTGTGTAACCTGCTCTAGCGTGGGCCTGCTCTGGCAGGGGGGTTGGACTAGATGATCTCCAGAGGTCCCTTCGAACCCTATGATTCTATGATTCTATGATCAGATATATTCACATGCCTCCTGTCTCGTGTTTCAGTTGCTTTGGCTCTAACTCCTGGTCATGGTGGGACACCACCGCAGATGGGACACACAGGGACCATCCCAAGGAATTTCACAGCCATAATGTCTTTTGGGACAGAGGATGAGGATGTCTGGGCGCTGGGAAAAGGAAGTTGGTGGGAAGATGGTGATGTCTCTTGCGTGAGCCAGGAAGGCTTCTGGGTCTGTCCAACCCCCAGGAGCCACACTGGGGATGATGGGCTGAGGCTCCCTGGCCCCCAGCCAGCTGAGGCCTCACCTTTTCACATCACGGAGCATTACTTGCAGGCAAGACCACAGCAGATGACCAGCTAATACTCTCCGGCAGCCCTGTGGGCACGCGGCCCTGTACAAAGACAGGTGCCAATGGACAGCTGAGACACCTGCTTAGCAGTCAGGAGGCACTGACCTCCCACAATGTCTTGTAGTTTTCTTCAACAAAACCACAGGAAATCACTTTCCTCTACGAAATATGGCCTCGTGAGCCCAGGGAGATATAATGTTGGCAGGCATGCTGCCCAGCTCCCAGCCTGCCTGGCTACCAGGATGACTGCCACGTGGGTGGTGATAACCCACCTTGTCTCTCCAGGGTGGCTCGGGTTACAGCCAAAGAAAAGATGTTTTTGTCTGCTCCGTTGGTCTCCAAACCCAACACTTCTATGTTACCTGCTAGGTACTCCCATATGACTCATAACCACAAAAATAATCAAAAAAACTAATGGGGAAGCTGGCCTACAGGGTGTTGCGTGCTTGCTGTTATTGTCCAGAACTGGTGACTGCTGCTGAAGGCCTTCTACTGTATAATTACAGACCAGCCTTAGCAGGTCTGTCAGTCCGTACGGCGCTGCTGAGTGGTGTATGTGTCTATTGCTTCCATGAACACGGCTTCAGAGGATAATTACGTGCACAGGAGGAGGACAGGATAGAAACCTGATCAGGAGGATAAGGAGAACCTGCTCCGTGCCACCATGGGATTACATGCAAAAGCCCAGTATTGTCTGAAGAGAGAACAGTCGAGATACCATCGGCTACTCCTGTTATTACACCCCAGAATTCATTAAGGGCTGAAGACAAAGAGCCAGTTAATTATTTATGACATATGCATAAAAGGGGAAGGCAGGAACACGCAAAGGGCTATTTCATCATTTTTCAGTCTAGCGAGGCTGCTTGGTTCATATTAACCAGCTCTTCTTCTTTTAAGCCTAATTTTGAAATTTGCCAGCAAACTCTTCCCCTCCGGCATTGGTCAGGCCAGTGGTAAACTAAGATTTCTGCTCTGCTTGCTTAATTGGTACCTCCGAACCCGGGGTTTATTTTGCCTGCCTGCTTCAGCTTGTCTCAGGCCTTAATTGCGAAGTCTCTGGGGGAGGGCTTGTTATGTATAACGGGCTAACGCTTTTCAAATGGCACAGCTTTTCCCTTTGGAAGAAGCTGATTCATCGACATCATAGAAACATTTTGCACAACGGTCTCGGCTTCACTTAAATTTCCAGTTAAAAGAATGATCAAAGTGCCTCATTTTGATATGGCCAAAAGCTTTTCCTCTTGTCTCATGTTGCAGTGTGGTGTAATGGACCTATCTGGCAAGTCGGGGGCCATGCTTCCCCCGAGGACATGAGGGATTGTGCCCGAGTGTGGACACTGGTGCTGGGGCCACTACGGCAGCACAGTCCCATGCTGCATTTGATGCTGCGTGACACTCCTCTACCTTCATCTAGGCTGGGAGCTGATGGGAACAGTGCTGAGCTTTGGGCCAGTCTCCCCCACTTCTCAGAGGTCCACCTCAACCATCGCCTTCTCCTGGGGACCCGTCATGTGGCCCTCAGGCGCCCTTTCCACCATGTGATGAGTGTCCACAGGTCAGTGCAACGCACACCTGCATGTCTTCCTCTGCTCAGGAACAGCTCTCGCTTTGCCTTTGAGCATGTTCCATCAAGACTGAAGCATCTCAAGCCAAGTGAAGGAGTGGTGTGTTTGACTGTGGATTCCTTTCTCCATTGATTAATTGTTGTGCTCTTGGTGGTACCCCCTTCTTTAGACCCATTCCTCAAGAGCACTTTCATTGCAGTGTAACAGGAAGTTTTTAATTAGCACATTGTTGTTGGGATTCACAGAGCAGGCTTTATGCTGCTTCTGAAGAAGGTACATTTGGTAGAGATTATTTTTCCGGAATGGCTTAAGTGGGCACATGGAGAGGAAACTGAATGTGTCCCCACAGTGGTTTCCTCTCAGTACGAAGCTGCCAGAAGGGCTGGAGTCAAGGCCAGCCTGGCCTCAGCCTCTGTGAGCACTTCAGGAGGGGCTTGTGGCTGCGCCTGTCAGAGATGCTGACCTCTCCACCAGGAAAGACAGTGGCTTGCAAATGATGCTCCTCAGTCCTCATTCCAAAGCGGTCAGCTCTGCTGTCCTTCCTGAGCACCCAGGAAGGATGTCAGTATCTCACCATTAGTTTTCTCCTTGTGCAGCATGCTTTGTTTGTTGTTTTTTAAGCAGTTCCAGCTACTGCCTTGTGGACCGGTAAGGTGAGCGGCATGCTGTGAGATGTGGAACTGAACATGATTTCAGACAGAGAGGCTGGGATGGCAAACCACGCTATGAATTCAGCGGTAATCATCAAAGACTTCTGGGATCCAGCTTATTCCCACCTATCTGTAGCTACTGAGAAAATAACGAGGGGAGAAAAAGTGGATTTTCAGTATGACAGACACCACTGCATGGAACTGGGCCAGGGAGCCTTCCTTCCCAGGTCAACCTGAGCAGAGGTTATTGGGAACTAAACACTGCTGCATATGTGATGGCTTTTTGCTCTTGTTCCTAGCGTGCATGTTAGACATGTCGGTTGGGAGTCCAAGCAAAAAGAACCAGAGGCGAAAGGTAGGAGATACAACGTCCTCCTCATCCTTGGTGGCATCCTGTTTGTCTGAGGCCTGAAGAGATGGCTAAAGCTTCCTGCATACCTGACGAGTGGTTAATTTTATAAAATTGGAACAGGAGCCTGTATGTTTAAGGGACCCAAAAGCCAAAAACATGTCACCTGTTATTTCAGGAAGTCATGGGTTGAACAGCTGAACTTATATGAACTTTTTCCTCAGAAGGAGACTTTGGCAGGAAACCGTATTATTTAAAATTTGGTGACTTACCAGTAGTTTGCTTCAAAAGGATCTATCCTGCCCTTAATTATGATCCTTAGATCCAGGACTTTTATTTTGTTTAGGTGAACAAGTGTTGTGAAATGCCTTTGTGAATCAAATCTAATCAAGTCAGTATTCTCCAGCTGGAGCCTGGAAACCTGCCCAGAGTGCATGGCAGGGGAGGACGGTGCGAGAGGCAAGGAGTGATGACAACCTGCCAGAGGACAGCTGAAAAAGGTGGAGCAGTCAACTGGCCCTAGCAGACAAGGAGATTTCCATGCTTTTCTTCTCTGAAACGCCTGAACTCCAGGACACACTGGGCGTGTGAGTTTACTCCAATGAGCCTGAGGCAGTTTCAATTTATGCAACTGCTGTTTGCTCAGCAGATGAGAGGCCCAGCTCTCTCTGATGTTCGGAGAACAGACTCTCCTGTAGCTCTCTCCAGCGTTCAGATGGGCATCTGCCC
The DNA here is from genome assembly GCA_013398915.1 of Dromas ardeola. NCBI lineage: Eukaryota > Metazoa > Chordata > Aves > Charadriiformes > Dromadidae > Dromas > Dromas ardeola. The sequence goes on from VYZM01017513.1 coordinate 640,529, forward strand.
AATGCCAGGTGTGGATGTGTTTTGCGTTTTTCCAAGCCCTGTTTTTGAGGGGGCTTGAAAATGAGCGTCCGATGACCCTGTAGAGACTTAAGAAGAAGAAACAATCAGTATTCAAAGGACAGAGTGAGCAGAAGGAAGGGATGTATTCCTGAGTTTTCATTCTGGATGTGTGATGGTGATTCACCTCCAGGGTTGGTGTGATGGATGCCAAGGGGTCTTGGGCACAGGGCTATGCAACCTTGTCAGCCTCAGTGCTCTGACAGGGATTGCTGGTACGGTTGCAGTAGCATCTGGAAGGAGGACTCTCTTCAGGGTCTCAGTGCATCCCCAGGCCTTTCCTGAGGGATCTGCTAACAGCACGTGAGCAGGCAGTGACAATTCTGGTCACTTTGGGGAAAACCTGAGGTCCTGATCTCTGCAGATGTTTGTATGTGCGGTGCAGCTCCACAGCCGTGTCATGTCTCTCTGCGGGCAGTGTCTGCAAGCACTGGTGGGCTTGTCGGAGACGCTGTCAGTCCAGTCGCTCCCGTGGGGCAGGCCGGCCACACAGGGAGCTGCAGCTGCAAATTGGCAGTTGGGGATGTGCTGATGTATCTGTTCTGTATTGATCTGCACAGCTGGAGCAACCAGCTTGACTTGGCATATGCTAATCCGAGAGGCAGAGAGGAGTCTTCCTGTCCTCCCATGTCTCCTCATGGGAGGCTGTGGCACTGGAAACACAGCGCCGCCCGGCACCAAGCACTTACCACATGCTTATTAATGGTAAAATTAGGAGAAAGAAACCCAGCATGTCAGCTGTGCCGGGCACCGCCAGGCTGACTGACAGCCTTCAGGAAATGACGCGGTTCACAAAGTGAAATGAGAAGGCTGCATCAGCTCACCCCTCCTTCACAGCAGACAAACGAATGGGTGCGTCCTCTGGGTGAGGATCGCACCCACACGCTGTGTTGACATGCCGTGCTGTGCAGGGGTCTCTTTTGGGGATGGCGAGGAGCCGCAGCCCGGCAGCCCAGGAGGCTGGAGAAGAACCATTGCTCTTCAGTATTGAATCCAAAGAGCCCGACGTGACCCAAAGCAGAATGTAGGACAGCCTTGCGTCAGGCCTGAAGTACACACCTGCCTTTTAAAAACAATCAGCAAGTTTGATTACAGTGCAGCACGCCAGCCTGATCGGGAGACAAACAGCATGACTGGTATTTGTCATCGGGACTGTAATTATGCCTGCAGGTCCCATGCTGCCTGGGCCCCAGTGTGGTAAGGGTTGTACGAGACATGATAAAAGACCATCCCTGGCCTGAAGAAATTAGAATCTCATTTAAAACATCCCAGGAGGGTGAGCCAAATGGGGATGGTGTAAGGGACTGAGGTTGTGAAAAAGCGGGGTGAGTTTGATTACAGATAATGCTGCTTTCCTGGAGGCTCCCGCTGAGCCGGGAGGGTTTGCTGGCACCTTTTCCATGCCAGTCGGCCTGATGGTGGAAACGGGGACACGGGGTTCGGAGGCAAGACACGGTGCCGTTACAGGCTTTGAATCGAGGAGGAGGGAGGTGGGCTGCAGCTATGTGTGTGTATGTGTGTGTGTGTGTATACATCCAGAAGGGGAGGAAGGAGAAGGCTCCTCTCCTCGAGGCTGACGGAGGATGAAGGCACACCGGGTCCTCCGCAAACAGCCGAGACCACCATCCCCGGCAGAGCGGGCGCTCCCGCTCGGCGTGTGCCCCCCGGGGCAGGGGGCGAGCGCCGGGNGCCGGCCAGGCGGCCCCGCAGCCCAGCGGGGGTGCGGAGGAGCGCGGGCTTGGAGCCGCGGGGGAGCCGGCAGAGCCCCTCCTCTCCCCCGCCCCGTACCCCCCGGAAATCCCGAGGTAGAGGGGCTGCTCCGGCAGAGCCGCCGGAGAAGGGGCACCCCCGGGGGGTGTCGGCACCCGGGATGCACGGCAAAGCGCCTCACACCCTTCCCGTGCCCCCCTTCCCGGTTGGAGCGAGCACAAGTGATGGGCGAAGCCGGGAACAAGCCCCTGTCCCCGGCGGGGGCTGGCAGGCAGGAGAAGCCCCTCTTCGACACTGCTCGCTGTGGGGCCCGAGCAGCTCCTCTCGCTGCGCAGCCCGAGGAGAGCTGCCAGAAGCGACTAATCCGAGCTTGGGGCAAAGCTGGGCAGAGTGCAAATGATTGCTCTTTGATTTATTAGTCGTATTATTGATTTTCACTTCTGTCTCAGCGCAGGCTTTAGAACAGCTTCCAGCTGGCTGGCCTCCAGCTGCTATAAAGGTACCTACAGCTGTTGCCGCCTCACCTGCCTGCTGCACCTTTCCAATGCAGGAGGCGCCAGAAAGCTCGGGCCCCACATTTCTTCTGGTGAAGACACATCTAGCTCCCCTCCGGTTGCCTGCTGGTAATTATTTACACTGGGCATCACAACTTTCTGGTTACAGATGGGGCTTTTGCGCTACTGGAACGGAGTCCAGCGCAGTTAGTGCTGTTTTGGCGTATGCTGGGTCCTCTTCTTTGGGCAGGGGGAGGCTGAATTCTGCAGCCCTCAGGCTGAACACACTTTCCCCTGTGTTTTACTTTCAAGAACAGATTTCTGCAGGCTGCAGATTTGGCAAGCTCTGTTTGGGAGTCTAGCCACAGGGAGAAGGGAGGTCTCTCAGTCCCCCGGCGATCTCGGTGAGCATGGTGTTAACCTGCTCACCAAGGAGAGCCGACTTTCCCCTTCTTGCCAGAAGCCTGTTCAGCAGGGTTGCTGCAGATGAGCCCGTCCTCCTCACAAGCAGACATATCTGAGCCAGTAACCTTGCTCTCACAGCGCACGAAGGGCAGCACTTAACCAGGCTACATTTTCAAGCAATCTTAACTTAATTCTCCTTTGAGCAGATCTTAATAGCTTTCTCTGCATCCTCTGGCTTCAGGATTTGCTTTGATAATTAAAGAGCCTGAAATTTCATATGTTTCTTTATGATGCCTGAAATTTCTTATAGAAATCCATTTTCTCCTCCAGTTTGAACAAGTTACCAGATCTAATATGAGATGACAGGCAAGAATTTCATGCAGCGGGGCATACACTGAACAACAGTGTCTCTGCAGGCTCCTGCCCTTTGACACAACTCCCTCTCAGGGTAGCCTTGGAAGGAAAAACCCAGCATTTCCTGGGCATACTCTGTCCACAAGTATTTTGGCATATGTGTTCAAAGCACTTTGCAAGCAGCAGATCACCGTCTTTGTGGGGCTGGGGGTGGTGGGTAATCAACCTGCAAGTGATGTTTGCTTTGGGTGCCGGCATGTCCAACAGTCCCCCAGACAAGGCAGGGAGCGAAACACATGAGCAGCAAACCTCCTTCCTTCCTTAAGCTTCCTAGGGGTTTGCTCCATTCACGGGTCTTTTGCCTTTTAGGGGTGTTCCTCAGTTTAAAGAGCTCCCCCCTAGATACAGGAATGTCTCAGTGGGAGTGATATGAGCTGCTGCATTTCGGGCTGCTGTCATCACTTCTGTGCAATGTCTCATAGTCTGTTGTTCTCCCCAGGTGCCACCACGGAATTACGGAATTCTGTGACAGTCTTGCTTTTGGGTTAAAAAAAAAAAATGAAAAAAAAATCAATTCTGGCACTCATCTTTCTAGAAAGAATCTTCACAACATAACTGGAGCACACCCAAGAGGCTGAAAATCAGAAGAGAAATTAAAATAGCCTGCATTCGATCTTATGTTAAAGCTGGCAATTTTGAAAGCACATTTTATGTGCAGGGGTGGGGAATGTGTGGATTTTGATTCACTCCTTGACTTTGGAGCTGGAAATTATTGTCTCAGTGCAGGTGGAAGTATTTGCTTCCACCACATGTCTAACGCAGAACTGGCCTGTGTGTAAAACTATAGAGTAAATGATGGCTGCTGAGACTTGGCAGGACCATTCTCATCCGAATTAGTTTTAGAGACATCTGGGCCCAGAGATGCAAGCTGGCACTATCCCGGTTGTGCCTTATGCCACCAAACCACCTCACGCAAAGCTCCCTTCCCACAGGTGGGTATTAACAACCACCACTTGTTTCGGTGCTTGCCAGTGCCTTTCTTCACTCCCTCCTCTTCACCAGCTGTCAGTTTGCTAGATGATTTCTGAATGTGGCAGGTGGATGCAACTTCCTTTGGTGACCATTGCAGCAGCTCACACCAGATCCCACTTACCGTCCTTTCGGGAGGTGCAGAATTAGGTGCTGGTGGGTAGAATCCTGTGGAACGGCAGTGACTTTGAGGGGGTTGAGGATCTGCCTCCCAGATTATGGATGCTTGAGGCCAATGCCAGACCCCCAGCACTCCGGAGACTTCATGCAGCCTCTGGCAAGGGCGATATCTCTACCACCAGCCAGCCTGGGCCTGAGCAGCACTGCCCCAAGCATGGGACTGTCTGACCCCAAGGGGAAGGCTGAGCTGGGCAGGAAGAAAGTTTCTGGAGACAAGCACCTGGCAGGGCTCCTCCTGCCTGGAGGGAGGTAGTGAGCAGCTTATGAACAGTAGGTTGCTGTGGCATGAAGGGAGTAACGCAACATCTGGACAAAACATAAGCTACGCAGTCCTTTTAGCTGCGTTAATCCATATGGTCGTGCTTGCTTGAGGTATTTAGGAGATGAACAAATTCCTGCACTCCCACAGATAAATTAAATGATGCTGTTGTCGTGATTTAACCTCAGCCAGCAACGAGGATCAGCCTCTCGCTCGGCCTCCCTTTCCCTCCAAGAAGGGTAGGAAGAAGAGGTAGAAAAGGAGGGAAAAGGGAAAAAACCAACCTTGTGGGCTGAGATAAAGACAGTTTAGTAGAACAATAACAGAAAAGGAAAATAACAATAATAAGATTGCGGATTTCCCCCTCGCCAGCCAACCCCCATTTATATACCAAGCATGATGTTTACAGTACGGAATATTCCATTGGCCATTCTGTTGTTCTATGTTCCTTCTCAGCTTCTATGGGAAGCTGAAAGAAGTCCTTGACTGGTATAAGCATCACTTAGCAACAACTGAAACAATATGCGTTATTGACATTCCTTTCATACCAAATCTGAAAACACAGCCACCACAAGAAAGAAAATTAAGTCTATTTCATCTTAAACCATGACAGCTGTGTACAACAAATACTGTATAATAAGTTTATTAAAGGCTGGAGAAGGCCTAGGCTACTTTGAACAAAGATGTGGGCAGAGATATGGATGGATTTAAATGCATCTATGTGATATTTTTGTGTATAGGGATATTTAAAACCAGCTTTACAATTGGCAGTTGGCTTAAGTTGAAAAAAGAAGTCAGACTGGATGCAAGGAAACACTTTTTCCCTGTTAGGACAGTTGAACACCAGAGCAGGTTGCCCAGAGAGGCTGTGCAGTCTGCATCCTTGAAGTTTTCAAGACTCAGTTGTATAAAGCGCAGAGCAGCCTGGTCTGGGCTCGTCACTGACCCTTCTGCGAGCAGGAGGTTGGACTGAGATCTCCTGAGGTCCCTTCCAGCCTGAATTATCCCTGATCATGTCTGCATTCCTGGAAGGATTGGGTTTTGCCATGCAGCCATGGCTCAAACGGTCTCTGTGTGCACACCCACGCAGACACGTGCTCACCTCTTCCCTCCCTCCCTCTCTCCCTCCCCAAGCAGCTGGTATTTTGCTGGTGGGTGATGTCATCCCATTTGCTTACTTAAGAAAGGCATCATTAGCGAGTAAGTAATTTATGTAATGCTGCTGCTAGCGCAAATTAAGGTAGAGCTGGGTTAAGCAGGCCCAGGGCAATGAGGACATGCTCTGCATGGTGGGCTACAGAGAAAATTGCTGCAGGAGGCTAGCGGGCCGGATTACGGGAGATCAGAGGATCGAAGAACGCTGGGTTTGTTTCCTATTCCCCATCCTCTGCATGGGCAGAGTGGTGATGGAAGGCAGTTTTCAGTCTGTTGCCATGAGGGAGCTCAGTTAAGGCGTGTTCCCTGGCAGTGCCCTTTTTACCCAGAAAGACCTGCCTTTGGAGATCAAATGCAGGCTCAGCTTTCTAAAAAAATAGTATAAAAAAATCAGTCACTGTTGCAAGTTCAGTTTTTCTCTCTGCCTGTGCGGATTTCTGTACCAGTTTTGCCTTGTGAGGCTGTACCAAACCCCAGAGCTACCAAGGTGCCGTAGCAGCTAAGGACTACAGCGTGGCGGGACATATGGACCTCACAGCAACAGCAGAAGCTTCTCTGCAGACTTGAGGGAAAACTAAATTAAAGGCAAAACTCAGCAAAAGAAGAAAAGAGCTGCTTGGATGTTGTTTGAGCAGGAGATGCACCCTGGTGGTTTCTTCTCCCCGACTTGTGTACTATTACTGGTTATGCTCCAGTGGCACTTAGAAACGATGGTGCATTTCTGTGGAGCAGAAATGGTGCACAACAGAGCGTTTGCCACCAAGGATGTATCTCAGACCAAACAAAAGATGAATAAAGGAAGGGCAGCAGTTAGAGAGGGCTGGCCAGAGGACATGGCACCCTAAAGCACCTGTCTCCTGACTGCCCATACACCTCACCTTCGGAGATGTGTGTCAGACTCTGGATTCTCCTGAACTCTGAGGGAATTTGAATGAAGAGGGCTTATACCTATGACAGCTCAGGTCAGAGTCTGACCCTCCCCACCTCATGTAATTGAGCAGGTGATGTTCCTGCCCGGCTTAGCCTACACAACACCAGTTTGCTCATGTTGCTAATAAAGGTCTGGTTTGGATTAGCACGCAGGGCTAGGTGATCAGGAAGGAAAAGAAATGCAAACATACCTCCCTTTGGTAGGCAGGATAATAATCATTACTCACTAACAAGGCTCACTAACAAGGATCTTGCCACTGTAAAAGAGTAAGTGTAATTGAACAACGTGCTGAAAATGCCGTCCTCTGTAAGGAGGGAGTACAGAGCCATGGAAGAGAGCAAAAGAATGCAGAACTGGTGAGCAACATAAACATTATTGGTTTTCAGAGTTTTGAAATGTTCTTAGGAGAGCTGTCAGCGTATCTTAGGTGACTAGAGAAAGGCGGGGCGACAGCTTCTACGGAGGCTCAGGGTAGCATAGCCTGTTCTCCTGCTGACCTGAGAGCCCTCGGTGGGAATCTGGCAGCCATGAGCACTGAGTGAGTGCAGGCTGAAGGCCTGGAAAGCCACCAGGGCCAGCTGCAAGTCAGAGGAGCACTGCTGGGCACACAGCTGGGGTGCAGGGTGGAGGGTGCTCCAAGACGGATGCCACACGCTGGTCCCTTCTGCCAAAGCAGCGAGTGCCGCGGAGGCTAAGCTGCAAGCCCTGTGAAGAGGAATTACAGCAGTCAAGCCTGTGTCACGAGTGCATGTATTTCTGCTGAGAAACCCTGATAGGATCTAGCAAAGGGATAACGGGAGAGGAATACCTTTGAACCACGTGAGCTCTCTCTCAGCTTTCCCGGCAAAGGAGGGGCTGAAAGGGCTGTGAAGGCTTGCCTTCTGCATCCACCTCCACCCTACCCCTGCCAGGAGGAAGCTGGAGAGGAAAGAGGCGATTTTCATCCTGCCAGCATCTGCCAAGCACTACATCTTTGCTACAATTTGGGCTAAGCACAAAGGATCCCTGATTCACCTGGGAGATTCCTGCTCCCAGAGTAAATCACAGCTCAAGAGATACACAGCTGGTTACTAACCTAACCTTACACCCTTCCCTCAGCCTAATGTGGGCACAACCCCTACTAGCAGTTTTGTTTGCGCATTTAATCACAAGTTTGTTTACTGCTGGGGACTGATGCTGGCACCTGAGCCTTCTGGGAGTGATTCCAAAGAAAGTGGGAGCACACCTCTGTCCGTCAAGCTGGAGCCCACTGAGACTGAGATGTCACAGCTCAGCTAATCTCTGTGGAGAGGATGGGCTTGGGACCTGGAGAGGACCCAGCTTCTTGATCTCCTCCTGGCTAAAGAACGCCATCTGCGCCCCCTCCCTAAGGTAGGCTGCCTGATTTGGGAATCCATCCCCAGGCTCCATCCTTGGGGCTGTCTGGCCAGGGAGAGCTGCTCTCTCCTTGGCTTGGTTTCTGTATGTTTTTGGGCATCCCAAAGGACCTCACGCCAGTGTGTTCAGCCAGTCTGAGGGTGACTGAAATTGCACGGAGTTTAAAAGTAAAACTATTTGTTGCTATACAAACCTAACTAAACGCACACTTATTGTGCTATGTATAGTTTTTAAGCAAAGCTATTCTTATAATCACATTCATTGACAATTAAAAGTTTATATATGGAAATCTAGCTAAAGATACGAATGTTGCTGCTTGATTATAATGACAAAGTGCAAAAAGAAAGAAAAAAAAATAGTAGTTCTCTTTGTTCTGCCTTTCTTACCTGAAGTAAGAACCTGGTTTAATCAGTTAACCATTATCCTACACTTAAGAATAATGCTGCTAAAAATGAAACATAAAATTAGCCTGTCATTTTTCTGTTGCTCACTTGGGATTCAAGCTGTCCTTCTGCAAAGCTTTTAATTTCCATTAAAATGCCTTGCAGCAGGTGCGTGGAATTTCAGGAGCAGCAGCAGCGATCAACCCCAAACTGATACAGCCCTCACCTCTTTCAAGCACGGCCTGCCTGGCCAGGGCTGTCCTGCTCACTCAGAGGGAAATTTGGCTTCTCCTCCCCTCAAAGACCCTCTTGTAGCAAATCCGGCCAACAGCGCAGCCCCACTCTCCTGCCTGCATGCCCGAACTGTGATCCATGGGATGATCAGCCCTTCCCTGCTGTGCCCGGGAGGCTCCATGGTTACTCCGTGACCCTGGCATGGACAAGTGGGACCAGTGACCTGCCCCAGCACAGCCCCTCCCGCCACCCAGAGAGCCGAGGTGGCTGTGTGGCTGCACTGCTGTGTCCTGGTGTTGGGAAACGGGGGGCAGCTAGGAGGGTTTTCCTGGGAGCTTTGTGATGCCAGTGGGAACCTGTTTTGATCTGTGGCAGCAAGGCAGGGGAGGAGCCCAGATGTGAACAAGAGTGATTTCCTCTCCTTCACAGCAAGTCTGCAGTGCTTGGATGAAGCTGGACTTGGCTCAGATGGCACAAAGACCGGCTCTGGAGAGACCCCAAGCATCTGCACGAGAGGGGCAGAATGAGAAAGACAGGTGGGTTGATGGTCTCGTCGTGTACCATAAGGAACAATCTTACTCTGGCGAAGGCGAGAGGTGCAGGTCAGCTCGAAGGCAGCACCAACCGCTAATGCCAGCCAGAGTCCCTCCAGAGACACAGTGCTGGGATTTCTGCCACAGGCAGAGGGTCCTGTCAGGTTTTGGAGCACATCATAGTGTGCTCTAATGGCTAGGAGGCAGTGTTATTCGGGTAGTAACGCACATTCACATTTGGTTTGGCTATTTTGGTGCTGGAGGAAGTTTTTTTCTCTACTGGATCGTGAAGAGGCCCACACTGCTCCCATCTGTTCAAACAGTGAGTGTCTTTGATCGATCAGCCAGGCAAACTGGCTAAACTCCCTCTGAGATTCTGCTCCTTTGGTGGTTTGCTTGTCCTGAGCTTCTCAGTTTTTATCTTTGAGCCATCGGGATCAAACGGAGAATTTTTAAAAGCCGGAGGAGAGTCTAGAAGTGAATTTGTTTCTAGTTTTAGCTGGAGGACTCCGTGCATGTGTTGGCTGGCGTGCGGCTGATGCACAGGCCCTGCCCAAAGCCAGCCGAAGTTCTTTGCCTGATGCAGCACTCTGCCTTTCCCAGTCTCTCAGTTTTATTTCTTCCATCCACAGTCCACAACTCTGATTTTTCAGGCAGTCCCTCTGCTTAATGCTGATTTTAGGATTTCACCACTAGTTTCTAGACCTCGCCTGGCCTTCCTTTTCCTCCCCAGGTTGAAATAGCTATACGTCACATCACTAGGGCCAAATTGAAACCAGTTTTAGCCATGGTGCAGTCTCCAAGCAGTCCTTGCGTGCAAGTTTTCATGCTGGAGGATGCAGGCATCATCCAGCAACAGTAATGGTGAGTATTCCTAAGGACAGACCTATGGCAAAGACAATCAGTATTTGCCATCACGTCAACTCCTTCCAGATCAGTGCTAGAGGACATGACATTAATACCCTGGTACAGCCAAGTTCAGGCACAGCTTGTGCCTGGTGATGAAATCTGAGCCAAGTTGTTTCTATCAGTTCAAGTTAAATAGCTTGTTACAGGCTCGAAGGTAAATGTAAGCCAGGGTATTTACCAGTGGGGGAAGCAGGCTGTGGGAGGAAGGGACATCTTGGTGCTTACACCTGCCACATTCAGAATGAGCAATAGAAATTTCAAAATAGCTAAAACCCTGCCCATGGTGCAGGGGGAGCATGCATGATCTTGCGGTAAAACTGTCTTGCTTCTAGTGATGCGGTCTCTATTCCTTTCCATTTAAAAGTTCTTGTGTGCCTTTGGTGCTGCTGACAGGGAGTGCTGGCCAGGGCCAACTCCTTCCTCCAGCTCTGTGCAGTGGCTCACTTTTGACCTGTCATATTCGGTGGGCTTTTCTTTCAGCAGAAACTGTCAATCACGTTCAGCAGAGATCATCAAGGTTTGGGAATGGTTTGCTTATTGACACTTCTAACCAGAGTTACATGGGGAAAGGCTGCGCGCTCCTCAGCCCTGCCTGGTTCCTACCTAGGAAGAGAAGTCAGTGCTCCTGACAGCTCACCTCTGCTTGCAGAGATCAGCCCACGCTTGATCCCAAACTCCCTTGGAGCGCAGGGAGCTCAGCTCGTCTTTGGTTTGATAGCTATTTTCCTTTCAAAGGCAACGGTGACTGCAGTTGAAAGGCATCGGTTTCTAAAATACCCCTCTCCCCCCTGAAAATACAGTTTTTAACTTTCTCAGAGAGCCTCGAAACTTCTGCTACAGTCACAGGAAGCAAAAGCAGCGATGTTAGGAATGAATGAATGAATGAATGAATGAACGAAATGTGCCTTATGCCCTGCTGAAGTTCATCTGTGCTCAGAGCTGTCACACCTGGGACTCCCCGGCCAGCCCATCGCAAGCCTTTGGGGTAAGCAGTGACTCATTCCCCTCATTCTGCTTTTTACACCTCCACACATCTGCCTGTGTTTTTAGAGTTGTGCTCCAGTGAGAATAACAGTTTGTTTACTCAGTGAAGGCAATGTCACTCGTGCCTCAAAAAGCTCTGGATGGTCCTGCTGTTAGTGAACAGCATCGGCGTTTTCCAAAATTATGTGAAACTGTTTTGATATGCTGTCAGAAATAATTATAAAGAAATAAAAGGAGGGTTCTTTTCCATAATTGTGGTTTGACACAGGAGGAGCTGGAATTTTCACCCCTGTCGCTTTCAAGTTGCTGAGACCCTCTTTGACCATCCCGTGACTCTGCAGCAGTGGGACCTGGGCTAGTATGTGACCATGTTCCCCAGAAAAATATTTGGGAGGAGAGGCTTTGTGTTCGCAGAACCCGGAGAGACTGAGATGCCAGAGGAAGGACACTTCCTTTGCATTTCCCTGTGATTTTAATCATGACTTCCAGGTGACAGGTGTCTACCAAAGGCCAGGGAGATACAAGACAGCTTTGCATTAACTCACGTGCCAGAGAGACTAGGGCTCACCTGCCAGCTTGATCCGACAGGGACCCTTGCAGGAGGGATCCAGGTAACTCCCAGTGTGTTAGTGGTCCCCTCACAGACCCTGGTGAGTTGTTGCTGGTGTCCTGTCCTCCAGGCAGCAGAGGCAGCTGTGCACAGGAGCTGCTTTATGCGCAGACGGTTTCATTAGACCAAGCCGAGCTCTTAATATGCAGCAGGGCAGTGGCGCTGGCTCCAGCAGAGTTTCAGCTGTCTGTAGCAGAGACGAGGTCTCCTCTCAGGACCAGCGCCTGGTGTAAATTCCTTGCAGCCAGCGTGCAGAGTGAAAGGAGGGCTTGGCTTTCCACAACCATTTTTCTGAAGCGACCCACACACTCGCTTGGGGCAATGCCTGAGTAGATGCCTAATCTGAAACCTGCTAGTAAAACAACAGGAGCACTGTTTTTTTAACTTTAAAGATATTGGACCATCTTATAGTTGAGCATCTTTTTCTTCAGAGTCAGTAGCTTTCTCTTTTTGTTTCCTTATTGCACACTTATTAAAACCAGACTTCTGTGACGCTTATATTTTGTCCCCTTCAAGATGGTTACTAAATACGTGTTTAAAAAACCCAGGTGCGTGTATCTGCAGGTTTGTGTATGGCAGGGCAAGTGGGAGTGAGAGCTGGTAATAGAGGACAGCAGGAGCTCTCGATTCCCTGCTCTTTCTATTGCTTTCAGACACCTCTAAAACGAGGTGCTCCACAGCCATGCAGTGCAATCTGCAACGATGAGACTGCACTCTATCTTTGTCATTGTGACTTCTTTCTCTTTTTTTTTCTGACCTGAAAGACTAATCCCTGCCTCTGTGCCTTGCTGTCATTCAATTCCTACAGCACAACTCCTGACTCCTGTAATGCCTGAAATATAGTTTACCCCGTAACATGAGGTCTTATTCCTCAGCCCAAAGCCTAAACAAGAGGATAGCTTAATGTAAGTAATCAGCTCCCAAAATTTTTGTATAGAATGTTAATGCATCTTCCCCCTTTCCTAGACACGTCCATCATTAAATCATCCCAAAACACGTTAAGAGTGCACACACACATGTTCATCCTATTAGAAGAATAATCGCTCATTACAGATTCCAGGACTCCACGCTTCTCAGGCACGAGGTAAGCAACATGCCGGGCACCAGCTGCGCACAGACTGTCATTCCTCACATCGCACATCACTTGCTATGCGCTGGTTGACCTCTGCCAAAATATTATCCCAGCAGTCACGCCACATTTGGCTGTGTAAGGGGTGCCAGTGCCTTCAGCCAGGCAGAAGACCGTAGCATTGCATCTGTTAAGTGCAGGCTCAGAGAAGTGGCCGGATCCTTGGCTGCCATAAATTGTTAGGGTTGTGCTAACCTCAGAGGAGCTACCTGCATTTGCAGTGCATAATCACCATTTAGGAATCTGGGCCATTAACGAGACAGATGGTCTTAATCCTCTTCTTATTGGATAGTTGTGCACATCACAAGTAAGACTTATTGGACTGTTATGGGCAATCAGCAGAGACCTCAAGGACTAAGTGTCAGTGGAAACTGAACGATTGCCGCCTCCGCAGCTGGTCCCTCCCAGCCAGGTTGGAGCAGATGGCAGGCGAGAAGCTCTCCGTATGGTACCTGTTCGGTCACTGAAAAGAAGACCGGTTCTCAGGACAGTTACATCTTTCGTAAAGAATAAATAAACCACCCACTTAGCCGCATAATAACTCCAATAGCCAGGCAACACCTTAAAGAATAACTGTGCAGGTAAAACCTGTCACAGAGCCATCTGAATCAGGATGCTGAAACCCCTGTGAGAGTTGACCGATGTGTTTCTGCTGAAAACAGCACTCCTTGCTGGTGTTATGATTTCATTACAGTTGGTATCATAACTCAAAAATGCATTTATCTGTCTTTGTCAAGCACCAGTATGGCATGACAGGAGAAAAAAAAAAGAAGCGCTGTTGTACAAGCTCAATGAACACTTCAGCTTACCACAGCTCAGTCTTTCTTTCTTCTTTCCTTTGTGCTACTGCCTCAGCCATTTTTGAGTGCTGGCCCTGCTACTTTATAAAAAGTGTCATAGTGCCCATGGGTGCCACATAGTGCCCATACCTCCACCTTCCAGCTTTCTCTTGCTAGCGTACAACGAACATCAGTTCAACGCCAAGGGGCTCACCCCATGAGTCAGTGTGATTTTTTGGCCACTCTCTGTGGCCCTTTTCAAATCCATAGCAAAGCCTTTCAGTAGAGGTAATGAATAATTCTGCAGGGGCCAGGCAGTTTCCGGAACGCTGGACTCAGACATCACAGAACTAATCCTCCTGTAGACCCGTCGCTGAAAACACATCAGCATTTCTCCCCTTCAGCTTCCTTGCACTTCAGCTGCTGGTACAGGACCGGGTTCATTCTGGCTGAGCTGTGTTTTCATGAATCATGGCAAGCCACTGCCACTGCCGAAACACAGCCCACTCCTCCGAGCCAGCACCCCCCGTGTTCGTGCAGCCCCTTCAGAAACCACCACCACCAGGACGGTTTGCTTTCTGGTACAGATTAACAGCGACTGGAAGGAGAGCTGAGACGGCAGCCAGACCCTCTGCTTTGAATGTCGTCCCTATTAAAGGCACTCAGACAGTCACAGAAAGCTGGTCACTGCCTGCGGGAAGCTGTGCTGGCCTCTGCTCGCAAAATGGATGTGGCCTTTCTCTCCAGACCCCTGGCACTGGAAATGGGGTGTGCTGAGAGGAACCCTCTTGGAGACTGAAGGGGGAACAGTACCCACTGCTGCACTTCAAACCTCTTTGTCCTCTGCAAGTCCATAGAGAGGCCAAGTGCGTATGGTGGGACAGAGACTGCCTTTTTGCAGAGAATTAATTAAAGGCAACGTCGAATGGAGATGTTGAGTATTTTTTGGCTAACTTCTATGAGGGAATGGCTTGTCTTTCCTTGATATAAGGGGGTGGACAGCTTTTGCATAGGAAAAGAACTTCTTGCTTCCACACTTTCTCTCCAGACTGCCTCTGCTCTTGCTCGCAGAACTGCCTGACCGCCCAGTCCTCAGCTTTTTGGCAGCTCCAGTCCCTTTAGTTCAACAAATGATCCCACCTACTAAACTGGTATTTTCCACATCGGGCCTAACGTACTGAGATCCCTCACCTTCTGGGATTTCCTGGTAGGTCCCTTACCTACCGGGGAGCTCAGTACCTCACAAAATCAGAGCCTGCGTATTCTGAATTTTCTTCCTGAGACACTAATCATAGAAAAGAAACAAAATTCTGTGGAACAGTGGCTGTGATTTGCCTGGCTCATCTACAGGGAGGAAATCTTCAATAAAGTCTGTATTGGTTCCCATTTGTCCCTTCAAGTTCAGGCAGACAATCAGGGTCAAATCTTACTCTGAATTTGCAAATAGGTTATAGCTTCAGCTTGAGAGGACACATGCCATGTACGTCGGAGGATTTGTATATACATATATATATATATATATATATATGTCTAAAAGTGTGGCCTGGGAGTTAGAGTTGGCCCTGACTGCCTTTGTTTCACACAAAGACAGTGGGGCATATTTCTCTGCTTTTCTTGCAACGCTGCGTATTAATGACGTTCCTCGAGCTAAGAATAGACAGTCTTCATCTCGATGGCTGTTGAAACAGCATGGACCAGAACAGCAAACCTTAGTAATATGCAGGCCAGATCCCGATCTTGGCTGTACAGGGTTCTGTGCAACGATTTGAAAGTTAGTGGTGCACTAGGGACACTGTGGTGTAGATGAAGTACCATAACAAAGAAATGCTGGTTGAAAAACCACTCTCAGAGCTCTCCCTGGTTCCTTTATCTCGGTGTAGGAGGTAATTTCAAATAAGGTCTCACCGGGATTTTCTATGAGCGTGGCTCTACTGGATATTTTTATTAGTGTCCAGTGGGACCGACTGGAGAAAAGATTTATATCATTTTTCAATGACCTTCTTGCCAGAAAGGACTGAAAGCACCTGGAGTGAGGGCCTGAGTTAAAAATGATCTGGACTAACAGGGCAAATGGTCCAGAATGAAATTCAGTAATGACGAAGGTGAAATGATATATTTAGGAATGTACTGTAGAACTATACAAGTAGCAGAAGTACTGCAAAATAAGACCCAGGGCTCACAGCAGGTCATAAGACAGATACAAGTCACAGGTATTCTACTGTGGCAGTTGTTCTCCCCATCTATTTGGTGTAAGATGAGGACAAAGCAGGTTAATTTGTGTGAAGGAGAACTTATCCTAGATACGAAGAAAAATGTTATGGTGAAACTTGTGAAGCACAGCTAGTCGCCAAGAAAGGCCACAGGATCCCTGCCTGTTTAAGAATAGATTAGATGAAGACCTGTCAGAGATGGCTGCCACGTGCTTTGTGCTGCCCCAGCGCTGGCAGTGGGTGAGGTGACCTCCCTGGCCCCTGCAGCTCTGTGCACCTCAAGCCTGTTCAACACCAGTCATATCTGCCTTGCAGTTTCTCCAGCAGAGTCCTTCTCCATGCTCGGGCCACCCGATGAGCTGCGAAGGGGACACGCTGGGGAGGTGACACTTTTCATGCTGCTGCTGTGGGGCCTGGGAAGGCTGCTGCCACCAGCTGCTGCTGCTTGGAGGAGGCTTCGACACCAGCAGTAGCCACCTTCAGCACCTGGGCTTCCATGGCACAGGGATGGGCAAGTCAGCACCATTTAGCTGGTCTCTCCTTGCTGTTCCACTGCTAGGGTTGGAGCTGGTCCTGCCTTAATTTGGCAGCAAAGTGGGCCTTATCCTTAAATCCTTATTTGAGGGAACACACTTTCACCACACAAATAGTCCCAAATGTCACTGTGCAGCAAGAATAAGGCCTGGAGGGACGGGATTTTTATTCTGCGCAAATCGTGGGACAATTGCGCAAACTTGCTGAATTTCTCCATGTGGAAGAAGAGGTCATAAGAGGGCATTTCAGCCACCATGCGCGTGTAAGGTCCTATGTGGACTTTACAAAAAGAAAAGGGAAATTGACAGTCTTGTTGCCATATGTTAAGAAGAGACAAAAGAGCACTGACCAGGCTTTGAGAAAATAATTTAAGAGGATTGGATTTTGAAGCACTCACGTACACTTTGAACAGCTCCTTCTCTGCTAAAACCCAAGATTATTTCAGAAAGTTGCCAAGCAACACAGAGGCCATACATTGTAAAGACTATATAATCCAGACACTTGCTTCTTAAAAAATGAAAACAGGATTTGAAGGACAGATCAGGAGAATCTTGCTTTTCTGAGCCTCTGTTGGGCTTCTCATCCTTCTGCTCCTTCCACATACAGGACTCCCTCCCCTGCCCCTCATGTTCCTTCCTTGCTTCATTTTCTCTATTGGGAAGAAGAAAAAAATACTGTGGTCAAAGAGACAACAAAAAAACTATAAGAAGAGGCAAAACTGAGTGTGACAGCATTGCAGTAAATAAGGAAACACCAGTTAAGTTAGACATTAGCGATGCATTTTTTATTTGAGCATTTCCAAGATCTTGATAAATGCAGCCCAGCTCTGCACCACTTACATATCCCCCTTTGCCAAAAGGTGCAAAGGTAGTTGCTGTAATGCTCACAGGAGAGGAAAAGGGAGAAAAGGAGATGGATTTAATGGTGCAGTTTTTATCATTTTTTACTATTTTTGGCTATACTCTCGGAGGGAGCTGGTGAACGAAAGGCTTCAAAGCAGCTGCCTGGCACTAATAATAATAAATGCTGGGGAAATGCATAGCTTCTGTGTGCAGAGGGGCGGCAGGGACTTATGCGTAGCTCCCACCGTGCTGCTCCTTCATTTCTTCTCTGCACCCTAAGCTCTAGGAGCCCCTTTCTCTACATTCTGCACCACACTCACTGTTTCCCCCGTGTCACTGCAAATACCAAGTAATAATTAGGATACTCTCTTCTCTTTGGAAAATCTGGGGTTTTTTAAACTTAGTTTTCATAAACAGGTTGCTGGAAAAGTTGTTAACCTCTGAAATGCAGTTAATCTTTGGACAAATAGACTTTAAATGGTGCGCTGTTGTCTAGCAACTGTACTATAAACAGCCCTTCATTTGTCTCCTGTGGGTAATCACTGATTTCTCGGGGATTAAAGCTTAAGTAACACTCCAATCTAGGTGCGTGCATCAGACCATGGCGTATTACAGCAGATTACTCCTCCTAGTATACAGCTTGCTTAACCATTTAGAATCACAACAGAAAACCAAGGGCCGCAGTGGTAAGAAAATCAGCACTAGCTTGTCAAATAATTAATATTTTGTGTTATAATGTAGAACATTTTATTGGCAGGCTCAAAAAGATTTCTGACATACAGAAGGGTGGAGTGGCAGATAAGCATCAAATCAGAAGATCTCATCTAGGCTGAGCCTGAGTTATTTCAAAGGTGTTTTGATAGCTTCTGCCCAACAGCCTCTGCATGTTCTGTTGCATTTGCTGCCTCATGCTGCAGGTATGGAATTTTCCCTTCCAGTGGTGTGCAGGACCATGTCGCAGTGAGATACTACAACTCACTTGTGGGCACAGAGGCTCAGGACTGATTGAACTGACTCTCTGCGTGTTATGAATATAGTTTACTAGATGCATCTGCTTCCATAGATCACTGTCTGCTTAAGGGACTGAAAACATGTGCTATTGCTAAATCACTACATTTAACACCTTCCCCAGTAAAGCTCCCCTGCTGCATGTACTGTCTTTTGTTGCGGATAGTCTCAGCGTAATGCTGGGTAATGGATGAATGGGGGTGGCCTGGGGCCGGCCATAAGGAAAGAGCAATTGTTAGGTTGAATTTAAATTCAATTTAAAAGAAAAAATAAAAACCCCACAGGCTCTAGATTTAGAATAAAACTCAGCATTTGTGGGATTAGAGTTTCAAATGTTGACCTCCCACGCTGAAAGAAATACAGGTCTGTGGGTGGGTAATGCTACATATCTTAGGGAAAAAGGGCGTTTAACTGAAGGAATTATGTTCAAGACATTTATCTTAAGATTTACATTAAGAATTCACATTTTAAAGGGAAGAAGTTTGATATGATCTGAAAAGCCAAACTTGTGCTGGGGTTCCCTAGTTCCCCACCCTCCCCTTGCGATCCTACTTTAATGGCTTGTTTGTGACCCACAAGCAACGACTAAATTCTCCCCTCGCCCCTCCAACACTCAGGCTCTCCAGGCTTTAAATATGCAGTCAGGAGGCAGCAGAGGCAATGCAGTCACCCTGTCCAAAACCTGGTGTGCAGGAATGGCTAAATTGTCAGGACTTCCTCCCACTTTTCCCAGCCCAGCTGAGCCGGAGCAGCTCTTACAGCTTCTGCAGCAGCAGACCCCTCCATCTACAGGCTCAAGAAGGGCAAGTATGGGGAAAGAAGGGAGCAGCCTCCCTGAAGGGAAAGACCTTCCCAGGGCTGAGCTGGTGTGAAGGTTGCAAATACGCCAGCTTTCATTTCCAGCTGTGCCAAAAAGCATTTGATTCTTATGGCCAGTGTTTGAGTGCTTGGCAGGTTGGTGGAGCTGTGCAAGGGGCACCCCAGGTGCTGGGTTGAAACCTACTTAGATACCAGTGCTTTCCACGCGCTGTGTGGGTGACCTGGGAAAGAATCCGTGAATATAAGTGATACCCCAGGGAATGTGGGCTTAATTCCAATGCCCACAGGGTGCTCCCCTCTGAAACACCACCATTTCAGAAACCTTTATTCTTAAGCGGTTGTTGGCAATGGGAAAGGGGTGATTCCACTTCCCTACTGTGGGATGTAGGCTTTAAGGTCTTAGGATGTAATGACAGGGAGAATTTGTGCCCTGCATGTTTTCTTAAGTGTTCAAAAGAAGCTTCTGTTAGACCCACCGAGGATATGGGCATCATCCAGAGCTCGCTCTGCCTCGGAGCGGGAAGAGTTGGCACAACTTTCTTTGGGAGGCACTAGACAAACAGTGTGCTCTCACTGGGACTTGTCTGAGTTTTCAGTTCTTGCCTCCAGAGGATCTTCTTGCTGTTGTGTCCTCCAGTCTCAAATTCCCAAAACAGTTTCATAAGTACCCTTGTCTTCTTTCTTCCTACTGATCTCTCCTGGAGAGGATGTATCCGATAAAGCTAGTATTTCTTGCACAATACATTCCATAAAGCTTCAGTGATTCAATTAGGCTATACGCTGTAGGGAACAACAATTAGATTCCCTATATGCTCTGCATTTGCATGAAAAGAACCTGCAGCATTATCATCCCCCACCCCACTCCCCCTTTTGTTTTTTTTTCCTGAATTTCCTTCCAGGTCAGCTCAAATCCCTCCATTGATTTCCGTAGACTCTGGAACAAACTCAAACAGAGTATCGACAAAGTCTTAGTCCTGTTGAATTTAATGGCACAATTTCTGTCGTACTGAATGGATCCAAAAGATCCAATTGAAAGCCACTGGGACTAATAAAAATCTGTCAGTTGCTGTCAGTTAAATCCACATCAAACAGCATGAGATAAAATAATGCATATTTGGGTAAAACAGAGGAAAAACCCCTGCAAATATGGTGTGAAAGCAGTTATGTCTCTAGTACTAGGGGAATTTTCATCACATAATGAAAATCAATGCTTAACAAATTATTACCCCTGTGAAGGTGACATTATGGACTGTGTCAACTTTTGACATGTGGTCATTTTAAAAGCCAACAACCTTGATAATGTCCTTTGGAGATTACTGTTTGTTAATAGTGTACATTAGGAATCAAGCAATCATAGAGAGTGCAATTAAGTGCATAATCACAGATATTTTTGACATCTGTCTACTTTTAGGCTCCATAGCATTTTTTTGCGTCTCCCCCCCCCCTGCAGCCTAGTGACTTCAATTAATTTATCATGACCATCTGTGTTGTAATTTTTGTTGCTCAGCTTGCCTTTCTACATCTGTTTTTGGCTGAATATTTCATGACACTTCATCATTTTCACTCATAGTGCTAAAAATACGGGACTAATATTTGCTCAGTTAAGTTGCTCAGTTTAAGATAATCAGCAATTAAACAGGCTGCTGCGCTTCTGATAAATGACTCTTCCTCCTGCAAGAAGGAAGCAACAGCATTTTAAAAACTGTGTATCAGGTTTTCTGGTGCTGTTTACTTCTGATGCTCAGAGGTCAAACCGTCAGTTGTTCTGCCAGCTACTACGTGCATGCTTTGAATCCCCAGCTTACAGGACGTTTCAGAGAGAAGGATATATGTCATGGCTCAAAGGTTATTTGGTCATTGTGCTCTGGGTAGTCTCCACGAGCGTTAGTGTTTTTGCGGGCCCTAGCTAACTATGCTCACTGCATCAGGGTTAAGGATGCTCTGAAGTACACAAGGATCAGCGTACATCCAGCCTCTCTTCACTGATTACGGTATATCAGAAGGAATGAGCAGCTAAATCTGACTGCACTGAGTGGGCAATGCATGCAGCACAGAAGAAACATGTGCAGGTTTTTAGGTTTCCTCATGCCATCGAGGTTAGGGGTACAGCGCTCCTAGTAGGTAACTCATTACACCTCCCTACAGTGAAGAAAACATTTTCTCTTGCTTTCCTAGAGTCCTTTGAAATGTTTACTTTGGGGGCTCATCCACAATAAATATGTGGCCATGACGCAAATCTTTCATCTGAAGTCACTGCCTAATTTTCTTTCCTTAAATTTCTTCCTTTACTCTAGCTAATACTAACTTTAAGCAATCTTTTTCCACTCCTGGCATTGTAGCACCCCATGATTCTCTTTTCTACAACTTCAGGATCTCCAGGTTTTAGTAAACCATAGCAACTGTCATTGTCTTCTAAAAGAGGGAAGGTAGGCAAAGCCTACTCAGATACAGTAACAGGCCTGCCACTCAGGAGCTTGTATAAGGCGACAGGAGAAAGGTGTTCACTTCAGCAAGAGTTGTCCTTGCAATAGCATTATGGTATGTTTATCCGTGATAAAAGTCCTTGATGAAGTACAACCCTCCCTGCAACAGTCCTATCTAACAGGTTTTCCTGAGAAAGACCTGTACACCGTGTTCTTCATCCAGCTGTGCCCTGGGACACAATATCCAAGTATCTACCTCTTCTACTGACCCAGGATACTATTTTCTGAGTTGATTTTTTTTGACCTTCTGGATCGGTGGTCCCTGATGGAGTACCTCTTGGGTGAAGTCTCACTCCGCAGCAGCTGAGGTATCAAATCCAAGCATTTAAGCCTCGCTTGGCCCACGACCCAGCAATAGCATGCGGAGGGAGAAAGGGGCAGCTCAACAGTGAGGGGGGAGAGAAAGAGATAGTCGCTAGAAGAGATACAGTAACATTGACAGTTTTTCTCAGATGAGCCTCAGCTACAAAAAGGCTGGGGAGTGCTGCAAAAGACTGAATGAACTTTCTCTTTTTTTGCTCATAGTGCACTTCTGTGTGGGTGAGCTGATTGGATTTGAAGTAAACAGCAGGAAGAAGATCTTCCCAGTGAATGAAAAACTGCTTTGCTGAGGGAAAACAAGCACTACAAAAATATGACAAATAGCTCTGAAAGTGGCACTTTTGTAAGGAACGTTTTAAGCCTATGAAAAAGGCAATGTTCCCTCTGTGAGCCCCATTATATTCAATGACACACTTCACCAACTTAGCCAAAAACCAGCAGGCCCAATTATATTTGATTTTTGTCAGTGATTAAGTAAGATTATTCGCTTGTGGTTGGACCCATGCAGAAGACAGCGGCAGCATGATTGCTACCGATTGAAGAAGTCCATCTTTAGTGCCAGCGTCAGAAGTCGATGACTTTGACACTGAAATATGAAGGCTCCGCAGCTAACATCACAGGGGCTGCAGCTGCGGCGTTAGTAATGCGCTCAGGTGAGTCAGGGCAGCATCTGATAAATCACAAAAAAATCTCAGTCCCAAATGGACAGCACTACAAATTACAGTATGGCGAAACTTGATTGTCCTGGCAGGTCTTGGAAAATGTACCGCTGAATAAAGCTTTACTCCATCTATGTTACCAGAGTGCTGCTACTAAGTGACTGATGATTTGGGTGCTGGCTGATCAGGTAAGTCATACCAGTACAACAGTATAAGAATCCTTGGTTTCAACTGCTAAATAAGGTATAGGAGAGATTAATGATTTTTCCATTGTGAGGTTTATAGATCTGCAAAGAAATGCTCCTGAAGATATTCCCCAGTCGTCGGTGTCTCTGATTCGGGGCAGGAGTTTCCCAAGAATTCACTGCATTGAAAACATAACAACTCATTTACCTGGTAGCTAAGTATTTTCAAGATGGGGTTTGTTCTGCATTAGTCAGAGTTGATGACTTCTGAAATATGTTCAAATGGATGAAAATATAAAGGCCTTTAGCCGTGTAAGATGACTTTTAATTGAAACTCAACAATCCCATGTTGAGCAGAGGATACCCAGAATGTCATAAACCTCTGCAAACTGGGCAGTATGCTGGGCTGGAGCTGAAGCTCAGGACAGACACATAATCCTCCACAAATAATTAGAGCAGAAAATGCTCCTAATCTCTTTGTTAGTCTGGCTGTGTTATTTGATCTAATAATAAACTAGACGTTAAAAAAAACAAACAACCTCCTCCTACATTTTAATTTAGACTGCACTGGGCATCTTTTAACCTGTAATTGTTTAGCTGGTCTGTTTTGAAATTTAGGTTCCTCCTTCCCTCTGTTTTGACTTATGCATGTACTGTACAGGTGTTTGTGGTGCGAAACGCCACTGTCCTCTGGCTGTGTAAGCACAGCATGAATACCAAGGTGTCAGAATTTGGGCCCTAATTTATGAAAGCTTTTCAGCAGGGACTTGATTGACTTTCCACCCACGCTCAGGTTTCACACGTCCTTGAGTGGTGCCAGCAGTCCGTGTGCCCTCCTTAACCCAGGCCGCAGCTCTGCGACCCCCTGGCCGCAGCTCGACGCCCCTTCAATTTGGCGGGGGTTTGGCCGATGCCACTGGGGATGTTTCTGTGGATTTTTGCAGTGCGGGAAGAGGCAGGGCGAGGAGCCGGGGGGCTCGCAGAGGTCGCTGCCACTGCGCGTGCCTGGGACCACGAGCACGGCCCCGTCCCCTGAGCCGAGGCGAGGGGCCTGCTCCCTCACCGCCCACCGCCCGGGTTATCGCCCATGTCTCGGGCGGTCTCCAGGCCAGTTTTCACTCTTTTTCACCTCGCTGACCCCTCACTAAACGCAACTCTCCTCACTGGTCTCTTACTAAACACAAATCACTTCTCAGGGTTTCCAGAATCCACACACATCCCTCGCGGCTCCCGGTGCCCGGGTGGACCCCTTCTTGTGATGTGCTTAATTCCCAGAGGAAATACAGCCCAGACGAAGCGCTACCCCGACGCTGCCTGTCCTTCACCTTCCCAGCCGCACAGCTCTCCCTCTTCTTCACCTCCCCCATGCCCTTCCAGCTCCTCGGCCTTCTTCGTCCCTCCAAACCCGGTTGAAACCTTTACGGCTTCTGTGGCTGAAGCCCCTCGCCCAGCTGTAGCTATTACTGAACGCCCTGGCGATTTATAAATTTAAAAAGATGTGCCGTTATTTTTCGGTACACATTTAATCTATAGAGGTAAGTCTATAGGGGAGGGAGGGGGTGTCGGCGCCGTCCCGGGGCCTGGTGCCGGCTCCGGGCGGAGCGCGCCGCCTCCGGGGCCGAAAGGGTTTAGCGTAGTCGCTATGGCAACAGCGGCAGCCG
>VYZM01017513.1:665267-700199 GCA_013398915.1 Dromas ardeola
GTCTGAATTACGTTCGTTTCTTCAAAGTATCGGCTCAGCTGCGGGTTAGAGAACCCCTCAAAGTTCTCGGGTTTCGGAAGGATTTTTAAATCTGCCAGGTTTAAAGTCTGCCAAAGTCGAGAGGTGCCGGCGTTTTTGTGGGTAGCTGTGTCTTCTGGAGGTACTGGACCGAGCCCTAATAGCTCAAAAGCCCTGCTGTAAGCCCAGCTGTTATCCCTCGTCACCAGGGCTAATCCGTACCCCGGCGTGGGTTTAAGCTCGCTATGCCAGTTTAGAGGGCTTGACTCCCAGCCACCTCCTCTCCCTGGTAGCCTCTTCCCTCACTCCGGGTCCGTCTGTCCGCACGAGCCGCTGCTGCCAAAGGTGAGGTGGGATGGGTGGGCAGGGAAGGGGGCCGGGGTGCTCCGACGTCTTTCCCAGGCTGGGCTCGGACACGGCATTGTGGGGCTGCCTGCGTGGATTAGCCCTGGGGAACGGGTTACGTAAAGAACAGGCAGTCGGGGAGGAAAGGATGGTTTATGCTGCTTTATGCTTATGCCACTCTTGCTTAAGATCTCTCAGATTAGACACCTGCCCTACCGTGTCTTCAGCGTGGAAGTCTAATGCATAGTAACCACTAAGGTCAGTCAGATAGCTTTGGAGTCATGGCAGTGTAACTGAGAACAGACTACACTGTACATCTCTTAATGCTAACACATTAATTAAAATCTGTCTCGAGCCAGCACTCTTCACTGCTTGTATGGCTGCTCTCTGTGGATGGGCCGCAGGTGGGCCATACAGCTATTGCAGAAGAGAAGTGTGAGCTTTCCCAGAGCTCTGCCAGTTGTGCCCTATGCTATATGTAGTATCTACAAACAGGGGCTTAAGTTTTCAAACTGTAAACTTAGCATTCTTCTTTTGTATGCTAATTTTAAAGCAATGTGTATTTTTAAATAACTCCTGTCACAAGGACCAAACTTTAACACTGGTCTTACTATTCTCCAGTACAGGGAAAACTCCCATGTAGGTTAATAGTTCTGTAGTGAATTGAGACAGAGTGAGACTTTGAGGATCTCCAGTAAATATTCTTTCTGATAGATACTGTAACTAAGGTTCAGTACTGAATAGAAATGTACAGGTGTCTGTTAAAATGCATTCTCACCTTATGATGCAATGAGTTACTCCTGTTTTCACAGCAGAATCAGTCCTCAATCTGGATGGACAATGCACATCCCGCCCACCCATTTCCACAGCACCTAGTCTGGTCTACACCACAATATAAAATGAACAAACTTCAGTGGACCTCACAACTGGTGAAATAATGCTTTCGGGTCTGAGTTTCAAGCTCTTACTTTATATAATTCTATAGATATAAGTATCTGCAGTGAATGACAGTGTTAGAAGCGCCATTTTATGACATTACTGCCCCTTTAATAATGTTGTGTACTTACAATGACACTAGAGTAGAGAAAAACGAGCTGGGGATCTCTCTGAGTTTTAACTTTGAAAGCCTTCTGTGTTGGAGCCTTCCATCAGATGTTATTGCTGCTTTATTGCAGCAATACTTTTTTTGTGGTTTGAGTAGTTTTAGTAACAGGAAAGCTATGTGTCCATGTTACCTTCTGAACTTTCATTTACATGGCTAAATGAATGGTGAAGAATACTTCACGTCCCTCTGTCCTGACTGGAAACCTGTCTTTGTAGTCTGCAGAGATCAAAGTAAGATACAGAATTGAAGGTGTGTTTGATCTACCACAGCAAGATAGCCGTATCTGAGCAAAATATAGGAGTTTTACTAACAGGATAGGCAAACAAAGCAAATAAATGTGTTTTAACTTCCTAGCTTCAGTAGGTTTAGGTAATAGTCCAGTAGAAGTTGTATACGATACAGTGTTTTTATGGTTGCTATTAGAAAATGTTGTTTAAAGCATGAGTGGGAATTTGGCATGAAAATAGTCCTGTTTCTCAGCAGATGGAACTCATTTGCTCTGATAAGTAGACAAACTGTAAAATGCTACTCTGCTTCATAAGCAGATTTGAGCAACACCCACCCTTTTGGTTCTGCAGATAACACAAAGATTATCTTCTCTGGAGTCCCAGCCATTAGTAGACCTCGAGGCTATTGCGCCCTTCCTTCACTTTTTCTTTAAGATCTGTAGACTGGATTTTCATCTAGAGTTAATCAACACAGCTCTTTTATTTATTTCAGTGAGGCAAATCTGGTTTATATTAGTGCAGCTGTACTGTAGATCATGCAGCTGTACCAGTTAGATCAGCTACCTCTTCTCCTCACGTTTTGGCTAGTGCTTGAAAAATACCTTTCTCACTCATACCCGAGTCTGGAGCCCAGTTCATGCTTTCTTCTTCTTTCCTTATACTTCTTGCAATCAAAGTGCGGATGCATTAGATAGACTTGCTTTCTAAAAGATTGAAGCTCTAAGAATGTATTACAAACTGCACAAATGCTGGGGAGGTAAGAGCAGTATTTTTCAAGTGTTCTCAATTTTAGAGTTTCAGTACAAAAAAATCTTTTGAGGGCTATTAGCCCTCAAAATGTGCCATACCCATTTATACCATAATCATTATGGTATTTTCAGAAGGCCACTCAAGCTTTCCTTTTGTAGAATTGGTACCACTTTTGTTCCTCTTTTGTCTTGCAGCACCTTGTGATGTGCTCTGACTGTTCTTCTGTTATGCTGCCTAGTGGTGATTTTTACAGTCGTGCACATTCACAAATGGCTTAAGTGACTTGTAACTCTCTGTGGCGATTGCACCGGACGAAGAGCCAGCCCATTTCTATAATGCTGAGAATGCAAAGTCTGCTGGAGAAAAGCTAATATGGAAATTAGACTGTATGCCAAACAGCAGCATGGTTCTCACACAGTTTTGAGAGTGCTTGTCATTCAGAAGCAGACTCGGGCAGCAGCAGGAGCTGTCAGCCTGCAGCAGGCTGGCTGGACCATGAGCTAGGGGCAGACAGGCATTACCTGGCATGCGAGGGCCTGCTGGGTGCCACAGTGCCCTGTCATGGTTAGCTCACTCTTAGACACCGCTGTGAGGCTTTCTGCTGTCCTTAAACACCCGCAGCCATGACGACTTGGCAATAAATAACGTTTCATGTAAAGTGTTGGCTTGGTCCCCTATACTTCTGTTATTCAAAACTCTTTGCTACTTGTAATGGGGTCATGTCCCTGGATGTATTTCAACCACCGTGATTTTTGGTTTTGTCCAGAAATAGCTTGTGTCCATCACAACAAGAGAATCAGTACGCTCATAAAGCAAAACACAGGTTCTCTGCTGTGGTCTATAACCAGACCCTGAGTGTCCCCAAGAGTCCTCTCTCTTTACTCTGCAGGTTAGAATGAGGAATGCTGCTGTAGTAATATCATGATATTTGCATTGCTTTTAAGTTTCTTGATTGAAAAGCTCTATCTACTGCTTTCTCAGCATTATTTGCCTCATAGCAATTTGGGGAGATAGATGTCTGAGGTTATAATAATTTCCATGGCAAGTAGCTGTAAATACCATAGCTTTCCATGTCACTAAACAAGGAGGGAGATTCCAGACAGATAGGAAGTAGGGTTCTTTGGGCCCCGGTAAGGCAAAAGTCTCTATATGGAGAGGATAATGGCAAGGAACTGCAGAAAAGTGGTGAAGAACAGAGAATAGGGATTCTTTTACAGAGCTATGGTGGACTACATAAATAAAATTGAGAAGGTGTTGTCAGCAGTTTCTTAATTAGAACTTGCTAAGATTCTTTGTTTGGAACAAAATTAGAATATCTTTATCACAGGAGAAACAGAATTTGGGGTTCATCTATGATGCTGTCGCTACTTATCCTGCTTCATGCAGGTATAGCTAGCAGCATAGCCATGGCCACAAATTCTGCCTGAGAAGATGATTAAACGTCCCTCAGTGAGCACCTACAGACTTCAGGGATGGGTATAGCCAAACCAGCTTTAATCTACCAATGAGTTGCAGTCAAGGGAGATACTTAGATGCCCTTTGCTATCCAAAGGACACTGGACTTTTCTGGATAATGTAATTCAAACTTTACTAAAGAAGAAAATAAATAAGTAAAATTAATATGCTCCGCAGTTTCACATCATTTGTTTTCCCCATGACTGCATGTCTTTTAAAAAGTATGATTATCAGTACAATATGGGGATGGAGCTTGTCCCACTTCTTTTAGAAATAATTTTCCTTGTTTGTTGCCCTCTAATCTGGCATGTGTGGAAAAAGGCTGAGTGGGTATCTTGCATGAACAAATTCTGTCTCTCTGCTCTCTGACTGTAGTAGTAAGGAACTACCACCCACAAGAAAGGAAGGAAGACATTTCCCAGCTCCTCAGCCCAGTTTGTCAGTACGGTTTACCTGGATAACAGTGGATTTCCTGGGACTCTATCTATAGCTTGTTGAGGGACAACATCTCCATTGACATCACTGGACTCTGGATTAGGCCCCTACTCATCCAGCCCCTTAAGATTTTTCTCCTTCTGCTCTGACACAACTACCATACCACTCGGACTCCTGAGAGTCTGTCAGTAGTACTCATGGATTGACAGATTATGAAGGTAAAGGCAAACCACAGGAGACTTGTCAAACTGAGGACATACATTTATAGAGAGTCCAGCTGTATTCTCTTTTTTTTTTTTCCCCCTCTCCGCCTCCCCCCCGCTTCCCCAAATGCACATTTCCCACCCTCTGCCTACTCCTTTCCTGTCCTGGAAGGTGTTGGAAGCTGGGAACCAGGAAAAGGATCAATGGAAAGGGAATTTTTTTATTCTCAAGAGTTCATCTTCTACAAGGCAAACAGGTCCTGCTGATTGACTCATGGTTTACCAGAAAGCAGCCCTGCTGTAACAAGTTATAGCAAGTGATGATCTAGCCTGCAAGAGCCTGAAGGAGACTGATGTCTGTCTGGTTACATGAACAGCTTCCAGTTGGCCAAAGAACAGCCAGAGAGCAAGCTACAGAAACATACTCCCTTTGTTAGTATGAGCTAGGAAAGGCTGAAATCCTGTTTTAGGAAGGTACAAAAAACAAATAAGGCATGTGGACTTTGATACTTCTGATGAATTCCTTGGTGCATTCTCTGAAGGAAGAAGAGGAAATCCCATGGGGAAATATGGGAGAAGGTAAAAAAGTGGAAGATGAGGTGAAATTGTATGGAACATGCCGTGAGAAGAGAATGAAGAAAGCTGTAAAGTATGTGAGAAGGAGAAAAATGCAGGAATTGCTGACAATGTGGAGAATAAAAAAGATTTGGAGAGAGGCAAAAAGCTTCTTTAGAACTAAAGCTAACAGGAAACTTTTACATTAAAAAGTCTCAGAGGGACTTACTAACAATCACTAAAAATTGAAGAAGCCCCTCAGAGGCTGTGTGAGAGAGAGATAGAGAGTTGCAAAGTGTAAATTTGTCCTTTTGCCCAATAAGAAGGTCAGGCTGAAACTTTTGCCTTCCTTTAGTTGCCCACATCCTGCCAACAGTCCTTTGAGTCTTTCCTAATAGGAAAGCCATTTTGGGTCATTTAATGATTAGCCTGCATATGGACTTTAAATTAAAAACAGCAGCTACAATTAATGGAGTCCACAGTATCTTCTGCAGGCTGCAAAGACCAGTAGTGGGAAGAGTGGTGGCTTGTCAGGCCTGCTAAATAGAGATGGCCAGTTTCCAGCTCTCAAAGGGAGGAGATGATGGATGAGAGATAGGGAAGGAAACAATCTCATACAAACAAGACTCCCTTAGGAACAGCCAGCACAAGCTGCCAGTGTGCATGAAACGCTTGGATAGGATTTTCCTTCATTTGAGAACAGGCCATTTAAACTGCAGATGAGATGTTTTCCTTACTTTATACACTTCTGATGTGGAAACAGATTTTTTTCAAGTAATGTATGGGAGGCAAGTGGAAGCCCTCTATTCAGAATCAGCGGTATCCATGTTCCCATATCAAAACCAAATCTGCCTGTTACCGGTGTTTTATGAAAGCTCTGGGACAGGGCAAAGCTCAGGTTCAGCAGGCTTTGCTCTGACAAGGTATCCAAAATACTTTTCTAACTGATTGTCCCCTTCAGTACAAGTGCTAGGTAAAATGGTTCTCCTCATGCAGAACTACTTGCATTGAGGGAGACCTGCAAGATAAAAACATGAAGGCTGTAAGAACAGCCCAGGAACATGTGAAAGCCAGGGCAGGCAAATGAGAGCCCAGGTCTCCTTGCTGTCTTTCCTGGTTCTGGCCACTAAATTCCTCTCTGGTTCTTTTAATGACACAGCTGGTGAGCTAGGAAGAGCTGGAAGCACATTCCTCAGCATCACAGTTATATTGCTTTATACTGATTTACCTCTAACACCACTGAAGTCAGCAGAGTTAAACCAACATGAGACCAGGTCATAGCCAGAACAAAAGCAAAATAAGCTAACCCTTTGCTGATATAATACAGAAGGGCATGCTCACCTTCGTCCAGTGAAGGTGCAAATGGAAATAATGATACCTTAATTGGTCAGATACCTGTAAAAGCTTATGAAAAATTGCTCTTGTCACATAAGCTGAAAAGAAACAGCAGACTTGAATCTTTTGCAACAGCCAGTAGTCTGTTCTGCTACTCACTGTTGCTATTAGAGGGCTCCCCTATGTGATACACAAGGGGTAGTAAGACCAAGGAAAAGATCTTAAGTTTTAAGGACTTTCATCCTTAATAATGTGTAATGGTGGGTGGAGGCCACCACGTAGCAAGATCCAGATACCTGTTAGGATGGTGGGATTATGGAGTTGAAGCTGTCAGCACATCAATTCCAGCCCCAGTTCATTCATGTGCCTTGAGCAAGTAAGTTGGCCGCAGGCAGCCAGAGCACTGTGTGGTGATTTGGGAGCTGTTAGCTGGAGTCACCCTGGCGATGAAAGCAAATGAAAGGGCCTGCTCCTCCTCCTCCTACAGAGCACAGAAATGAGATAGGAGCGGGATTATTTCCAGCAGCTGCTGACTATGGCTGCTATCATAAGGATAAGCATAGCTGATACTCCAGAGCAAAAACAATCACTACAGTGATGTCTCATGTATAAAGCACTGTAAACTAGCAAAGGTGCTAATGTTTATACAGTCTCAGAAGAGTACCTGTGGCCTTACTCACCTAGGTAGCTAGATCTGAGTCCCATGGAAGTTTTCAGCCCTTTTATGTCTTCCTTCTGAAGAAACTGGTATTGCTTGCTGGGAGAGGTAGGATATGGGACTAGAGAAACTAGTCCTTTGATGCAGTTTGGCAAACTTCCTGATTCTAGAAAAGCCTAAGCATTAGACCCTGAAATTGCTTCAAACTTGGGACACTGTACAAACTATTCAGGTTTTTGGTGCATTTTCATTTAATGGTGTGACATATTTACATAATATGAACATTTCTGAAAGAGAACAAGGCTACCTTATTGCAAGTGATAAAGGTATGAAAGCAGCTGGAGCACCCTTCTCACCTGGTGCAGACGGTGACGGTTTTCTAGGCACTGAAGGCACAATCCTGTTGACCATTGCTCTTCTAGGGAGTCTGGGAGCTCATGACTCAGCTCCAGCAGGAGTACTGGGCAGTTATGAGGTTCTTGTGATTTGCATTGTCACTAAAGGCTCTTGGCCCCAATATGGCAGCTTAAATCAAAAGCATATTTTTCTCCCGTTTATGTCTGTCTTCATGTCTGTGCCTCAGTAGTGAGGATTTGCTCAGGCCCTGCAGAATCAGGCTCTTTAATCCACTGCCCTCACGTTAACTTTTGACGCCATGTCCTGATTGGGCTGCTGCCAGGAGTAGCCTTTTGGTAATCCCAGCTGCAACCATTATTTGTGCCACCCCTTCTCCCTGGGGGCTAATGGAAGGGAGCAACAAGGCACGTAACTGTGTTCTGTGAAGAAACAGATGCTGTTTTGCTCCTGTTCAGGTCCCTAGTGCCTGCTTTGGACTCCTTTGTGTTTAAATACAAATATAACAGTTAATAACTTTGTTCCAAGCATTGTCTTCTTGATGTGAATACATGAAGGGATTGGCTGGGTGGGGAGTTAATTCCATCTTTTGCTGGCTGATTGGTGCAGTTTGTTCTGCCTTCTAAGTGCCCCAGCAGCAGAAACCTCTCACTTAGAAGTAATAACAATTTGAACCTTGGTATGCTGTCACTTCCCTCAGCTTAGCCTCCGTTCCCTTGGCGCTCATGGTAGTGCCTAAAGTGTGCTCTTCCAGCATAGCTGATAGTTGGACTTCAGCTTGTGGAAGATGGTGTAGCCTCTTCTTCTGCATGCAACAACACTTTTGCTAAATAATCATTAAAGCTCTGCCTGGCCTTATAGTTTATGCAAGTGTTGCTCCTGCCAGTACTACCTAACTACAGACAAGTTCTACCACTTGTATTACAGCAGCAGCAAACCTACCCAGGTCACCTGTCCTGCCCTCCCCCCTGAGGGTCCCCTGCTGGCTAGCACGTGGCTCCCAGGAATAGTTTGACTCCATGTGCTGAGTTTTTGAATGTAGGGTGCTACAAGGTCGTGCCCTCCCATGAGGGTTCAGACAGGTGATCCCTATCCCCAGCTCTTCCGTGTGGGCAGGAGAATGCTTCCCCTGCCTAACCCGAAGGGAGCAAGGTATCCTTATAACTTGACTTCAGACGTAAGAACTGTGACTGTCATTTTAATTACGTGGTGACTGGAAGTTCAAGGGAAACTGTGTCTCTTCGCCCTTTGTCTCGCCCTCCATGCAAGTTGGCTGCTATGGGTGAGATTTCTCAAGGTGCCCAGCACCAATTAGTTCTAAGTGGCTGAACCGGTAACACTTTTAGGTGAAGAACACTCGAGGGGTGTGCGGGGGAGAATGTTCTCAGCTGAGGTGTGTTGATGATGGCACTGTTCTTTTTCTCTCCCTCCCTCCCCTCAACCCACTCCCAATGAAGACACACAGAGCACTATGTCACTGGCATCCTGGTTCAGGTGGAATGAGCCCCCAAACCGCATTTCCCAGAGGAACCCCACAGAAATGGTGGTTGAGACGCTAATGATGGAGCTGAGCTGGCAGACCAAGCAGGCAGAGAAGCAGCAGCGAGAGCGGGAGAATGAGTATCGCAAGATCAAGACTGGGGTGGACTACGGCTGGCTGGTCAGCTATCCAAAGCAGAGCTATGATATCAGCCCAGGAGAACGGCTGCAGCTGGAGGATATGTGTACCAAAATACATCCTTCCTACTGTGGGCCTGTCATACTCAGGTACAGTAAAAGATGGGATGATACAGACCTTTCCTTTCCTCCTCTCTAAGATATGTGAGGAAGGAACAAGAGTTGTTACGATCAACAGAACAAAAACTTGGCATCCTGTATCATAAGTCATGGGACAGTGTCTTTGTGGAAGAAGGGAAACTTACTGTTTTAAGTCAGTTTAACGTGGTATCATTTCCTCCAAAAAGTTACTAAATGGCTTTTTCCTCTGAGACTGGCTTGAGTACTTTATGCTCCTGAGCAGCCCGAGAAGCTTTATCTTGCCTGATTAACAGTTAACATTTCAGTAGTAATGCTTTTGCTTCAGTCTTTAGAATCTTAGATCTAATTGAGGTTTAAAGGGACCTCTGGAGGTATTTGCTTCAACCTCCTACTCAGAGTAAGGCCAACTTCAAAGTTAGATTGGGTTGTTCAGGGTCTCGTCCTATCCGTTGTTGAGTATCTCCAAGGGTGGAAACTGCATAGCCTCTGAACGACCTGCTTTGGTGTTTATCCACTCTCATTGGAGCCTTCCTTCCTTGATTTAAGCTGTGCAGCAGGTCTATTCAGTCACTCGTTCCCAGTGTCCAGACCAGCCAAAAGGTACTATTTTATTTCTTTTTTTAGCCTGTGAGCCAGGTATTCCTAGAGAAATTCTCCCTACCCTGCCCTCCCTCCACAGCCTTGATGTGGAGCAGGATGCAGGTAGGGCATGCAGTTGGCTTGAACAGCTACGTGCTGCTTCTGCCTTCTGCAGTGTAAATGTAGATATAGCCTCTTGGACTTGCGTTTGAGCCTTTCGAGTGATAGACATAGGGTTGCTGCTTGCCAGTTGAGTAACCTTCTGTGAGAATGCCTTCAGAAATAGATCGAAGCCTGCTGTAGCTTCCAAACTGGAAGGGAGGGAGGTGACTCTTCCTTTGAGCAGGATGGGGGCTCTTCTATGTTAAACCCTCTCACTTAGCACAGTGCAACTTAGTAGTATTGACTCTGAAGTCCACCTTAGCCAAAGCAAAATTGTGAAACAGGACTTTATAATCCACTTCCCCTGTTCCAACATGTTCTTCAGCTGGGATTAGAAAGAAGACAGTCCGGGCAGGCCATATGCAATGGGGTGCTCAGCACCCTGCAGCCCCTAACTGCATATGCTGGCACCTGTTTTCCCGTGAACAACTGAATCTACAGCTCTTCAACTACAACCGTAAGAGGGCTGGAAATAGCTGGTCCTCTGTCTTACAGTGGGGGTGGCCAGGAAAGGATGCCAAAGCTACCTCTCTAGCTCCCATCTTGCCTGGGACTGAACCTTGGAAGCAAGCTGGCACAGGGCTTTGGCTTTTGCAGATGTTGCCAAGGTGGCAGAATCAGAGATTTGGGATCATTCAGTGGCCAA
Organism: Dromas ardeola; assembly: GCA_013398915.1. Lineage (NCBI taxonomy): Eukaryota > Metazoa > Chordata > Aves > Charadriiformes > Dromadidae > Dromas > Dromas ardeola. Next base: position 675,853 of record VYZM01017513.1, read on the forward strand.
CGTCTCTCCAGTGACAGTTTGGTGGAAACAGCACCTGCCTTGTATTTGTGTAACTCCGAGCTATGCTGTAAACAAGCCACTACAAACCCCTTGGGGTTCAGAGTTATTTTCACCATCCCCAGGGCCACTGAGCAAGGCTTGTCTGGCAAACAGGTTATTTCCATGAGAGCAGGCTTCAGTCGCTGGAGTTGGGAGGCCCCAAGGTTCATCAGCTCCTTCAGAAAAGAGTATTAAGCTGAGCCATATGCAACTTGCTGCCGCTCTGCTTTTTTTCTTTTTTTTTTTTTAAACAGATTATGCAAGATGCGTGGTTTCAGTGCAGCTCGTAGTGGTTGTTCACTGTTCAGGATTCAGCATACTGTTGACAGTAGATAAACATACTCAGCAACATTGCTGGGATCTATGTGGGCATAACTTAAAAAGGATAAAACCATCCTCTTTAAAATCCTCTTATAAATTGCTATTACAGGCTATCAAATATTGTATTACAGTATGATTCAAGAAGTGGCATGTTTTTGTCCCAATCTATGCAGTTTGCATGGTTAGCGGAGCCACATTAAAAAAATGAGGGTTGCATAACCTTTGTTGGTTCAATTCCATGATTGAGAAGGGAATGTCATAGCCACAAAACTGGCAGAATTGGATTGGGTTAAAGGTCTATTTGATCTGATGCGCGTTCTGTATGGGACGGTGGGCAGTAGCATCAGCGTAAGGAAAAGAACAAGGCAAGCAAATACAACAGTATGGACAATTACAGTATCTTGTATACAGCCTCCAACTTACTGTGCCTTGTAACTTGGAGACTTTTGGAGCCAGAAGTGGTCCTTCTGGCCATAATTGCCCTACAGGGCTTTTTGTTCCAGTAGTTTGTTTAGGTTGTGGGGTTTTGCTTTTCTTTTTTGAACTCATGTAAACTTTTAGCATTTGTGGCACCCCGTGGCAGAGCCCCACATCTGAACTACAACTCTGCTGTAGAAAACTGTATTTTGCATGTCTCAAACTAACATGTACTAGTTTTATTCAATAATCTCCTCTTCTTGTGTTGGAAATGTGAACAGTTGACCCCTCTTCTTTTCTACCTTCTAACTGAGAGCCCTGTGGTTCAGAAATCTTCATTGCTGACGTGGAAACAATGAAAAAGAATGGGCTTGCCACACTAGGAGCTGAAAAGGTACAGAGAAATAAGGAGCATGCAATCTAACTGAAAGCTAAAATTGGATAAATGCTCCTCTCAGAAAGTGAGATAACTTCCCCAAAATTGCACAAGATGAGTATAATAGGAATTCAACTGAAATCTTCACGTTCCTCGTGAAGTACTTGAATCACAAGATCATTGCACTGCCTCTTGTATACCCTGTGACTTTCTAATATGTAGTAACTTTTAGAAAAAATTTCTACCCCCAAAAAAATGTCTACAAGCTTGCATTTGGAAATTCAAATGCAGAGCATGTACCTTACTGAAGCCCTTGGTTGTGTCTGAAATATTAAGCTTGATCCTTCCCCTTCTATCTTAGACATTTGAAAAGCTGAAGTCCTTTTTGATGTACTCGACAAGCATGTAATACTTAAATAACACAAGTAGAAGGCATCTTGCAAGACTGCAGTTTGTTTTGTTTATGTCATGCAAGGTCTCCTTCTTTGTGAGATTCAAAGCCAGAACAAAACATTTTTGTATGAGTTGTCAGAGATGCCACTTTATTCTCCAAAGGTCTAAACGGTTATCCAAATTGTCTTTTTCTGTGGCTACAGTCACATCTATTGGGAGGCAGAGTTTCTATAAATTTGTTTCTTCAGATGTGGAGGACGCTGGAAAGCAGCACTTCTTAAATGGGAGGGTTTTTTTCAGATCCAGTTTGCCTGTTTTGTATTTCAGGTCAATAGAAACTTTTCTTTGAGCCTCTTGAAATTCTGAAGGATTCAAGTACACTGCAAATATCATCAGGTATCTGGAGACTCTGATTCACCTCATACAAATAAAGCTGTTGTATTCAGGCGTAACTTAGCTTTAGGTTACTGGGTTAGAGATCACTGACTATATTTAAAATTAAATCCTAGAGCCATTTGAATAGCCATTTGAATTGATAGTGATTTTGGTGAGACCCTTAGTACCTAACTGCCATGGTTAAACGGAATGAGTAGACTAGTAGCTTGCTAATACAGAATGCTACATTTTTGCCATCTTTACTCAGAGCTTTATCTCTAATCAGAGCTAATTATGGTCTGTGTCATTTCTTTCAGTTTCAGCAAAAGTGAAACAGTGAGTTTATGCCCTTCTCTGCCCAGAGAGAAACAAGGAAAAAGCTTAATACAGAAATGTAAACCTGCATTTTGGTGATCTGTTTATTAATACCACAGGCTAAGGACTGTAATTTTCTAAGGATTGTGTATAGCTGAAGTGTACTTCATAGTATGCTTGAATGTAAGATAAATGACTAAAATCAGAAATGGATTTATTTACAATTATGAGCTTAAGTTTGAGGTGATGTGACATGAGTGTTGCAGTTAGCGTGAATGCCATAGTCCTTTGGAAGTCAAGTAGCCTTCTCTAGCAGAGCTGTTCATAGCTTTACAATATAGCCAGAATTCCTGCTCAAAATATAGATTCAGGACTCAGCAGCTAATTATTAGCACTAAGCACGTTTTCTTCGAATGACTAAATCTACTTAGAGGTCCCAGTTCAGACAGACACTCAGGAATACAGTGAACTATAAGCATATTGTTTAAGTCTATGGACTTGCATTGGATTTAACAGGTCTTTAAAGTTCAGGCTGTACTTAGGAAACCTATTGAACTGGGGACCTACAGAATAACAGGCAGGTGACAGCGCTTTAAAAAAAGCAGTGCCAGTATGAGCCAAGTGCAGCCAGATACTTAAAATCTAATGGCCGTATAAGGAAACAGAAGGGTCACAATTTAAAGAACAGATTTTGTTTGAACTGTGATTAAAACACAGCCTGGACTAGGGTATGTGCTTGTCCCTATGTGTGTATATACATGCTCCCCAGGCTTCTGTGCTGGCTCATGGTGAGTTTTGTTGACAGTCACGCCTAAGACTGCATGACTTGCATAATATATTACAGGTTAGCTACCAGTAGTATCATAACTTGTTTCACAAATAAGATAGATAGGTATACTTTTCTGATGAGTAAGGAAGCCCTGCTGAGGGATTTCTAGATATAGCCGTGCAGTGGCCTCGTTTGAAACTATTCCATGCAAAAGTGTAAGGGCGTTCACCTGTGTGAGAAGACAGGTGAGCCTTTTGTGCAATTTTGTGTGCTTAATTCCACCGACCAGCTTTGTGTGGCGTTTGTTTCACAGGATACAAGCCCTTATTCCTTGATTACTGTGGTTTTACTGTTTTTATACGTTGTGTGTTTTGTGCAGAGAGCAGACTGCTGGATCATCCAGCACATCAACTGGCTTTCATTAATAGCTGGGGAAGATGGCTTCAATTATGTGTACGTGGCTGCAGCAAACATCATGTACTTTCTGACGCAGACTGGTTTAGCCAGACTCAGCCCCTGATAACCTCTCCATCCTTTCTGCTGAGAAATATTTGTGGCACACACACCTTTTGGTGTGCATACGTGGGCTGTCCCTTATACGAACGTGTTGGTACTGAACTTATGTGGGCATTAATAAAGGGACAAAGTTAGCTCATCCTGCTGGGGGAGAGGAAAAGTCCCCCTGCCCCTTCTCCACCTGAATAAGAGTGCCTTTGGGTGACTGGCAGTCAGTCTGTTGGATTGCTTTCCCTTTGTTTCTTAGACCTGCTCAAATCCATATGAAGTAGTTTTTGTGTTGGTCATGAAAAGTCAGAGGCAAATCTTAACAGCAAAAGCAGAGTTCACAAAACAATACTTGCTACCATAGCTAAGGAGAGTGCAAACAGGCAGACAGTTGTGAAGGTGGAAAGTTACAATGATTTTAGAAAACTACTTCAGCTAGATTAGTTTGGAGTGTTATCAGCAGCACAGGGCATTGGCATTAGAGCTCTGTGCTCAGGGGGAAAATTTGCCATCGTACCACCCATTTTCCCTCTTGTTCCCAGAGCCAGTCACTGGTCGAGCCTGACACATGCTGCCACCTGCTCTGGAGCCACAATCCATCAGTGTGACACACAACCTCTAAAACCAGAGGCAGTGATGAGGCCTTTTGAGTGCACAATTTCCAATACAGAAGAAGAGGATGTACTGATAGATATATATAATATGCCAGCATCTCTCTTTAAAGTACACACGGAGATAAAATAACGGAATGACTCATTTAGTTCACCTCTGCAATAAAATTCCTTTGAAGGTGCTTTCCCTGGTATAATAATAATAATGTTACAAAGACTTAGGTTTCAGTGGACTCGTCTGTCTCTGCTTCTGACTAGGATAAAGGGAAAAGCATATTTGTTGTGAAAATTGTATTTTTGGCTCTTTGATGATGTAACTGAAGTGCCTCCTCAGAAGGGAGAATGGATGTTTGCAATGTACAGCAAATCGGTTACCACCGTTAGGTGCTAAACCTCAGCAAGACCTAGTCTCTTGCTCTTACAGGCCCTGCACAATTCAGTTTAGCATCATTGTGTAAGTACTTATGACCAGTCTGAACTACAGTGCCTCAGAGGCTTTTTGCACCCAAATGTTCAAAGTTTAGAGGGTTTTTTGGGAGGGTAGTAGGGGGTGGAGGAAGAAGATTAGGAATTCATCCAAAGCCATTGAAAAATTTAAGGAATGTCTTGGTGACTTTGGTAGGTTTTGTGTCAAACTCCTCTAGCTTGACCCTGAAAAGGACTGGTGCCGATACTGAGTTTCCTCAGCACGCAGTACTGGTGTGGCCACAGCTGTACACGTAACTGTCAATACTCGCTGTGAGAGAAGCACCCTGAAATATCTGGCATAAAGCATGATGTTAAGATGCATGTCCAATACGGGGCCTCCACAGTAAGAGGCAAAAGGCATAAACGTACAGAATCTTTTGTTTTATCTCTGGTTTTCTTTCTGTCCTTATTATCTTGGATACCTTTTGGTACACCATTAAGCAGTGCAATTCCATAGTGCACTAAACTTGTTACATTCCTAGGGCTTATCAAGAAAACAAGAGGCAAAATCTTACTCTATCGGCTTCTGCTGTGTTAGGCTTATTTAAATGCAATCCTACTGTTTTCCATCCTTGTTCAGTTCTGTTGCAGAAATATATCAAAATGCCTACAGACCTTATACACTTTACTTTTCATTAAGTATAAATACCTGGATTTTGGAGTTTAGCTCTGTGTCTGCTTGTGGATATAATTTCTGTGTTAAGAACTGAATATTTATTAGAAGAGTAGCCATATTACCATCTGTCATAAACACATACTATTACGGAACAACTAGAATCTCTGTGACCAGTGTGTGAGCCTTGGGAGTGGATCCCGCATTCTCCAGGCTGGAGACCAAATCACCCAACAAGGTGTCAGGAATGGTATGTTCTCTTCTTGGCCCAGCCAGTGACCCAGAGAAAACTATCCTGCTCTGCATCTCATCTTCCTCACCTGCAAAATAAACAGTGGCAATTCTTCACTTCTCTGGTGTTAAGCTAGCTTAATTATATGTCAAAAAAAAAAACATTTTGAAATCTCTGCTGAGAAGGCATTGGAGTAATTCGCAGTTGTCTAATTAGTTACGGCATCGTGCTGCCAATTAAGGTGTTCTCAGCTAAGCCAGTCCATTATTTTACAGAAAGCCACAGAAGGATGAACTTCGCTGAAATTTAAATATTGAGAGGCTATCAAACATGTAACAAAGGCCAGTTTTACAGGATTTTTGTTTGTCTAGTGGCCATTGGGTAATGCTGTGGGGGACAAGAACTGGAAACAGGGGAAGTCTACTGGGACTTTCCCTGGTTTATCCTCAGCTTCTGGAAAGCAGCAGTTCAGGGACTACTTGAACAAAGATTTGCATTTGGACAATCACGTTTAATCAGCAGTGATGGGGACATTTTCCACAAACTTGTCTCATCATTTTGTTTCTTCAGCTATTGATAGCACTAAGTTCTGACTTAATAGGTGTTCTGTGAAAAAAGCACTTCCTTCAGTTTCAAACTTGCCACCTTTTAACTTTGTTTGCTGCTTCTTGTAATTTCTTGTGCTTATGAGAAACGGTGATTCATTGCTTCCTTACATTCTCTGGCTTGCTTGTGATTTTAGGGACCTTAAGCATATCTTCATGGCCCCTCCCTGTTGTTGTTCCCTTCAGTCCAGGGAGTCTCATTTTGCAGGAGAGTGCAAGTTCTAAGCCTAGCACAGTGACTTGGCAGCACTCCCTAATTTGATGGTTTTAATCAAAGTTGTGCCTTGACTGTGCTTTCAGATTCCGGCAACTCGTTGCTGAATATGAACCAGAAGTGCAGGAAGTATCCCGGCTTTTCCGCTCTGTCCTGCAGGAAGCTGCCGAAAAGATCAAAGAGGAGGAAGAGGCCAAGAAGCTTGCCAGGCAATGGAACACAAAGAACAAAACCAGCCTCTCCTTGACAACGTTTAAATCCCGGTCCAGGATTTCCCCATTCATCAGTGACATCAAGACCATCTCTGAGGATGTGGAACGGGGCACCCAGCCCACCAGAAGGGTTTGGAGCATGCCAGAATTTCAGAATGCCAAGGATTACTGACTCTATACTGAACAAGGTTTTTAGACAGCGATCTTTCAAAATCCCAGTTAACCCTTTTTTAGCTCTACTGTCTCTTCTTTGTTCCAACTCTCTCTTCCTGCCTGTCTCTCTCTTGGAAGCTGTGACCATAGTAATTGCTGCTGATGCCCGTGGTGTGTGACACAATTTATTACCAAACATGCTAGCCTTTCCTTTAATTTAGTAGCTATTCAGTAACCTTAAGGGCAAGGCTCACCTACTATCTCATTTTTATTACTGCTTTCTTGTGGAAAATGAATTAGTTTTGTGATGTCTGTCTTCTCCTTTCACCCCGCCCCAGCCTGGATGTAGTTATCTATAAAAGCTTTTGGCCCAAGCTAGTGAGAGCTGCTGGCTGGAGAAATCTTGCTGAAAGCAAGACAGCCGCTTACATGAGTAAGGCTTGCAGGATCAGGCCTGTGAGTTCAAGCTACTATCTGATTTGGAACTGAACTTCCTTTCCCAACTAATAACCTTCCTCAGTGCTACAGGAAACTTCACCGGTAACGTCAGCACTGCTCTTGATCAGCTTTTTGCTGACGATTCGCAATCCAACCTGAGTAGAAACAAACCCAATTTTTTTTGAGACGAAAGACCAATATTATTCCACAGCAACCAGTTTATGCATGCTCATGTTTCTTGGGTATTTTCTCTTTTGTGCAGGCAGAACCCCCTGAACCTTGTACCTGCAGAGTAGATGATAGAAATTTAACAACCTGCTGTATAGATACACAGGTGGATACATCAATTCTGTGACAAATGCTGTTCTTGGTCCTCAGTGTTCTGTGTTGCTGAGGTAAGTGCTCCACCCTGCATCCCAGTAATAAGTCAGTGGGCTGAAATTAATGTTTATGCCTAAACCTGAAAGAGTACCAAGTATAGTATCAATGTATAGAGAAGGTACAGAGAAGGGTGAAGGGAATCAGCACTCATCTACAGGGCTCTTTGTACAGCTGCTTTGAGTGACTGAAGGGTTCTAGTAGATGAAGTTTTGTTCCCTCGGTCTTCTCTCATGAGTGCTCAGAAGACAGCTTTCCAGTCCCCCTCACAGGCCGTTGGCCAGTGAGTTGATACTATTACAAAAGAATCTTTAATGCAAGCCGAGTAGCTTGTAGGCCAGCATGGCTCTGCTGAGACCTTGAAGAAACAGGAAAATGCCACCGAGGAAAAGCTATTGGTGCCCTAACTCAGCATCTGTACGGAGAGCTCTCACCAGCAAAAGAAAGAGAATGGCATGCTGTGAAAATCCAGGGTCCTGCAGAGAAGCCAAGGGCTAGGGTGCTTTGTGGTGACCAACAGGAGATGGGGAAGGAAGAGAGGGATTTCCCTGGATGACTGGCTTTTGGGGAATCATCCCAGTGGGGTACAGCCTCCTGGAGGACTCTGTAGCTTTGTTGTTCTTTTGCCCATTTCCGACTCTTTTCCCTGGGGCACTTTGCAGCAGCATGTGGGTACTACAGCCAAGATAAAAACCTCTGAAGCTGTGCCAACTCTGGGAAGAATTCCAGCAGATGAAATCCATCCTAGAGCAGAAATGTGCAGTTTCTTCCAGGATGGGGGAGGGCAGCATAAAACAAAGATCAAGATCAAACCCTTAAGAGCTCTCTAAGACAGTGGGATTCTGGCTCTTCCTCTCTCCCCTCTGGGCTATCTAAGATTGAACACAAGGCTTTCTTATTAGCACCAGGCTGTAGTTTCTAGTCCCTTGGTAAACTCTGCTGCCAGCAAGCCCCTAGGGACAGAAAGCAGAAGTTCACTTTTAATCAAAAACTCAGGGCTTCCAATCACAGCATCCAGTTTGGGACGGACTATTTCAACTCTAGGTCAATAAGGGAGAGTTTAAAGCCTTCTGACAATCAGCTCGGTGTTTTTCAGCTGTATGTCCTTGTGAAGTAATGTGATTGTGTATATGAAGTAAAAACAAAGGCGTGACATACTGAGCATAGCCTTAGCTGTTTAGAAGATGTGGGATCTCTAGCAAGAGATCACCACAATTTGCAGAAAAATTCTTGTTTGGAAAAAAGTTAACCATCTTTTTTTTTATATATTTGCAAGCCACTGTACGATACTGAATGCTGAGATGAGTTAATGAATTTCATGCTACAGCTCTGGAGTCATTTTATTTGCACTCACGTTCTATTTTGACACCTTCAGTATTGACTGTATTGATGCAATATTTGATGGACTGCTGGGAGAGACAGGACATTCTGACACACTGACATAAAGCTCTTTGTTACACTGCAGTGTCTGAATGTGCTCACTTTTTCTCAAGGAGAATCAGGAGTAACTAACTTCCCTACCCCTATGTACAAAGCCAAGGAAATCACCTGAAGGGTGTTCACACTATCGCAGCACCCTGTGATCATACTGTGTCCTTCATTAACAACCTCCAGCTGGCAGATACCATTCTCATTTAACAGCCAGGAAAGGGAGACAAATCTGACCTTTGGTCAAAGCCATGTATGTTATGGAGGCCAGGCTGTGGCAGTGCCTGTGACAGCTGGTGTGCCTCAACTTACCTATAATTTCTATTTCCACAATAAAATGTATCAAAACCTTTAAAAAGTATCATTCTCCCTGTACCTCTTCTGCAAGTTACACTGGGCTCACAGTAGCATCTATTGGTAAAGGGATATTCAGATACCAAGCTAATAAGGTTTCTATTCTTACTACATGCTATCTGTTACTCTTAAAGGTATGGAAGTAGTATCATGTTTGCCTGTAGCTGGGGCTGCTGGATACTGACAGTGACCTTCTGCATTGTGTGTGCATCGGCAGGGACTGAAGCAGAGCTGGGGAGGTGGTTAGGATGCACGACTGCTGCACTGTGCTTGTGGTGCTCATTTTTCTTAGGAATGCTGTAGACTGAACCATAAATGATCCTTTGGTTACAGCATGTGGCAACAACTACCCACCCATGTTTGCCTTGTCCTAATTCCACATTTTGTGTGGCTAAATTAGCATTGTAGTTAAAATCAGAAGTATGCAACTCCTGACTGTCACCACCTACTGTGCTATGGTCCATGGCACTAGGCAGGAACAGTGGGCGGACTAGACTGCTTTTGGATGAACCTAACCCAAGTGATCCATTGCAGCTGGCTCACAGACCATAAAGCTGGACTAATGCTGGTCTGAAGTAAACTCTCATGAAACTTGTATGGTGTGAACATCACGTCCTCACTGACAACTGTCTGACTCTACAGCTCTGCTCCTCCTGGGCTGCACTATTTTCTAGTGTAGAAAAAAAACACCTACACATTTCTACACAGCCCTGATGAGACTCTCTGATCTGTTCTTAGCCCTTCCTGAGAGCTAGACCAGTGTCTTCATTCTTTAAGAAGAAGAAAAAGTGAAATAGCAGCACAACATCATAAACAAACAAACAAGTGAATAAGGATCATTCTAAATCCTCAGTTGTTCTCTCAAAACCGAGCAAGGGTTTTGCTGTCGGCCCAGAGCATCACTGTTGCCCGTGTTATGCTGTCCAAAGGACATTGTTACACACCGGAAAAAAAAGCAGTCCTAGACTTGCTATACATTCTAACAAGTAATGGCAACACCTCTATAGCAGCTCAGCTGCACTGCACAGCTTCGAAGGGCTAACACTCCTCAGAGTCACTCCTCACCTGAGAGAGACTATGCAGCCCTGCTTCCATGACTTCTACAGACGAGCCTGGCCCACAGGCTGTGGTAGCCAGCAAAGGTGTGCAGGAAGTGAGGTTCCTCACCCATATCAGCATATAGTTTAGACAGCTATCACGCCGTGGGGAGTTGGAGTAAGCTTCGCAGGAAATACCTGTCTGCTGAGACTGCACTGTTTATACATTTCATTACAGAACCTCAGAAAATTAAAGCAAAGCTGTGAAATATGAAACAATTTTTTTGTACTTGTTGTCTTTAATTAAAGATCTGCTGAAATATAATCTGTCTGCATCTAGCCAAACACAACAGCTGTTCCACTGCCCTACTGTGCACTGTGTATGTATCAAAGGAGGAAGGCAAGAACGGTAAAGGCACTTGATCTAAACAAACAACCCCATCCTCTCTCTACAGGCTACAAATGCAGCCACCTACGTTCTATCTTGCTACCTCTACAAACAGATCCCAAGACTTAAGGTGATAAATAACCAGGATTAAACAACCGCAAAGGTCTGAAATTCTCTGAATCTAAGTGGTTTACAGATACAACCCTGAACTGAAGTCTTCATCAACATGCTTCCAAGCACATCTTACATTGGAATGAGAAGATGTAAGAGCCAAAATGGATATTTTGTCTCCAGATACTTTTCAATCACTTCTATTGATTCTGTACCTGATCCTGGGTACTAGAACACCTTGATATTAGTAGATGGCCCCAGATGCCTCAGGGATCCCTGTGCTAAGCATCATATATGCAAAGCATACGTATGTTAAACAAAAGGAAGTAATTTTTTTCAGCACACAAAGTATTACTGAAGTATGGATTGCCTTGTTCAGCACATTCTGGAGATCAGACAGACAAGTGGTTCCAAAAGGGGACTACACAAGTTCAGCGGCTTAAGCCACTCCTTGCCAGAAGCTGTGGACAAGCAAATCTCTCTGTTATTGCTTACACTGCTTCCCCAAAACATTGCTATAGGCCTCTCCCAGGAGGAAAACTATGGACAGCTGGGCCTTGACTGGATGGCCATTCTGATATTCCTGTGTTCTGCTACATCTCCCTGATAAAGGACTGTAGTTTTGCCCCAAAAGCATTCTGAGAAGCACTAGACTGCGTAAGTCAAAGCTTTTTTGGTTGTTCCCTGCAATAGAGGCAGGGCTATTAAGCCTCCCTCAGTTCTAGCCACCTGTGCCAGGCAGAGACATCGTAATCTTGGCGCCTGCCTTCCCCTGGTACTGCTGTCCGTGCTTTGGGCTGTCAGCACAAGGGACCTCGTGTTCCCTTTGTATGATCAGACAAGCTGGCTTACATCAGAAAGATCCTGTGCTGGCCTTGAGAGTTAGGTCTCGGGCCCAGGTCTCCCAATGACTGCCATGTATTTTCTGTGCAGTTGCTGCACAAAGATATTCTCAAACTAAGGGAAAATCTTTGCAGGATGAGATCTTAATAAACATGACAGAAAGGCAAGGAAAAGGGCTACAAGATGCACAGTGAATTATGTGGTGATTTATGGTCACCTGTGTATACTGTACACTTCATAAAATTATAAATTCCTAGGGTCTTGGCGAGATAACCATATTATAGCATCTGACCTCTACATTTTCGTCACAATTACATTTTGCCTCTACCAAATAAATCTAACCTGACCCAGCAGCAGATACTGCAGAAGTGTGGGAAAGAACATGTGTGTTTTCTATGTCGGAGTATCTACTCTCAGAAGGTAATTACTGTTACACCTGTTTAGTGATCATAATGCCGTATTCTCAGAGGCCTCTATCAGGTCACAGTCCATGTGCAGTACCTTTGCCAACATTATTCTTTGCAGTGCCAGGTTGCCTAAAGCAACAGATTGGACCTGATTTATTCTGAAGACTATTTAAATAACCAGATGTGGTATGAAGCAGTGACAGTGCAATACTCCTCAGGTATTGATATTTATTTATTTATTTTCTATATGCTGGCACTGGAGGTCTGAAATTATTTCAGAGATGGAGAAAAGCAGGGTGGAGTTTCTGAAGAACTCAGCAGCCCCAAGTAGGGATGGCACAAGAACACCTGATCCTTCCAGGTCCCTACTGGCTCTCAGCAACTTGCTCCTGTTACATTCAACTACTTAGAAGTTAAAGGCTTTGTTCTGCCTTCAGCACACAAGGAGGAGCAAACTACTGTCTGTCCACAGCACAGCCAAGAGCAAGACATGAACAAAAACTAGATTAAATTCATAGGACAGCAGTAACAAATGTTCCCCATAAACACCACATAATTAGACCTTTGCAGGCTAATTATAGGGTTTCAGAATAAGAAAGTGCAAAGCCAATGTCCAAAGGTAGAAAAAAGTATTTCCATGATAGTCCAGCTGGACAGCAATGCCACCTGCCGGCAGATTTCCCAGCGCTAATTAACACAGAAACGGGTAGCAACTTTCTAACCAGGCCTCTCCTGGCAAATACAGATTCCTCACTCTCACAGAATCATAGAATCACTCAGGTTGGAAAATCCCCTTGGGATCATCAAGTCCAACCATCAACCCCACTCTACAAAGTTCTCCCCTACACCATATCCCCCAACACTACATCTAAACGACTCTTAAACACATTCAGGGACGGTGACTCCACCACCTCCCTGGGCAGCCTGTTCCAGTGTCTGACCACTCTTTCTGCGAAGAATTTTTTCCTAATGTCCAGTCTAAACCTACCCTGTTGCAGCTTGAAGCCATTCCCTCTTGTTCTATCGCTAATTACCTGTGAGAAGAGACCAGCACCAACCTCTCTACAATGTCCTTTCAAGTAGTTGTAGAGAGTGATGAGGCCTCCCTCAGCCTCCTCTTCCTCAAACTAAACAGTCCCAGCAAACTCTCCCACTACCTTTGTCTCACACCACTGTCACCCAGAGAGCAGCTCACGAATGGAGAGTAAAATGAACACAACTGATGTTAGCTGTAATGTTTAGCGCCTTATCGGAAGACAGCACCAGTGGCTAGCATGCTGGTATCACAACAGTTGTCATCTTAAACATTGTGTCTCTGTGATCAAAATACATTTATCAGACTGGATATTAATGATGATGTTCACGCTGCTTGAACAGACTCAAAACATGCTCCTTTAGAGCCCTCAGCACCATGTCCCGCTCTCCCCTCAGAAAACATCAGATGTTTCACATTCCTTGTGAATCACAATTTAAGACCAAAATTGAGCAGGCAGGAAAAAAATACCTGCTGTCAACAGCCAAATAAATCATGATCTCTGCACTGGACAGTAATTTTGATGATTCGTTTTGTCCAGAGATGGAAACAGAAGGCTGAGTGTTTGACAATAATCTTAAAAAGCAGCTTCTCAAAAGCCTATCACCCTACAGCTTCAAATATAACCACATAACAGACTGGAGGCTTTTTCAGATGTGCCCAGGACTTCATATCCTTCAGAAGGACCCACTACTACTTAAAATCCATCCATCTCATTGAGTGCCCAAATGACAGTGGAGCTTCCAACGTTGAGAGTTGAGCAGAAACTTTGGAAACTTGTTTCTAAATGTGCACAGCAAAGACCAGAAGGAGTAGGTTTAATACCTAGGTTTAATTAGGGCTCCATCCAGTGGTCAAGGCCTCCACCCACACCTCATCAGGGCAGGTTCAGTGGGGGCCCTCAGGCCAAGTAACTTCAGCCTCTCTGAGCCCCGCTTTTCCCCTGCATATAGAGCTCAGTTTTCCCCGCTGCAGAGGATGGCTGGGACACTCTTATATTCCTGCAGCGTGAAACGTCCAGGTACATCAAAACAGCGCAACTTGCCTAAGTTTAACCATCCTCAATATTGAACAGGTATCAAAATTGCAGGCCCTGCTCAGCACTGCAGGATGGTAAGTCTTAAGTTCAATGGAGGCAAGTACTTCCAAGACAGTGGTATTTAATAAGTGTTTTCTCATCTTGATCTCTTGTAGATTTTTGCACAGGCAAAGGAGTCAAGTTCAGGCAAATCATAAAGGAAACAGGAGTAACAAAGAATTGCATTGCCCATGAGAACTGTCTGAATCACTTAATTACTTGCATCAACCACTCTTTCATGTTTGGGTTTTTCCCTGTTTTCCCTGCATAAGAAAAGAAATTTAAATAACTGTGTACCATCCCCTTCCAGTAACTTTAGAGACTACTACCAGTTGTATCAATTGTGGAAATATCTTTAGAAATACCTGGTTCCTTTCCTGCTTCATGACAACTACTCCCTAGATCCGGGAGCTCCAAATGAACACCCTCCACCATGGGACTGATGAAAACCACACAGCCGTTTTACATTTATGCCTGCCTAACTACAGCACACAAGCAGGAGGCAGGACTAGTGTGGTAGCAAGGGCTTAAAGAGCAAGAGGCACAAATCCCAAGGGACCAAGTCTTATCAATTCTGCTGCTTGTGGCACATCGTCTTGTAAACGGCATAGAATACTTAGAAAGTATAGTGCTAAGGAGGATGGGCATAGCAGCAGCAGCTCAGAGCATATATCCTTCCTCTCCTTCCCATCCCCGTGACTTCTGTTTCTGGAATTCCTGTTGTTAAAAAAAATTCAGTTGAATTCTGCATGATTCCCAGAATAGAAAATGGTGCAGGGACACAGAAAGTGGGTGAGATAGGGAAGACTGTCACACACACAAAAAAGTAGGTTTCACATCTAAAAGACTTCTATTACTCAGCATTTTAGCAAGAATCTCAACTTGTCCAGCCAGGTAAGCATCTGCAGCCCCTTCCTTATCACTTGACCTCTGCCCCACTCCGTGACTTCTGACAGCAGCAGTCTCCCTCCATCCCTACCTCATACCTTTCTATCATTCTATTGTTCCAGCCTTCATCTTCCCCCATGATATGCATTTTTAAGACCTAGTAGCAAGGCTCTCTATCAGCCATTTGCGTATCAGGTCGACATCCCACGCCGCTTCACAGTTCCCTCATGAAAATTTCTCGATCTGTATTTCATCACGTTCCTCTACGTCTCTTACCTTACTGTCATAACCTTCACATCTGCGGGTTCAACTGCCACAATAGGAAACTGAAGCAGTATTAAGAAGCTGTGCTTTAGTGAAAAGGTCAACAAAATTAACTTCTTTCCTGAGGCAGTAAGGCAGGGACAGTTACTCTGACTGTATGGGCCTGTGCTCGCTAGGGAGCCTGGACTCTGTTGGCCAGCTGCAGACAGCAGTCTCAAACATACTCAGTCCCAAGAAGATGCATGTGATCTCTGTGCTTCTGGGGAAAGATGGAGGAGGGAAGGATGCAACATGAACTCAAACCTCTTCAGAAACCTGAGAATCTACATGGAGATGGGTAGGAGAGTAAAGGAGGCTTATAAGAGCAGCAGCTGATGGGAAGTTTCAGACAGCACTTGTAACTAACTGGGCAGGAGAGAATAAAACTTAATCCCTGCCACAGAACTTAAGCAGCTTGGCTTTCTAAAAGAAATGATAGCTTAGAAGTAAATACTGGCATAGAAGTACTTTAAAGCATCACCAAAGCATATCCAGCATGTCAAAACTGAAGAGGAAAAATTCCTCTGCCCTGAAACAGCAAAAAAGGTTTTGGTGTTGGGTTTTTTTTGTTTTTAAAGAAAAAGTGGTCTGACTCATTTTTGTACAGTCAGAGTTGGCAACTACCAAAACCCTATAAGAAGAACAGACCACATCATCTTAATAAAAGTCCTTTGCCTTTTCCGTACTAGCATGGAACAGTGAAGGAGTTTTCATGATCTTGACCTATCTTGAATAAGGCAGCAAAAAGCAGATTATTTCAATCAAGTCTGAACCTTCCAACCAATGCAGTTCTTTACAAACGAGATCTCTGGGTTTCCTGTTCCTATCTGCTTTCTATCGTCCAAACTTCTACTTTTTTCCCCCCTCCTAAATTTTCAGGAAATGACACTGTCTTTACATGAAGTATAACTTAGGGAATGGCAAGGATGTTAGTGTCTTCTAAGAGTGTGTCTGGGATTAACCTGCTTAAGAGAAGTCCAGAGATAAAAGCTGCTTATCTGGGCAAGATGCTTTGGCACCTCTAGCCAGAAGATACCAAAGTAGTGTAAATCAAAGCATGATCCCCATGAAACAATGGAGGAGGGGGTTGTTTTTCCCCCCTACTGACATTTCAGAACAGTACTTCCAAAAAAAGCTTCCATCACCAGGTAAAAAGTCAGAGAAAGTCCAGTTCTTACCTACGTGTTTTCATGTTTTATGTTCATAAGGCTGTAAGGACTTGCTCTTCTGGATCAGGGCCTTAGTCTCTAAAGAGCTAAATCTCTGCAACAATTGCAAAATGTTTCACACACACACACACACACAAAAAACCAACCTAGGGAAAAGACGGGATTCTAGCATCCTCAGAAGGTTTCACACATCAAAATAGTTTTAAAATTATCCCTTGAGCAATGGTACAAATCTTCAGATTCACTTAGAACACTATGGCAGACACAGACAAAGAGTTTTCCGTTTCTTTGCTCTTTAATGAACTCCCCACACTCTGACCACTGTACACTTGATATTCTTGTCAAAGTCAACTACCCTTGACTCCTTTTTTTCAGGCATTCCTAAATTGTGGTTCCCAAGGAGCACTTGCTACACAGGGGATTCAAGTGGAGTTCCCACATCAGGGTTATGTACACAGGGACCTGCTGGGTAATCAGAAGTCAAAGCTCTGGAAGGAAGCAAGCAAACACTGAGCAAACTACCACTGCTAACACACACGCACACTCAAGTTATGCTGGGGTCAGCTGTATATCCAGACCTGTCTCATCTCACAGTGAACTGTCAACACACCTGGAGGGTCACTGTCACTGCCTGCCTCGGCATCATTCCTATGGCTCTTTCCCTTTCCGTTAGACTAAGATATGTAGTATGTGCCTCGTGGCACTTCAGACAGAGGAAGATTTGATAAATAGCTCACGAGATCAGAAAGGCAGGCCAGAACTCCAGAGTTTTTAGGTCTAGGGACAGCAACTCCAGATGTGGGGGGTAAACTTAAACTATCTATTGTGAGCCGCCTTTCAACAGCTGATCCAGATTAACGAACAAAACCAGAAATGCTTCCCACTTCTATTTTGGGATAAAAATCATTCCGCTTCCATTATTGCTCTAGAGTATTTTACTGTTACACCTTTTAGTAAGAGAGAGTAATAAACATCCTAGAGAAAGATCATATCTCAAACTTTGAAAGAAAATCATATATTAATGAATGAACTGTCAAAAAATCATTTATGTAAAAGCATGTTCTATTTACAAAGGTCAACTTGCTCTTTAGGACAAGTAAAACCACTACTGGAAAAAATACTCATGTAGAAACGCCTCATCTTTCAAATAGACATTTACAAATACTCTGCTTCGTTTAAACTACTAGAAACATTAAGACATTTGAAATTCAGAGTGCGTTCTGCATGCAGTTAGGATAGAAATTACATTATTGGACTTCAGTGTGTCAGTTCTTATCATTGTCAACAACACACTCTTAGGCTCTTCTAAAACACCACAGCCTGGCTATTACCTTAGGATCTCAAAAGGAGGACATGGATCTTCATTAACAAATTATCAGTTACTCTTCGTTTTGCCATTAAAAAAGGACATCCCGATTGTCTTCACAGCAGGAGAGTCTGGTCTTGTCAAACTTGGCGTCCTTTTCCCTGAGTTTCCCTTTAGTGTTTTGCTAGGCATGATGATCGTTGTCTTAGTATATTTACAAGTCCTTGGTTACCACTCTTCCCATTATAAGGCAGAGTTCAGAAATTCAAGGAGTTCTGCGCGATTCCGGTCTCTCTGTAGAGCAGAAAAGCAGAGGCAGTGGTTTAACAGACCTGTACTCAGTGGACCAAGCCTGCATAACCCTGCTTTCTGTGGGGCTTTTGCATCTCAGCACGCTGCACAACAAATGCTACCACATTCAAACAGCTGGATACGACTAGCTACCAGTTAGGTGTGAGTGCCTGGAGGAAGTGCAAGGCAGTGGGTCCTCTGGAGAGATACTAGAGGAGACAAGCTGTCACCGTCACTATTTCATGATACATTTTCTAAGTGGCTCCCTGTGGATGCTCGACTGGGTTGCCATCATGTAGCTCAAAGCCTGCTCAGGAGGGAACTCAAAAGCAGAACAGATGCAATTCTCTGGCACCGTACACACAGCAAGTCTTGTGCTCTGGGAAGTACCATTTTGTTTCTATACGTAAGCAGCAGCTTGCAGCATAATAGAAAGGGAGCCATGAATTTACATTCTTTCTTTACATAAGAGACCGCTCAAACAGTCAAAACTGGTGTTTTTAAAATCAGAATTTATAAAACAATCATTAAATCTTAAAATATTGTGAAGAATGGATGTTGTTCAATTGGGCATGTTCATGACTGTGGACACCAATCAAAAAAGGACCAACATCAAATATTGTAACACACAGGTTACTAGGATAAGGTGAGAAGCATTCAACATAATTTTACACAAACTTCAGTGGCACAGAGGAAGAGAATGTATTTTTGATCAAATTTGACTTCGAACGCTCCCATCTGCTTTGGTAACTATAGAATGAACCGTTATGGCTGAATCAGAATCCACCACACCGGATACTTCAGCAAAGTAACACTTTTAACACATCTTGACTAGTAGCAGAAGCCCTCTGCACATCACCCTAAGGTGTGGAAACTGCTGAAAAGAGTGAACATATTATTTAAGTGCTGAGTCCAAACACCCACAGCAATAGCACAAAATGCTGTTCATGGTATCTGTTTCCCTGGATATCTCAACAAAAACATTTGACTGCTTTGAGAGAATGCATGAGCATGTGGTCCTAATACTACTATCATCTTTTTTTAATTCCTCTCTAAATAATGGCTAGTCTCGCATGCATTAGAGAAACACAGTAATGCAGCAATTACCACAATTGATCGCAAGAGACTGGAAGAAGTTGAGGACAATTACAAACAGTGCAAATTAAATCAACAGAGAAAGCCACGAATCAGCTAGACATTACGGACTGAAATTCTAAGAAGCCGCACAAGCATCCTTTGGTTTATCTACTCATGCCGAAGTATTCCAAGCCCACTCATAACACCAAACCTGCCAAAAGAATGAACTAAAATTTCTCAGATGGCATCACAGCCACATTAAAAGCTGCAATCAATTTACAACTCCAAACTGTAAGACCTGTTCTCCTACAAAAGACTACTATTAGTAAAATATTAAAAGATATAGTATTTTCCCTTAGGGATATATAGATTATTTTAACTCATACCTCTTTATCCTTCTTAGTCTTCTTTATTTTCATCTTAATTTTCTTTCCAGTTATCATGCTGTAGTTTTCATTCTTCTTTTTGTTTTTAAAGAACTAAAATGAGATCACACATTAGAAAGACATAAGCTTTGCTTTATTTTGTAACATTACAAATCTTAAATAAAATTACAGACAATAATATTTTATACTTCCTAATTATCCAAAACAATAGAGATAGGTTTCTATTTGCTGATGACAAAACAGGTGGCGGTATAAATATTTTTATGACAGGACAGATTAAATGTTTAGATGAGAAATATAATGGGACTTCAGACTCACACAAGCATACCTTGGAAAGCTGGACAGGTCCTGTTTTCTCTCTCTTTTTCTTCTTTTCTTTCTTTTTCTTCATTTTGTTCTCTTTTTTCCTTTTCTACAAGACATGTACTCTTATGCTTACAGCCTCACAAGGGCAAAAAAAGGAAACCTACAAGTAGCTCTTAACGCCCCACTAGTCAAGACAGCCCCTACTGCTTGCCCTTACCACTGCTGAATAGGCACTATCTGAAGCACACAGAAAGTAATGCAGCAGGGTTAGCAACCCTTGAGATCTTGAGAAACAGAAATGGTCTGATCCCTGATTCTCTCTCTTTTAATGTAACCCCAATACATAAAAATCATTGACCAGAAGGTCCTAATAAAATGAAAAAGAAAAATTACAACAGCAAGAATCTACTACTCTCTCTCACTGACTAGAAATAGTTTCTTCTATGAGAAATTCTATAAACTTACCAAGATTCCCCACTTCTCTCTTCTTCAGGGACTACTGTAAATTCTAGCTGGACCAGCAACGACTGGCAAAAGGAACCTTTAAATTATTTCTCCTTTAGTATACAGTCAAGTATAAGACAACCTGTCAGCTCACCTGCTGTAACTCTAAAAGCGCGAGTCAGATTTACATAGCCATAGACAAACGTATCACATCTTACATGATATTGAAGGTTATCGAAATACAAAGAACTATTTTCTGTTTGTTAACTACTTGTTTCTCCTAGTAAAGGTTTACCTTTTTGTTGTGTTTTTCTTTTTTCTTTTTCTTTGATTTCGACTTAGGAGAATCTAAAACAAAACAAAACCCTGTAAGCTTAGCATTCTGAAAAAGGCACTTGGCTTTACAGATAAGGCATACAGAAATGCAAAAGATAAGACGACAATGCTTTAATTCAGCTATATCTATTAATGCTGATTGAAACTAATCCTGAGAAAAGCACCACATTAACTTACTGCCACTTACTGGTCTAATGTGGAAACTGAAAATACCTGATTTACTCAGTGATTACTTGTACCAATATATTATATTAATAGAGACAATATTTCTCTCTTTCTGCAGCTGTGCTCAACAGATTGCAAATACCTGTTTTATAGCCAGGGATCCTGACTCACAAAGGCAGCAACAAAAAGTACAGTTGGGGCTGACAAACCACTGAAAATATTATCACTGTTCAAGGCAAATGAAAACCTTTACCTACTTACTCAACTCACCTTCCAACTTCAAGGTTTTCAGTAAATTTTATAAAGCAGAAACTCACAAGTTCTATAGGCCAATCATACATTTTAAAGAAGACATTGTGACTGGTATGTGAGGAAGTTGATTTTGAAGCACCAGCTTTGACTGTGGGACCGTAAACCTACAGAGACTGTGAAACATCTTACTAGTCTTCCAACAGACTGCCTTCAAGCTATCAACTCTACAGTTTCTTTACAATAAATTCCAAATTAAAGATAACATTATAGGAATAGACCAGAGCACAGCCAGACTCAAGAGTTAGAAAAGTCTAAGGTAAGGCTGCCCAAGTCATCTTCTTTTGGCCTCCTGATGACAAATGCAGCACAAGCATGTCAGAAGAAATGATGAAAATGATAATTCTATCACCACTTTCAGTCTCTCGGTAACAACAGATTGAACTAAGTGCCCCCAGGGGATGGTATACCTGGCCAGAGGGCTTTTACAAATTTTGCCAACATCAGGAAAGGGGTATATTCAAGAACACTGGGTTTCCTTCCAGACTCTGAAAATCAGTACACTGTCATGAACAGACACTTGCCCTGTTTTATCCCTTTGCCCACATCTCTTCCAGACTTAAGTTTTTATCTCCCGCCATCCTAGCCATGGTTCTCATGACCACAAACCCTAGAAGAACTCCTCTAGACTTCTGCACTGATCTGTTGACTTCCTAGGCTAAGCCAGGCCACCTTTTCCTCCTCTTCCCTCTTTCTGAGTTGCCGTCCCTCACCACATGGCCTCCTCGCTGGCTCAATCTGTTTCCATATTCAGCCACCCTACCTCCCTAGTTTAAGCACTGATTTGCCTGCGTGTCTCCTGGCTGAGGGGAACCCCCTTCCCAGCTCCACCTGACAAGCTGCAATTCCAGATTCTGTATCCCTATGTCTCTTTCACCACAGCAAAGTGTGTCCTTTCTGCATTCAAGTTAGCTTCATTGCCCGTATAACATATGTTACCAGCAAGGCTGGAGAAGACGGGTGGGGGATACAGCTCAGAGAGCAGAAGACAGTTTCCCCTCACTCTCCTTTTGGTTTTCCCCGCCACTGCTTAGTGTCTAACAGCCAAAGTTACGGCTGCACTCATTAAGAGAAACACAGATTTAAAAATGCCAGAAGGAATCTCCATTTTGCTATCCCCAAGGAATGTTAACTCCACTCCTGCTTATACCAGCCACATCAGCCTGGGGCAGCCTTCATCATTCCAGGTCTTTAGCTGACAGTTAGGCTAGCTATTCCACTGTTCTGCTGCTAGGATGTATTTTTACTAGATCTAATTCAAAACCCTCCTGCTGCAATTTAAGGTCGTTTTTCCTTGCTCTGAAAGTCACAGAAAGATTTTTCACTCCCTCTCCATAGCAGCCTCTACCTACGCTTATATCTCTGTCTTAGCTCAACTACCTCACATCTTTTCTTCTCTAGATTGAGTAAATTGAGTTGTTTAAACATGCCCTTGTACAACATTTTTGCTAGATCTTCCTTTCCCCTATAAATGGGAAAGCTTACGGAATTTTTAGCTATAAAGTTTCAGCAAATCTCTGAACATGCAGACTGACACCTTAGGCCTAATTCAGAATGACTTTTCCCTCAGATACGAGTTTCTTGACAACCCTCCAAAAGATAAACCAGAAAGCATGCCAATGACATTCACAGTCAGTGTCCGACACAACATTTTAATTCTTTTTAGAAATGTTAACAGTGTATCACATGGGATAAAATTCATTCAAGAAGAAAGGAAGAGCCCCCTACCAAATGTACAAATTCATAGATTTGAACATTTTCAGAATATGTTTATGTTAGATACATTGAATCAAGCCACTGAAGTCTGAGAACAAGTAATATTTCCATACAGAGATAAACCCACTTCAAGAGAAGTGGAACTAAGTTTTTGTTGAACTGTGGGATACACAATCACAAACATGAGATCCTGTACCAGATAGTGAAACTTCACCCAACTCCGAAGTTAGAGACTTTTTATCAGGAGAACTCTAGGGTTCTAGCTCATATGAGAGTTCTTCCCAATAATAGTAATAAAAAGATAAAATACACTTCAGTATTTAGCCTAACGCATTCTATTAAAAATAGAAGGACAATTTGGTCATTTTACTTGCAATGATACCAAGTATCTTGATACAGAATATCAAAGCAACAGTCTCAATATAATCAGCAATACATTCCCCTCGAGGTCACAAGTTATATCCATAGAAAAAAATCTGCACTCCCAGATATATATATACTCCCAGATAGTGTCTTTTTTAAAAAACTACCTCAAGTCCTCTAAGTAAGCAGCAGCTTAGTATGGAGTGTCTTAATCCTGTAATGCTTGCATATATGTTCCCACTGAACTCAGTCATTGGTATTAATAAACTTCACGTGAGTCTTCAAAGTTAAATGTTTGGAGCTTTAAGACAAAAGCAAGACTACATCAAAAGCCCCAACACTGGTCTAAATAGATAGATGAAGTAGAAAAAGTTCTGTATTCATTATGCTTTCAAAACACAGAATTTTAAATATATACAGCACATTGAATGGCAATTTCTATTTTGAAGTTATTTAAATTAAGACAGGAACTTGCATACTGTGTGTAAAGAGGTACCTTAACACAGCAATAGGAAAGGGTTATGAGAGAAACACTGAACATGCAGTATTGGTACTCTACACTGTTCCTTTGTGCTGGTTTAGCCACATTTAAAATAACCTCTAAATGATTCCACGAGTGCTATCAAAACTGGTAAACATCATGTGTATGATGGAGGTAGCTTACCTCTGCTACTTGAAGATGACGACCTTGATGATGAGCGTGATGAGGAGGAAGAAGTGGATGTAGCGCTAGAAGACGACGTGGATGAAACGGATGATGATCTGCTTCTACTGCGTTTTCGTTTCCTTTTTTCTTTTCCTTAGGATAACACAAGGCAGAAGTGATAAGCATGCTCGACGACTATGATCTACAAAAACAACTCTTCACAGAATCTAAGCACAATGAACCCCTACTTTGACAGGGTTTGGGGTTTTTTCCCCCCTCTTCCAGCATCCCATGGTTTATCACCATTAGCAAGTGACAACTGACATAAAGTAACTGACATCACCCAATGCCACAGCCACTGAAACAGATTAGCAATGCCCACCTCGGACCTTCAGCTCTTCTTGTGAAGTTGCGCTGAGTTTCCTACTTTTTTCATCCTTCACGTTATCCATATCTAGGGAGAGACAACAGTACGTTCAATAACATCATTTCCAAAATACTTTGGGGGGCGGGGGGGAAGCAGGGCAGTG
>VYZM01017513.1:700849-725997 GCA_013398915.1 Dromas ardeola
GGAGCCGGCGGCGGAGGGCGGGCGGGCGGCACCTCGCCTCGGGGCTGGGGGCTGCCAGGCGTCTCGGGTGGGCGCTGGGCCGAGCTTGACGCCGCGGGGCCGGGCAGAGGGTCCGGCCAGCCCCCCGCCACCCCAAGGGCCTGCGGCTCCTGTGCGGCGCGGCCGGCTGGGCCTGGCGCTTCCTGTGAGGGAGGGGAGGCACCTGGACTCCCACCTGACCCGTACCCCGAGCCCCAACCGGTGTTTTGAAGCCTTTGCTGACCCTGGGCTGCAACCGAAGCAGAAATTGGTTATTCCACGTACCCGCTCAGAAAATCAACGGCTCCTGCCACAGGATCCGCAGGGTGTCCTCCCTTCCTCGCCACAGAATCACAGAATGGTAGGGGTTGGAAGGGACCTCTGGAGATCATCTAGTCCAACCCCCCCTGACAGAGCAGGGTCACCTACAGCAGGTTACACAGGAACGTGTGCAGGCGGGTTTTGAATGTCTCCAGAGAAGGAGACTCCACCACCTCGCTGGGCACCCTGTTCCAGTGCTCTGCCACCCTCACAGGAAAGAAGTTCCTCCTCATGTTGAGATGGAACTTCCTATGTTCAAGTTTGTGCCCGTTACCCCTTGTCCTGTCACTGGGCACCACTGAAAAGAGCCTGGCCCCATCCTCCTGACACCCACCCTTTAAGTATTTATAAGCATTGATAAGATCCCCCCCTCAGCCGTCTTTTTTCCAGACTGAAAAGACCCAAGTCCCTCAGCCTTTCCTCATAAGAGAGGTGTTCCAGTCCCCTTATCATCTTTGTAGCCCATTGCTGTGCCCTCTCCAGCAGTTCCCTGGCCTTCTTGAACTGGGGAGCCCAGAACTGGACACAGTACTCCACACGCGGCCACACCACCCACCCTGCCTGGCTGTTTCCTTTGCTGGGTGCCGCCCTCCTGTTCAGCTCTGCAATTAGCCCTAATGGCCTGTAGCCCAGTGCACTGACTTCCCGCAGCTCCCAAGGAACAGCCCTGGGAGAGCCACGTCCAGCTGTGGCTCCTGCAGTGGAGACCTCCCCACCCCTCAGCCCAAGCTTCCTCCCGCCATCCTGTTGCTGCGCCACCAGTACGTGGACATGGCCTTTCTGCATGTCTTTATCTCCACACAGGCAGATGCGAGTCAAGCGGAGTTGGCTGCAAATCAACTAAGGGAGCTCGAGCCCTGCCCTGGGACCTCATTTCCCACTCCCTCTCGCAGTGTGGAGGATGCTCTCCTGCTGCTCGCAGCAGCACAGCGCTAAGGCTGTCCATCACCTTCACCCTACGGGCCGTACTTACAGCCCTGGGGCACCCCGTGGCACTGAGCGGGTGTTTGAGCGCTCACAAAGCCTCCCGCTTTGAGGTAAAACAATACCAATTTTCTTTTCAGTAATTTTACTTTTCAGCTAAGTCTCTTCTAACTAACTGAACTCTCTGAATGGGACTCAGATGCTAACGTTTTTCCCAAGTTGATTTCCAACGCTTTGGGCTTAACCCTGCCGAGTTTTCCATTCCCATTTTTAAAATACCA
Source organism: Dromas ardeola (assembly GCA_013398915.1). Taxonomy (NCBI): domain Eukaryota; kingdom Metazoa; phylum Chordata; class Aves; order Charadriiformes; family Dromadidae; genus Dromas; species Dromas ardeola. Next base: position 702,394 of record VYZM01017513.1, read on the forward strand.
TGTTCTCGAGCATGAAGTAATCACGGGATACTGAAACAGTTCCTCTGTTGCTGGCCTGAACTGAAACAAACCCAACCTCAGCTGAACCCAGACCTACTCCAAATAGAAATAACATCCTGTTTTGATTCTGTTGGAGCCTCAGACCTCACGGATCTTCACCTGATCTAGCTCGGAATTTACTGAACTTCTATGTGCAGCTGCTTTACAATACTCAAGAATAAACCAAAATATCTGTAAAGCACATTGATTCTTAATCTAAAGCAGTGTCGGGGTTTTTTTTGGATTGTAAACAAACATCCCGTACTCCACATCCTTCTAAAAAGTCTGCTTAAATCCCACCAAAAGGAATATATGCCACACTCACTCCAGAAGGATGGTAAAATTATTTATTCTTACATTAGTTTACGTATACAGTGATGACATTTGGCTAGAAAAATGCCTGTATTGTAGTAAGAGATATTCAAACAACTACAAACTGTCAATAAATACATTAAAAACATACTGTATGCTGATGTAGAAATACCCTATGCTCTTTTGGTTACTTACCCAGTACAATATTATTGAAAAGTTTTTTGGTGTTTTTCATGCAACATCAAAATTCTTCCAACAATTCATGCTATACAACATCTTTTATTAGGAATGGGATGAAATTTAAAACCCTGTTTACAAGTAGTAAAAATAGCTGAAAATTGTAACACAAATCTCTCAATTGTTGTATTAAAAAGAATCAATTTAAAGGAGGTTGTCTTTAAAAAAAAAAAAAAAATCATTTTTTCAACTAATTTTTTATAAAACAGGCAGTATTTCAAAAGGGATGTTTCCATCCCCCATAATGAATCATTTGTGCTTCAAAACTTTAAAAGGAATATTCGTGGCAAAAAAAATAAACCCAACTGTTAGGTAGAGGAGAGACGGCAGTACGGACTGGCTAAAACCAAACATGCTTTCAACATCTGTCCAGGAACACACTAAACACTTATCCACGTCACTATGCCATCACCTACTCTAATAACTAGAAATGGAGTTTTAATAATACTTAGCTCTTTTCATGCTCAAAATTCTTCATAAACATTTACATAGTCCTAACGCTTCTGCAAGTATTATTATCCCCATTTTACGCTTGGGGTGGTGGAGGCGGAGAGGGCTGGGAATTTGCCAGGATACAGACCACATCCTTTCCCTCTTGCCTCCCTTGGTTCTCCAAGTTCTTTATCGCTTTCTATATTTTACACTGAACGTACTGGAGAGTCCCAGGAAACATGGGTGGTACGTTTCTGTCAATTATTAGTGGTTATTACACAAGTTGTGCCACTTTGAAAGTTACATGATGAATATTAAAATAATAATCAACACAAAGTCCACATCCGAGGCTCAGGACATCCTAGAATGCCACATCATTTTCAAACCAAGCTTGCTCTTTCCTTAATGAAGTGTTAAGGACATGAGGCCTAATTCTCTCTGTTGTACAGCCAAAATGACTCTTAAAGATAGTCACGGCTGTACAAAAGAATAAAATCTGGCTCTCACCATCTGTCCCTGAGAACATGGAAAGCCCCTACAGTGGCCCAGTACGTCCTGACATTGTACAACAAAAATTACATCTAGATCAAAACGAAGATTTGAGATGTAGCTAACTCACCATAAGGTACAGATAACTAAGGTCTCCTCCCTCCCACCCCTGAATTTGAAAACATTTGTGTCTGAATTACGTCCTAGAAACCGTGTGGGAAAGTAAATGCCTAGCAACGAGATTGTAGATATAAAATACGGTATTTTGCCTTCGTCTTAGTATCAATCCCCAAATCACTTTGTTTCAGTTGATATCAACATCCCACACAGAAAGGGTGTTTTTGATTTTGCCACGTTTGCCCTCTTGAATTCTCTACCTTATACCTTGCAGTCTGTGTCCCGTTTTGGTTTTCATCTTGCCTAGTTTACTCTTACTCTAAACCCAGCTTGGTTTCTTGCTGCCTCCTGACAAGCTCCGGGTTTGCTCTGCCAGTGGACTGCAGGAGCAATGGATAACGTTGCAGCGGTTTCAGTACCTGATCTGTGAGAGATGAGAGACACAAAATTCTGTCACTTGTAATAACAAAATGACCGAGTGTGCAAAATTACATCCCTCTTACAGGCACACAAAAGGCTTTAAAAAGGCACGTGTGTTCTTTGTCACTTGTTCCTCAGTGCCTGGTGTTGGTGGTTTTAGTGTGTCTCCAATAAACCCCGTACAACGCACGTATTCCCTTGCAGTATGGAAGGAACTTGGAATAAAAATTAAGATCTTCAGACATACTTCATAGACAGCAGTTGTTACTCAGTGACTTTCTCGCCCTTTAACAAACACTAGAGCTGCGCTACCTGTGAGAAACACGTTCTCACAGCAACCTCACTCCCTAATCCATTTTCCCTCTCTTTTCCCAAACATCCAAATTTCTAGCAGAGGGGAACAGTGCATGTTACGTGGGCTTTCTCCCAAGCAGGTATCCAAAGCTCTTCCTGCCTTCTGTAGAGCTGGTAGGCCAGAAAACATTTCTTTTGTGCAGATGTGTGAGCAAAAGTACATGAGTTTTGCCCCTCTTCTCCCAGCAGCGCAGCCAAGAGCTGGCAGGCTGGCCGAGTAACCCGCTTCTGGCCATGTCCTGAGAGGTGAGAAGCGCCTGCGACTTCTTTTGACTTCAGATGGGGACTGTGGATGTTTACCATCAATGGAAATCAGTCCCAAGGCACTAGGCAGGAACGGAAAGGACATAACAAGGCTATTGTGACTTGGGGGTACAGCTGAAATACCAGGCTAGAAAAGTAGTAAGAGGCACTGTCATTTTCCTCTGGGCTTTCTGGAAAAAAACAATTAAAACAAACATAAAAAAGATGCAAGATCCCTGCCTAACTGAAGCCATTCTTCCTGCTTCAAAAATCCAGGAAATGGAGGGATCAAGATAACATGGATTCAAATGTGCTAACGTTGAAACGTTTCCATTTCAGACAGGTGAAACGCACTCACACGCTTGGGCATGGCTTCAGTTGTGTGTGAGGGAGGGGAGCCCACAGGCCTGCTTGGGCTCCAGGGGGGCTTACTGGAGGAGTTTCATCTCCAAATGCCAGTCTGGTGATGGGAGTCGAGCATTCCCCCCAGCCTGGACTGAGCCAAGTCTGGACCGAACGCATGTTCGCATCAAACCGGACTTCTAGCTGCCCTTAAAAAAGCAGTCTTCAAAAAAGGGTTAAAAAAGGAAAGGCTGATGCTTTGGCAATTCATTATCTGTTATGCAGTCCAAAAGCCTCGAAAGATTATCACTAGTAGCTTGACAGATGGCAATTCACTATTGCATGGCTGGTAGTCACCAAGAAAGCATTTCTTAATGGTGAAAGCAGTCCCATTGATCGGTTACGTTTTTCACAATTCCTCCAGATCGGTTAAATCCACAACCACTTTCAAAAACAGAGTGTCATCTCTGATGTAAGTGTTCTTTGTGTTCTCCAGGACAGTGTGTGACACGAAGCGTGGACATCCGGAGGCAATATTCATTTCTCCGTCCGGCCTTTTGAAACTGCTGCTGTTGGGGTCAGCTCTAAAGACTTCCACGATGTGATTTTTTTTCCCGCTTTGGTCCAGAAGCATCAGTGTAACTTTTTGCTTGAAAGGCCACAGTAGCAGCGAGTCAAACTCCCCTCTCATCACTACGAAGTAGAGAGAGACGTGTGTTCCCTTTCCTGAGCCATCCCCGTTCAGGTAGGCTCTGGCGCATAACCTGTACCCGCAGCGGCTGGTGTAAAAGGGCTGGCTGAATATGGAGAGGACACGGCCTTCCACCGCCTCTTTTTTCTTCATCTTGTAGTCCGTGATTTTCCAGATTAGTTTCCCATTGTAGCACGTGCCTTCCAAAAGCTTAAATCGTTCTTCATTTTTATTGAGCTGGGCTTTGTGAATATTGATCTGGAGATCGTGTTTGCTGGACTGACCTTCCAAAACAACTGGAGGGGGAAAAAAATAAAAAGAAGGAAAAAAAAAAAAAAAAGAGACACACACTTGGTAAAATAAAACTGTCAGAGCACTGGATACAAAGAGCAACCAGACTCGAGCTGACAATACCGAACTATTCAAGCCTGAGTACAGGCTGTTAACTAGTGTTAATACATCTTAACTTTTTTTTTAATTGTAATTGCAGTTTAATAAGGAAAACTGTTAACTACAAACCAGATTTAATGCCTGACTATGGATACTACCACTGCCTCCATCACAGCGCACCAGCCTGACCTAGCCCCGCTCTCTGGCCCTGCAGTGCCACAGAAATTCAGGAGACATTGTGGAGTAGGGGAAGGCTGGAGGATGCAGCACACACCACCATGGCTTGGTCTTAGAAAGCAAGAAGAAAGCCCTTTCTGGCTAATAGCTGCAGTTGACTGACTGTAGGACCAGAGCCTCTATGTAGCCACCAGTAAATCAGCAAAAACCCCACACCCGTGCAGATAAGAAACGAAAAGTCCCAACACACCCAAGCGCTGATCGTATGTCTCCATCAGGGCAATCTTCTGCTTTACATTTTCAATTGTGTCAAACAGGGGTCGCAAGTCTAATTTACTTTGCTGCTGGTTTGCCATCTGTATTAGCTGTTTCACTTGTGATTCTAGGCGCGCAGACTTATCCAGGTGACTGGCCAGAGCCTTCCCAGTTCATGCCATTGGAAGAGGGTGGAAGCAGAGACAAGAGACATTCATAAAATGCCACTTCATTTGAAATGAGATAAAGAAGCCTTTAGTATGTCAGCAATATCAACTATATGGTGCATTCGGAAGTACTCTGCTGGCTTAGGAACATAACCAAATTCTCCTTCACAACTGATTCAGCACTTAGTGACTGAGAAGCCGTCCCTTACTCAGATCGATTCGCGCTGCATCACTTCATTCAACTGATTATTCAAGTTTGCATCTGCGTATTTGCTATGGGGATCTGGCCATGAGGATTTATACAGTGCTTTTTGCCCAGATCAGATATCCAAAACTCTTTATTGGTTAAAATGAGAAAACAATACTGCATTGTAAAAAACCAAGAAGGGCTTGTAAAGTGTTTGGGAGACAGTATTTTTTATTGCCCTGCTGTTAATAACAACTTTTATGGGATAAACACATTTAAGGATACAAGAAAGCAATTGGCCAAAAAAGATAAAATTGATGTCTCACCTGTGTGCTTACCATCAAGTTGCTATTTTTACCAAACAGCTGTGTAAACTGCCTGAATTCTTTCTCACACTTTTTAATGGCCTCTGCTAGCTGCTGGATTTTAATCTCTTTACATTCCAGGCTCTTATACAGGTCAGATATCTACAGATGGAAAAACCAGAGTAAAAACGCTAAGGCACACCAAAATATACAACGATCAAATTAAACCATATGTGACTATATAGGAGAAAGTGGAAAAGTTACAATGCAAAGCACTACTTAATTCACAATTGGTGGATAAGCACCGGAAAGAACGGAACATAGGGTAATCGTATTCTTTAATAGATCTGTGTGGCAACAGGCGTAAAGAGACTCATATCTCTCATCCCCATCATGGTGATCCATTCGGGGGATAATACATACTTACATGCACACATGTGCGTGTGTTTCTGTGTGTACATATATACTACTGTTTTTATTTTTTTTTTTTTCTATACTTGTGTCTAACCAGTAAAAGAGATGATTCAGTGAGTAGTACTAACTCCAGAACCAAGTTGTAGGATTTCAGGGCGCTTATTTTTAGCATAAACAAGCAGAAGAGTAAGTGAATCATCAGTTTGGTTGCCTTCACCTTAGCAGGATTGAGCATGCACCCAGTGTCACCTGCTGGGAACCGCAGAAGCGATCACGAGTGGAAAGCTGCGTGCAACGGCTCTGCACTACTCTGTGCTGCCTTTACAGAGGGGGGTGACTTGGGCATCTAAAAGCTCCTTTTTGGAGCAATCTGACCAGCCACTGAAACTTTAAAATGCTCTGTCTCCAAACCTCGTATCCACTGTAAGCAGAGACCAAAAGCAAATGAGGTGAGCGATGGCAACGAGCCTCCCACCATGCTTGGTGGAGAATACACGTGCCTGAGCATAGAGAGGTTTCCATCTAATTGACTGACTTCACTAGAAGAGCTTATTCTGACTTTCGAGGTGTGCAAAGATGGTAAAAACAGTCTTTTAAAATGTAGCTGAGCTAAACCAGGCAACAAATGCAGAATCTCGTATCGTCCTCCAACCAGCCAAGCACCGCTGAAGAGCGCTCGTTAAAAATGACTTAGACTCACCTGTTCTTCCAACCGGGAGTTCTTGTCTAAAATCTGCAGCATGTGTTCCCTCAGGGCGCTGTTTTCATGTTCGGCAAGTTTCCCTCTTTTAATCTTAGACAGGCAGAGGGGGAAGTGAAAGAATAAAATAATAAGATACGCAGATTTTTGAAGCTATTAGTAAAAAATTTATTGATGCAAGCATTTAAAATGTCTCCTCTGTGCTTTGAAAGTCAGGGAAGAGCAGTCCTGATTCTCTCGTACAGCATCTTAGCTGATACTAGAAATGGTTGTGAAAGAACAAAAAATGGGTTTGTTTTTTTTTATTAATTACTCTGATTGCTTTGGGAGACAAATTCTAGTCCCAGTACATACAAAGATCTATAAAACAGTACCTTTACAAGACAGCCGTACTGCTTATACGGGCAGTCCACTTCTGCCTCAGGACACACAGCGTGATGCTTTTCAATCTGCATGTATTAACAAAGAAACTTGCTATGAAATAAATTTTAAGTAACTTGCCACACTATTAAAATCTCAATGCCTACATAAAGGGTGAACAAAGGCCAATGTCATGATACCACTGATCACGTAAAGGGGGAAATGAGTATTCAGAGTCAATAAGCAAGCCAGATGTTTTTCCATACTGCAAAATGCCAAGGGTTTGCAGTGACCAAATACCTCACTTGTAAGATGGGACGTAAATCCCTTTTAGGGCCAAACAAAGAAAATACTTAGAGCAATGAAGTTTTATTGGCACGGACCAGTGTGGTCTGCAACGTTACTTTCAGTTTTCGTAAACGTCTGTGGCCTGCTGAATGACGGCGTATGAAAAAAATAGTAGTACCTCCTTTTTCAGAATTATTTGTGAACAGTTTTGGAGACAAGGCACAGGATAATCAGGACAGTCATTTTTCTCATGATCCTGGGGAAAAAAGAAACAATACAAAAATCCAAACCATCGCCTTGTTAAGTAGTATACACAGAGGAAGCTATGCAAAAAGTAATCCCAAACATACACGTGAAAGCCCCATATCATGTTGTTGTTCATAAGAGAGCAACAGTAATTGGTATTATTTAAAGCACATTTATTATACTTTCTCCTTCAGCTACTCGGCCAAATTTTGTTTCAGGAGTTGTTAAGGCCCATTGCAACGCTGGAAACTTTTCACTCAGCAACATTAAGAGGAAACATGTGCTATGGATTCCCAGGGAATGCTTTTTAATCTTACCTTTATGTTAATTAACATGACATATTTATTACAGTACTGACACATTTCTTCTCGAAATTTACAGTGCCGGCTCAAATGCTCTTTCAAGTCTTTCCGAAGAATTTGATCACAACATCCATCATTAGTGCACTGCACGCTTTCAAACAAACACTGCTGAAGATGCTCCTGCAACACGCGACAGCAAATTAAACCCCAAAGTATTTCATCGCATCTCCAGTTGCCCAACAGACCCACAAAAACATTCAGCAGTTTGGTAGCAAACAAAACTCCACATACTATATCCTTCCTAAACTTTCTCCTTTTCCAACCTCAAAGCTATAGCGAACGTGAAAATTTGGAGACTCCTTTGTATGACTACCACTTTTCATTCAATTGACTTCCCAAAAAAAGGCCCAAGTGGCCAGTGCGTCTTGGCAAGATTTCTTCAATCAACCATCACGTGGCGCCTAAGCACACAGAAGGTATGTATAGATGCTATGGATATACTAAAGCTACATAAAGCAAATGGTTCTTATTAAACAAATAACCTAAGGCAAACCTGGAACAAGCTTACAGCCATGATATTTTGAGCTTAACATTTGTTACTTACAGTGTACAGCTAAGTCACAATTGAGGTACTTAAACCACATTGCTACAATAACTCTGAAGTCTGAAGACAATCATTGGAATTTAGCTTATAATAAATACACAGAGTTTGCATGAAAATCAAAGGCTTCAAAATTTGACCAAGCAAACTAACCTGGTATCGTCCCAGAATTATTTTTGAATTGCAGTCAGGAATGTTTTTGCAGAACACGTGCAAATTGAGAACTTCTCTTTTACAGCAGTTGTCTTTGAATACCTGTAAAGGAAGCAAACCAGTCCTCATATCCAGTCACATAGGATGCTATAAAGAATATAAAAAAGCAAAACACCACAACAAATCTTTTAAGCACACAAGTGTAGACTCCATAGTTGTGAGTAAGGTTCTTGATAAGTCATATTGAAAACTTATACTAAAAATATAAATTAAAACATATATGAAGCGTAGGTTTTTTCCCCCCATATAGTTATTCCACAGGTGCCACAGCCAGCAGGATTAGTACCTCAGGAGCTACAAAACTGCTGCCAGAGCCTGCCTGGATCTGGAAGGAAGCAGCTGGAGCTAACGGTCCCCAAAGGCCAAACCAGCTCCGTGTATGCAGCTCCAACGTTCAAGCACACAGTACGCCTTTGGGATGGAGATGATGCTGAGATATCCCTTCTATAGACTCTGAGAAACAGCACCGTTCCCAGTTGTGCATGCAGAAGCAAATTAAGCCCCCAGAGCAAACTTTCAGTCTTATTTAGAGATCTTCCTATAACGAGCATTATAAAGCTGCTCACTGTTGCACTACTGCCATCAAAATTTGCACAAAGTAGAAGACAGCGAATGAAAAACAAAAATCACGTGGACAGCCTGATTACAATTTCCTATCAGGATTAGGGGAGAAAGGAAGGAGACATTTGATTTCACTGGAAAATTCATTCTGTCAGGACCACGTATGTAGTATACTTTCAAGCCTTGGCATATGAATAAGGATAAATGAATCCATTACAAAAAAAAGAAACTCAACAGCAAAAAAAGAAATAATCAGTTTGCAAAATAGGAAGCATGACCGTATCTTTTCCTCTAGAAAGTTACCCAAAAGTAAATTAAGTCTGCAGGGTTAATGAGATATAATGGAAATAGTTAAGGCAACAGATTATAGCCAACTCAAAACAAAGACAATCAAATAAACAAGATCCCCCAGCAAGACGGGGCATTGAAAAGGCAAGTCAATAAGCAATCCCCACTAAAAAAAGCCATCTGATGACTAGGGAAAATTTAAAACGTTGTGAAACTCTTCAGCATTTTACTCGAAATAGAAAGACTGAAATGAAATAAGTTCAGAACATGAGATATAAAATAAAGCTTTAGCTATACACCCATACTTCCCTTCTGGGAGAGCACCACTGAATACACTGCTTCCCTTAGCATCATTTCAGAGACAAGAACTGCTCTGCCCCTGAGGACTAACAGACTATGAGCCACCTTGTTCCCAGCTGTCTAGCTTTTTCCAAGCAGATGTTGACTGCTGAAGCAACTGCAACTACAGCCACTTACCTCGTGCATTTTTATTGTTTCTTTGTCGACAGGGCAGGTGGGTACTGCGCTCAACTCTCTAGATCAAAAGAAGAGTCATGTTAACCCACAGAAAATCTGATTTATTTTACAAAATTGGGTTATGCTAGAATCTGACTCTGGCAGAAGTCAGCACTAGGATACCATAAAACCCAAAAAAAGCGCTTCAAAACCACTTTTGTCTGGCAGCTACACAGACAAATTCTACCTACAACTCTAGAAGAGTATTAAGGTGTGAAAGTGAACATGTAGCAGAAAGCAGAGTTTGTCCTATGAGTGTTAATAAGATGTTTTTCATTAACAGGACTTTGTAACTCTCTGGCCATCTCCTGCTCGCAAATGTCATACCTGAAATAATCCCATTGTGTGCATTAAACCCAGCCTTTGCCTAGCGCAAGCGGCGCACTCCTTGCTACGCCAGTAAAAAAAGATCTCATGGCTCCTGTCTTTCAAGGCTTCCAGAAGTCCCAGGATAAAGGACAATAAAATACTTATTGAGGCAGTGCAAAAGGGAAGCAACTCAGAGAGAGAAAGCGGCAAACGCAAAACATCTAAAAATTGTAAAAGGTGTAAAAATGTAAAAATTGTAAAATGGCGACATCCATCCACATAATCAGGCTCCTCTGCAGCCTTCCTGGGCCAAATCCTGCCCTTGGGCACACCAAACAGTACGTAATGTATGTCCAGACAGGTCTGTGGGGGAAACTCATTTGTACCTCCAGACAAATCCCAAGCAGATGGATGCCAGCAGCCTTGTGATCTGACTGTAGTATTGGGTAATACTTACATCAGTTTTATAACTCCACTAAAATCAAATAAACTATACAGAAGCAAGTGAAAACAGCTTAATCTAACGACCAGTGCCAATACTGTGAGACATTAATGCAACAAATTCATCTGAACAGCACAATGTGAGACAGAGAGACCAAAATAGCATCTCACGCAGTAGTGCTTAAGTTTATATCAACAATTTCTTTACGCTGACTTCCCTGCAGTTACCAAAGCATTCCTCACCAGCACCGGGTAAGGTCTTTAAAGACACCTTTAAAACACTGAGACTGCAGTCACTGAGTTCAGTAGAGTCTTCCCATTGACTCCTTCAGCATTTTATGAGATCGGTACTATCTATTATTATGGCACTCACTGACGATTTGTGAAGTCATTGACAAATGAAGGCATTGACTTCTTTTTTGGAAGGGACAGGACAGGGAGCTTGCGGATGCAGAAGGAGTTTGCACTGACCTCAAAGAAAGAATGCACTGCTGGCAAAATCGGTGGCCGCATCCCGTCTGGTGGGGATTGTGAAGGACGAGGTGGCAGTAGGCGCACTTATACCGGTCTTCTAAGGTTTCGACAAACTTGTAGTGGGCATCAGGCTCGAAGTCCAGAGAGATGGCGCTGGCAGAGTTCTGGCGTGTGAAGATGCCCGAGAGACCAGCGGGTTCGTCACAGGCCATGGGAGCTGCACTGGAAACCGGACACAGGGAGAATCCTTTCAAATGTTCACTGGCAGATGCGCCGCCTCGGCTACCCCTTGCAGCAGGCTGCCGCTCGCAGGAGGGTTTTCATTTGCAGCAGGGTGCAACGGATTTCGGAGGGAAATGCGGTGCCAACGACGGAGGAACAACAAAATGCTCAAAGAACCGCAAAATGATGGCTACATGGCAAGCATCAAAGCACACTTCTTTGGAAATGAGTTTCACAATCTGAAAATTATTCCCCAGAATAGAGATTTTTATGTTTTAATAAGTTTTCTTGCAGCAGTTCTTAGTCTCAAAAAATTACAAGAGTCACAGACATGGCTGGGGAAAGCAGAGGCCAAGTCTTGGCCCTAACGTCCACCAGGAAAGTCTACACTTAACGCAGAGGCCACCCACATGACTTCACGAGTTCATTGCACTGGTTCAAGCAAGAGACAGCTTTGTGGTTTACAGCAAGGACCATACAAAAAAGAAGGCAGCAAGGGGATTTTACCTTCAGTTTAGGTGTTACAGGAGTCAAAACCTCTTAGTTTGACATCTTTCTTTTCCCAGTTGGTCACTCATTTATAGCAGTAAACTCTAATCCTATTTTTTCAAAGTTTTACTTTATTATGTGCAAGTTCTTGGCTATGTTCATCCTGCCTGAAAGAAACGGTGGGGAAAAAAAGAAAAGAACAAAATTGCAATCAGAAGTGTCGCATAAATTTTTCCTCTCAACCTACTAAAGCTCATACACAGCACAGAATACAATCTTAGTTTTCAAATAGGAAAAACCAGCAACATTTGTTTCCAGCCCTAAATCACAAACCTTGAGATTTACCACCCGTCCCTCAATCTTGCAGTACTTTTTTTCGCAAGTAGCTCAAGACCTAGAGCCACTCTGGTTTTCATTTCTTGCGGCTTTGCATTCTGAAGACATTTTTTCCTTACAGGATGTGTACAAAAGCACAACCCACCTGAGCTCTCAGACCATTTCATGGGGGAAGTGCTCAGTTTTATAGCTGTGCTGCAGGATGCTATTTCTCCTCTGCATGCATCACCTTCCCTGTCAGTCAGTCGAGTCACTGTTACTGGCATCAGCACCTCTCCGAGAGCTCTGACTCAGCTCCTGTAAGGTCATCGACGGTATCTGCTGCTTTGGTAGGGAAGCAGGGCCAACACATCACCATTAATAACCTTACGCTGGCATTAAACAGTATGCCAAGTCCTGATATACTGCCCTGACTTCCTGCTGCAATGGATTCCTGGCCCACAAAAGCAGCAATTCGGACTGTGCAATGCAGAGCTCAAGCGCTGCCACAGACCTCCTGGCCTTCAGAAAGCAACATCCATTTTCCTTGCTACTTTAAAATCCCGTACTGGGCAAGGAAATCCTGCCGATAGGTAAAGTACCTGATTCAAAATCAAGCCAAAGCACTTAACCAGCAAAAGGGTATTTATTATTTCACAACAAACATTTACGTGCTTCTGCAACTCAGCGCCCTTGTTCATGGTTGTACATGGTATTTACCTGCCCAGCTTGTGAGAGCCTCCCTGCCCTCCAGCAGGCTGAATGTCAGACTAACTCCAGCACAACCGATCATCTAACACTGGTAACCCACAGGAATACGAGCCCTAATCATATTCCAAGCATAAAGAGTTACTATTCCAACTGGAGTTTGCAAATTGCCCTGTTCGGTCCCTCTAAATGAACCATCTTCTGCTTCAAACCAGAGATGATTGTCCACGTTGCTCCTTTCATTTTTAAACAGCTGACCTTTTCTCCCCTGAAAACGGGGTTCCTGTTTCTCTGCTTAATAAGGAGCAATTCTATTCTCCTCACAGCAACCAGAGACGCCCAAATGCAGCCTGAGGGATTACCAGCCTCGTGGCTGAGCTGCCTCGGTAGCAGATGCCAGCAACAGAGCGCACCTGCTGCTTCCGAGGCAGATGGAGAGCTGCCACCGTTAACTTCCACAGCACAGACCACCTACAGGACGAATTTCCAACAAACTCATTCTGTCGTTGGTCAGCAAGAACCCCTACACACGTTTCCTTCCTCTCTCTTACTAGTGTGCGCTCCCATTTACATGGCATCCAATTGCCTGAGTCCTGTTACACTCTAAGACTTGTATCATCTGATGGAATGGTTTAGCAAGTCAATGCTGCACTGTGTAAAAACATGCAAAAAAAAAAAAAATCTGTATTTTACCCATTTTTGCTTTTAAGGGTCTACCTTAACTCCTGAAGTACTTCCAGCTGGGGTGAACACCACTACAAATGTTTTAGGCAACAAAGTTATGGCACGCTTTAAGAAGAAACACAGTCACCAGCCCAAAATCCCATCCAGAAATGCCTTCAGAGCTCTCATCATTAATTAAATCACCCACATTCGTTCCCATCTCTTTCTGCATGGAGCACTCTGCTGCGGTACAATCCCTTCCAGCTCTCTTGCTGAAATTAGAGCCTTTACCTCCTTAAACGCCCTCATGCCGCACCAATATCCCCAAGCCAGATCCCATTCCTAAAAAAGGAGACTCTCGGCATCTCCACGAACGCACTGCCTCCCCCTCAGCCTCGCTCAGCAGCACGTCGCACAGCTGAGGGCACCTGAGGACACAGGAAGGATCACTTGAGGCGAGAGGCGAGCCTGCTTGCTCAGAATGGAAACCTCTGGATTTCCAGAAGACCGGGGATGTTTGCCACCGCTGCCAGCCTTGCAGGGGGCTTGCCGCGGGGTTTGCAGCTGTTCTGCTGGAGGGAAGGGCTGCCCTGGGAGAGGGCCTGAGCATGGCAATGCTTCACCCAAGCTGGAGAGGTGCCCGCGTGAATCAGCCGAGGAGACAGGCTCCGAGGAGCCGAGAAACCGCAGCCCTGTGCCAGACCTACCGCCGGCCAGCGCTAGGCGGGATGCCATCCAAACCATCGCAGGCGGCGTGTAATCCCCGTCCCAGCGCCCACCGGTGACTCAGGGCGGATTGCAGCAGCTCTTCTTCCACTCGGGGCTTCCAGCGCCCGCGCCCGTGCTCTCTGAACTGAAACCAAAGGGGAACCGTTAGGGGAAAAAAAGTGCTCTTTTTGTGACAGCGAGAGCACGCCAATGGTTAACTGAATCAATTTCCTGCTTACGCTAATGCCTGGCCGGCGTAGGAGACAAGGTATGCTTTCACTTCTTCCTCTTCACAACTAAGAGCAATGGGAAGGTGTCCTTTCTTTGCATTCGCTGTGATTTTTCAGAACTTTAATGCTCTTTTAAAATATTAGAGTACGGCGGGCTCATGCTGCATAACGATGCTCTTGTGGCAGACGCACAACACATGTGGCAAAGAGATTTTCATTGCAACTCCACTGCAACAGCCCACACATCAAGAAAAAAAACCCCAAGCTACAGTCGCTGAAAATCTACACGTCAAAAAAACGGATTTCCATATACCGAAATAAATAGAATTAATTCTGACCACACATAGAAAAGTAGTACAAATCACCAGAAGCTAAGACCAAGTCCTACAAAGAGCCACCAAAGAGTGGGAGCTCAACGTCAGCGCAGTACAAAGAGCTCCCAGCTGCACTTTCCTACCATCTCAGCATCCCAGCCCTGCCCGCACCACCAGCAGCACAGGCAAAACGCTTCAGGAGCAACTCTTTATATAACTGCATTGTACGCAGATGCTTTAACCTCACTGGAAATAATACAAACGGGAGAATTTTCATAACAAAAATAAAATTTCTTAAATGTGGGCTAGCCTGTTTTAACTACCACCACACCAAGCTAAGCACAAATGTTTTGCATTAAGATTCTCTACGCTTAGTCTATCTTACTGTTCAGAAACCGAGTAAGAGACGAGCAGAACATGATAATAAGGAGAAAAATCATCATGGGCATGACTTACTATAATATAGAAATTACATTAACATTTTCAAAGCCATGTTCAAACAACTTCCCTCCAGCAGTACCACCTCTGCGCAGTCAGAATGGAGAGAAGCGGTATGCAATGCTGATAGCACATTGAACTAGTGTGGACAGATTAACTTTTTTTTGGCCACAAAAACATACTTACTGCACACAGAGAAAACCATCCCTATAATGTGGTCGCTCTTTTTGAGGAGAATATGTTTTTCCCGTTTTCTCTCGCGTGAAGCCAAGCACCCCTGAAAGGTCAGCAGATTAATTACCCCACAAGCTACGAGTGCACCACTACAGCAGGCTGCAGCACCAAAACCTGCAGGACGGCAGACCCGAGGCACAGGCGCTGACCACCACCACGTCTTTTAGACTCAAAGGGGCAAATATGTGAGTTGTTATCACAGATTTCGTCATCACGCATGGACGAGAAGCCGGGATCCTTGGTCCTGCTGCCCAGCGAAGAGGGGTTGAGAGCATGGCTTCTGCCAGGCTCGCTGCATGGGCGGAGGAGGGCAATGCTCCACCACCCTCCAGGACTGGGGTGTTGCTCAGTAAAAAGCACTATGATTGCTTTCTTTCTTATCATGCTTCCATGAAATACATAAAACAGGGAACAGAAAAAAAGTCATACCCCTATGGTCCTACACACCTAGCTCTAGTTCAGCTCCATCGCTTTGCCCTAAGGCACTTGGCAGGGACAAGTCTTAGAAGATGCCCTGTCCCTCCCTCTGAAAGTTATCTACCTTTTATGGTACATCAGAACAAGAAGCCTTGTCTTAGTCATGGTGGGGAAAGTTTTGTCAAATTTAGAAGTCTAAGATCAATTCACTTCATTGGGAGCTGACAGGTAGAAATATAATGGAGGGGAACACACCTTGCATTCAAATGATCCTCTCCAAGCTGCCTTATAAACTAGGTAGATTAGCTGCCTTCAGTATTTTTGAATTAAAATAACAAAATTATATGATTTACTGCTAATATAAGGTCCTCCACAAAAACACTGCGTTTTGGGGACAAGAAATATATGCCCCAACTCTTGACATATGGAGCAGAACAGGTAACAGAGTCTGCTAAAGAATGACTAAAAATATCTACAGAATTGAAATACATATTTAATATATAGCAGATATTATGGAGTCATGCGAAAACAGCAGATGATGACATCTGACATCACTGAGGGATCATCGTTGTCCCTTCCAACCCAGGAAGAGCTGCAACGAAGTGCACTTGCAGAGTCCCCATGGGGCAGAAGGACCCCGGCCGCATCGTTTGGTGCCCCCCAGCCCAGAGGCTGCGGAGGGAAAGGATCCCCTATTGCACCAACACGAACCCACCACTGACACTCAGGGCTTACTCCTACTTCGCCTGGCAGCAAATCAGCCTCAGGAGCTGTTCTGCTGTTGTCCTACTCGCTTACAAACCATGGTGTGGTGACCAGCTGGTACCCAGGAGACAATATTGCTAACAGCAATAATTTCCTATTGGATATGTGCCTGAGGCCCCACCGGGGATGTTGCTGCCGAGGTCAGCAGAACAAATTTATTTTCTTGTGTATATAGACAATATTATCCAGTTCAGATTCCAGTATTACCTTATTCTCAAAGCACAGTACAACCTTACTAAGCAAGCATCAATTTGCTAATCTCCATAGGCAAATTTTCACTAAGCAGAGTAAGACGGTAGGGTGTCCTTTGCATAGAGTTACAGTCAAGCATTGCAATAAATCCCCATAAGACTAGACTTCATTGTTTTTTTTAATGCACAGATTACAACACAGATAGCATTAAAAAAAAAAATTAAACAATACAACTCTTACAAGTAACAAAGTGTCTGGTGCTGAAGTACCTTTGATTTTATGGACAACTTGCTTATTTGCTACATCTGCTATTTTCCCTGGACCTCCTAATTGTTAATTAATTTTGTATTATCAAGAAGTCCCTCTACATCTAATCAACACAACATTGCTACAGTAATGCAGAAAATTTTTGTCTTTAAATAATCCCATTCACAGCTGGAAAATAATTTTGTTCCCATCACTTCCATAGCAGTACCTGGACATTTTACCCTCTTCCTGAGCACCAACAGCAATTTCGGTAAGAAAGCACTGTCACTCACCCCTACAGCACCCTGGCACCGCTTTGCCGGTTCAGGGACTGAACTCGGTTCCTGAGATGTTTTGGGGTGTGCAGCCTTCCCCCAGCGCAGCCCCACGCCGCTCACACCCCCCTGTGCCAGCCCTTCAGAGCTGAGAAATAATTCCAGCAAAGTTAGGCTCCTGCCAGCATTAACAAGAGACGTTTTGGTAAAGCCATACCTAAAAACTGTAACCGGTCCTCAATGGGGAGAAAATGAGAGAGCGAAGGAGAGGGAGAGTGCGCCAGCGTAAGCTTTGTGGTTAAAACAACAGTACGAGCATTTTAAAGCAGCAAGGGAGTGGAAATCCCCCAGCGTAGCTTTGAAAAAGATCACGTCTGAAAACGTTTTAAAAGCGTTAAGGCAAAAGGCAAGCCATTGAAAAGTATTTTCCTTTACTGTGTTGATGTGGGGACTGCACATTTTACCATTTGGAGCAACACAAAGTTACCAAAAACTTTTCTCACAGTTTTCATCCAAGATGCAGAGGAATTTTCACCTTTCACAAAAGTGGTGAGGGATGTGACCAAAGGACCAAATATATGGGCAGCAGGAAACACATAAGGATGTAAGGAAAACCCAGGTCCAGCCCCGTGAATCCCTCCACGGTAGCCCGGGTGGACCTGCTTGTTGCAGGAAGCGAAGGGGTGGCTCAGGGAGGAAATAGCACAGGCTCGGTCACACAGCGACTGCATCAACTCACGCTACGGGCTGCACGGGCATTTCGCATTTAAGCCCGAACTCTCCAACCGAGATAAAATCCGTTTTAAGAAAATAAATGTTTATATTTGGGTTTGTAATAATTTAAGTGGACATAAACCCTAATGATTTTGTAGCCTGAACTTAATCGCGCACACAGGATCCCTGGCAGCCTTCATCTTCACTGTCTCTGCGCCAGCCTCCTTCCCAAGACTCAAATGTGCTGCCCTCGTGGCAGTGCCGTGGGCTCCATCTCTAACCCCTCTCTTTTCTCATTCTCCTCTGCTCCCTCCCCTGGCTTTCTAGTCTCTTTTTTTTTTTTCCCCCTCCCCTAAAGTAAGGTATCTTATTTTCTATAAAAGTGGTAATTTCTAAGCCTCCTGTTATTTAAAATACTAGTTTTCCAAAGAAAGCTCCTATTATATCTTGTAGTAAGAGCAACACATTTAGCCTTTTCCCTTTAACTGAGCCTGCTCCCGGAGTATTTCTAACCTATTTCTATTTCCAACCTCTCCTCCCAGGAGGCATCTCAGCCTACTGCATGTTTTCGCGAACCTTCCCTGAAGCTCTGGAACAGACAAGTTATCACTAAAGTCAGTGGCAAAGGGAAAGGCATCGATTCGAAGGCATGCTGCTTCTTCGTGGGATCAATTAAATTGATCAAAGTTGACTTTCTAGACGCAGCCTAAGCTCACTTCTACAGTCAAGCTTTTCAAACCAGCAGATATTCTTTCGTCCTTGCCACGAACTCGTGTCCTCAGGGTGCATCCTGGCCAAGGATATACACAATCCCTGCACAGGTTGACATCAGAACAGCAAACCAGCTCGTACGTGGGCTTTCCTTGAGCCTGGCAGCTCTGGAGGAAGGACGGATCCGGCTGGTTTCGTCGGGAGGAGGCAGCGCTGCAGAAAGCGTGGCGCTCTGTGAGCACAGCTCCAGGAAGCACCATCTGCTTCTGGGAAGCTTTGGGGAAAACCCCAAATGGAGAAGTTGAGTAGGAGCAGGATCTTAATTTTAAACAATTTCACTCTGCAGATGAGTAGAGAGCCATAGGCTGGTGACACTGTTCGTGGGCAGCCCTCGATCTCCTCCAGTGCCAACTGCAGTGCTGAAACCCTGACCAAGTTTCAAGCAGGCTCAAAGGATGAAGGCGAGCGAAAAGACAGACAGCAACAGCATTTAGGAAACAGAATGAAAGAAAAGAGAGAGAGACAGAAGAACATAAAGAAACAGAAGTTACTGAAAAGAGGTAACAACAAGAGATGGAGAGCAAGACAGCTAACGGGTTTTAATTTTTTTTCTTCTAGCGTATTGGAGCCAAAGTGAAGTCCTTACTTTTCCTAACAAATAATAGGCCATTAAAAATTTTGCAGAACTAGGTCTTTGGGGCTTTTAAGTTTACACCTCCTTCCCTGCCCCAAGGGAACATGCTATCCAGGACTTCAGTTGCTTTGACCGTTCAGTCGATTTGGCCATGAATACCTACTCAAGGCATCAGAGACTCTTGGGTTTAATTTTCCACGCCCCTGACTGTTTGACTTAGTCTTAATGAAGAACTTAATCAGCATGTATACAGAAACCTATGAATCAACTCATTGGTTATTCATCCAAATTAGTAGGATGAACTCAAATTTTGCTAGGGCTGGCCACCCTTTTCTTCTGACGTGTTCCCTTGTTCCAGGGGTAAACCATTCCCCCCACTGCAGCCTCAGGAATTCATAAGTTCAGTGGATTTTGCTCTAACACACACATGTATTTAACGACATATGAACACACATTTTTCTGAAAAGGTTAACTGCTAATGTCAAAACCCCAATGCTATCGGGGTCCCCATGAACTTGCTGTTGGGAAAGCAGTGACAGCAAAGATTGCCACCATTTTTTTTTCTTAAAAAAACAAAACAAAACAAAACAAAAAACCCAGGGGGAAAGGATGTGTTCTTAAGAAGTGCTTCGCATGAGATCAAGCAGGACAGGCTGGAGATTTACGGAGGTACGGACAGGGAGCGGTGCTTTCACGCAGCCCCTTCTCTACACGCGATCTGCAGCTGAGAGCTGCGCAGCCGGGCAGAAGCACAGCGAGCCCCGGTGCTGTCACGGGCCTGGATGCCTGCCGGGAGCAAGGCACAGGGACCTGCTGGGAAGGGGGAAAAAAAAAAAAAAAAAAGGCAGAACCGTCCTTTTATGGATCAGGCAAGATGCCGTGTAAGATGGATGCTGTGGGCAGCATCCAACCCCGCTCTCGCTGCTGGCACCACTTTTAGCTTTGTTGCACCCAGCCGTGAATAGCTTTGCTGGTTTTAGTGACCTCAAGGTGCATCTCAGGCACCACCAAGGTACATGTTCATAATTCCTCAGTAAAAAATTGCCGTGACACAAGGTTTAATGGCGATGACAGTGAGACAAACAAACGGACAAGATTTTTCTTTATAGATAGTGCCCAGTAGCCTTCCATAGTATCTTTCATTGCATACCTGATCTGGCAACTGTTTGTACCTGCCGTCTCTAAGGCAATATTAAGAAATTAAACGCTTGATTTTTGTTTCTTTCATAGTTAGTAGGGGCCATGTTCCAGTTTCAAGCACACGGATACAGCAGACGAGACCGAAAACCACATGACTTAGCACATCAGGTCTGATCATCGGGCATCTCACAGAGACTACTTTGGGAAAAAACTGCTTTGCAGATTGTTCCTCCCCTTGAGGTTTGGTTAGTCGCTAGGTGGGTTTGCGGAATAATAATAATAAAAAATAACTTTTACGTTTCAATGTTATCTTCTGCAGAATAAGCACACAGCAACATACTTACCCTGAGAGAATCCCTATATGCAAATGTCAGTATATTACATACAAAAACTTGCTTTATCCGTCTCCCCCTCAGAGACAAATGTGCTTAACTGTAGAGTGCTCTGGGCAGTCCCATATCAAAACCACTGTGGTTCAGGGTGCAGACAGTTTCTCACACATTTGTTTATTTGTTGCAAGACCGAGCTGGGGAGACTATGGAAATTTGTGCAACATTTTTATTAACAATATGCACGACTCAAGTTTCCTCACCTTCCCGAGCTCAGCCACGCATTGGGGTAAAGAGGTTGGTGTCTTTCCTGGGCTGAGGGAAGAGGGTGGAACAACTGCGAATTGCAGCCCAAATTGGTACAGATAAGGGACTGACGACTAACAGTGTGAATATTAACTCTTCACAGCCATTCGGCAAGAAACTTGGACAGAAAAGGACCAGAAAGCAAGAGAAGAGGTCCCGAAATCCTCACCGCAACTCAGGTCTGGGCCGTGAGGGCACGCTGGCCGTAAGGCTGCGCAGTGGGGCCAGGGTCCTGCAGCAGCACCCTCGGGCAGGCACGCTGCTCCGGGCAGGCTGCTGGCCCCTGCTGAGAACGGCAGGTCTGCCAGACGAAAGAAACTACCTGTGTCGCTGCAGCCACCACCAACTGTCTCAAGAAGATCAGGAGCCCAAGAAAAGCTACGACTCACACAGACTCCCTGGGGAGCCAGAGGGAGCCTCTGCAGGGAATCTGTGGAGCCTCTCCACAGTCAGCTGTTTATTGATGGTAAATAACATCTGTTTATGTAAAATCAAAGGGTCAGACAAAGAATTCAAGAAGACAGAGAGCTATAGGTCAGCTTAAAGACGGGATACAAATAAAGCCCAGAAGATCAAGCACCCTAGTGACCTCAAGGTGCATCTCAGGCATCACCAAGGTCCATGTTCATAATTTCTCAGTAAAAAACTACCTAAACTTGGTTTTAGGCCAAGTGTAACACACAACCACGACAGCTCACACTAAAATCAAAAGCAAGAACACAAGGCAGTCCTTGGAAGAAACAAGCCTGTAGCTGCCCACTGAAGGGATTAGGCAAAGTGACCCAAACAATACACAGCACAGAACGAAGAGCTCCTGATGTGGACCACCGCTCTGTGCTTTGGCAGCTACACAAGAACTATCCTCCTATCTTAGGGAGACTGACTAGGGAGCCTGCAGGGTGAAATAAAGAGGTATCTTGTTTCTGCTCTTTGCACTCATTTGAAATTCCTTTTGTCAAAGTCTACAAAAGCAGCTTTCTGGGCTTTAAAATCTTTTCTCCTCCTGGATGTCATTCCTCATCCCCCTAAACTCCGCGATTACTCCTTTGGTATATCCTCCTCTGCCCTCCGCTGTTTCTATGGGTGCCACAAGCTTTTTTCATGCTTCCTTCCTCATGTTACTCTGAATTTTATCTTTCAGCAGCTTGCACCTCTTCAGCCAAAGTCCTGCCAACTACTCACAGATGTGCCCTGTTGCCGCAGACCATCTTCCTGCATAGGCTGAACCCTCGGCCTCTCCTCCGGTACCCAGGCTGTGGGTGACTACCAGCTCAGAGGCAGCCTGCTGTTCCCAGCCTTCCCCAACAGGCCTTCTCCTGCACAGCTCCTCAGTGTCCAAACCTGACACAGCCAGCCCGTATTCCACTTAGGTCCATAACCTTCATTCCTCTCTCAGGCTTGTTAGAACTTCACAATGTCTCACCAGTTTCTCCTGCTTCATTCCTCTATATGATACCGTATTTCCTGTCCACTTACACAAATAAAACTCCTGTCCATCATCATCCTCTGGTTTTCCAAACACTCATTTCTCCTGAAACACAATCTTTTACTTATTTATCCACCCAGGGTGCTGCAGCAGGGATCGTTTTTCTATGCCACGGCTATAACCACATCACCTCTCTGTCCATCCCTCCACTTCCCCACTGCACCAAAACCTCTTGACTTTCAAAGCCTGTTCTAGTCTCCCTCCACTTGCCGCTGCGTCCCCTCCAACGATTTAAAACAGCTGGTTCCATCTCTGCCCAAATGATGATACCAGGTCCCACTGCCTCCTTATTATGTATTTGAGCAAATGCGTATTGGGAAGGCAGATTTTTGGAGGGGTATTAGCAGGCTATTCTACTTCGAATCTCTTCTGTAAAATTACCTTTGCCAAGCAGCTGTCAACAACTGGCTTCTGCCTATCACACTGGTCCAGAGGGTCACACTGTATCCTATTGCTCTTGCCCACAGGTGCATCCCTCCCCCCGAACTTGAACTACAAACCCCCTTCAGCCAAGGGCTGCGGTTTTGCCCTCTGCTCGCACAGCTCCCGGCACACCGGGGTCCTCGCCCACGGCAAACACCTCTCACGTGACAGAAATAAGAAAGATAACCAAGGCTAACAGCAAAGGAAGTGACTCTGGGTGGTTTTAGGCTGAGTGTAACACACGACCACCACTGCTCACACTAAAATCAAGAGCAAGAATGCAACACAGTCCTCGGGAGAAAGAAGATGAAGAGTGATACCAGCCAGGCCGGTATTCCTGCAAGAGAGCATCCCGGAGCGCCTCAATTTTATGTTCGTTGTTAAACCTGCGTGCTCTGCCTACGATCAGCTGGGGAGGTTTAAAAATACGACCGTGTTAGTGCTGGCCGCCTGGAGCCATGCCTGACCTGAATACACCCAGCTATTTTTAGCACATCGCTTCGCTCCCTTCAGCCACCCCGTATTTATAGAACGGAAGTTATGAGGAAAGTTGTTCTTGGCTGGCACCGGGAAGGCGCAGCCAAGCTAACAACAGGCAAAGCAATTCAAGAAGTGCAACAATAGGAGCTCTCCATTTTTCCTGCTAAATCTGAAGGGTGTTGAAAGTCTCTGGTCAAAGCCCACTGCCTCCGTACGCTCCCAGAGTGCTGTTAATCAGGGAAAACGAGAGGACTGGCTGGGATTCCCTGCACGCACAGGGAGGGGAAATTCACTC
>VYZM01017513.1:726758-755318 GCA_013398915.1 Dromas ardeola
GCTCCGTGCGGGGCGGCGGGGAGGAAGCGCCGGTGCCGCCGCCACTGGGAGCCGCTTTCGGTTTCATGGCAACCCCCGGGCGGGGAGACCCCGGCGGCGGCGGAGGCGGTGTGGCCCCGCCCGCAGGGCCCGGGGGCGGCACGGCGCCGCCCCGGGCTCCTCCGGTGTTCGCTCTGCCGTCGGCGTTCCCTCCGCCACCGCGGAAACGGCGCTCAGTTTGAATGGAAGAGATGAGCTGCGGGCCGCCGTGGGTCGGGAAGGCTCCCCCGCCAGGCCCGCCGCCTGCTCCGAGTTCACACCCGGGGCTCTGCAGCCTCCCAAACGCTCCGGGGGGTTCGGTAAAGGCAGGACGAAAGTCCTCCGCAGGCTACGAAGTTGGTTTTCCAGGAGGGGCTCCCGAGAGCCCACGGCGAGCAGCACCGCTGCGTTGGCAAGGAGCAGCAGGTGGATGCGCGATGCACCCCCTGCCCGCCTGGAATACAGCTGCTTTTTTTCCTTATTTAACCTACGGCACTGAAATAGCGAAACGAGCCCCATGCAAAGAACACAGACGTTAGCTATTCCCACATGCCAGCGTTATTTGCCAATTACTTAGGACACACCAAAGGATTTTTTACAAACGCAGGCAACACAGCCACCCTCCAGCCACCAGCACCCATGCAACTGTTCCACCGCTTGCTGCCCCCATCACCGGCTGCTGCGCTCCGGTCTCCCTTTCACATGAAACCACTTCTAGGAAAACCAATCTCTAAGGAAAACACCCCGCTGGCACATGCACAAAAGCACTAAGGCTGATGAAAAAGAAACAATCGGAAAAAGAAACAATTGGGCTGTGTTATCTGGGTTGTCGTAAGATGAGCTCTAAAAATAATAGGAATAAAACAGTCTCAGAGTCTTCTTTTGCTAAAATGACTCAGACTTGCCACTTCCAAGGGTGTCCGTCCATATTGCATTAAGATTCGGGGAGTCCAGCAAAGGTGTAGAGGGCATTACTACAACAGAAACCTTTTAAAACGCTCCCTCTTGCAAAAATTGAGGATTTTTTTCCCCCCCTTAGCTTTTAGAAATGTCCTGATTAGTCTGGGTACTACTTGCCTGCGAAGTTCACAGGAACATGCACCAGAACAAAAGGCATTATGTTCCTGTAAGTAAACATTTATAAACGTAAATGAAGAGATTTGTTGGAGATGGGATCGGGTTCCCAAAACAGCCATTTTCTGCACTTATGGTCCTCCTCCTCCTACAGAACGTGACAATCTCCAGAACAGAGTTTTGTGGTTACAAAGATCTGTCAAACGCATCATCAAATACCAGGGTGCAGGCGCTACTTTTAAAATCACAGCTCCTAAGATTCAGTGAGCATAAGGGAGACCTGGTTTGCATTACAACACGGTCATATCCCTGAAGCACCAGTAGAGATCACAATCCCTGAATCCCAGTGCTTCCTTTTGTACCAGTCCAAGGGCAGACGTCCATGTCATTGACAGCAATGAGGATTTATTTTGCTGAAGTTCTACTTTAGTATCAGTCTTAAGGATGTGTTACAAAAAATGGGCCAGTTGCTTATTAAATAGTCCAGATACTGTTGCCTGCATAATTTGCTTCTCCTCCTCCCTACCTTAGATTTTTGATGCCTAATTCATCAGTAACAGATTACAAGTTGTGTTGAAAGAGTTTATGTTTGCCTTTCGTACCTCACGTACAGCTTCCTGTGATCTTAAAGCAGATGTCTGTCGCAAGGCTGCCCGCTTTTAACTCGCTCAGAGAAAGGCAGGCTCTGAGGTTTAGCTATTTCAACCTCAGGAAAAGCTGGAGGTTCACCACATTTATTAAAACTACCCAGTTGTACTCAGCGCAATTTACAGTGCACCATTTTGCACTGGAGCTGTGGCAGCTGCTGACTCCTCCACAGCTTCCTTTGCCTTTTGAAACGCACCTCTGAACAAACAACTTCAAGATGTTTGTCTTTGCCCTGGCTTTGCTTTTGCCTGGCAACCACATTTCTGCCTGGCATCAGCTGTAACTTCAAGTCTGTTCCTTGCTTTTGCTAGCGCAAGGCACAACAGAGAGTTCTAGTAACCTTCATCCTAAACTCTTCCCTGAACTCTGCAATTGTGCACTATTCATACACAAACTCCCACACACATATAAGCTACTGGTTTGCGTTCTGTTTTCTAGGAACTGTGAAGTTTCCAGAATAAACACTGTACTGTTTAAGAAAAATCCCAACGACATGAACAAAAACCTAAGGACAGAGGTAACTATAATTCCTCTTGCTCACGAGCAACTGTAAGACAAATTAAACTGCTTTACTATGATGTGCAATGTTTAGTGATTGTTTTATTAATGCAGAAATACCTGCTTAACTTCATACCCATTCTGATTTAAAGTGCAACAATTAAATCTGATAGTTCTTGTACATCCATATTTTGCAAGTGCGGTTCCTAGAAGACATGTAGTTCAGGTTATGCCTTGCATTTGTAAAATCTGTCATTTTTTAGTACCGTTTTGCTTTATTAACTAAAATAAACTGTACAAAAAGCTGTAGAGTTACATTAGCTTTGAACAATGTAGGATACACGTTCTCTGCCAAACTTTAGTGTGCAAACATTTTACATTTTTTTTTTAAAGTGACAAAATTAAGCCAACCTTGAAGTCAGAGTTCATTACTACATTACAAAACAGGAGACTAGATATGGCAAAAGAAATTCCCCACTGAAATCAACACCATTGTATAATTTTATTTCTAATTCTTAAAAAAATATAAATGAATTTAGAAGAGAATCACAGTATAAGGGCCCTAACATATTAGACCATTACAAGTTACATAAAAATAGAAGACACAGATTTCTTTGAAACTTTAATCCTTTGATTAAGCAGCAAGCATATCACTCTCCAGGCAAACACTGCTTAAAACAAACCCTACCCCCCAAAACAGGACGTGCAAACTGTATGCACATATTCTGCAAAGCACACAATAAAGACATTTTGCTATGTACATACTTATTTAGTACTACAAATGCTAGGAGTTCCCTACTGTGTGCTACAGTGTATGTAAATTAAGAAATACTACCTATCTCTGACCCTCCCTCCCTCCCCCCTTCAAATACAGCACCTTTGCCCAGTTATAGAATATTTAAACAAGATCAAATGGAATTACAATGTACTGAAACAGTTTTATAGCAGTTGGTGGTGGCCAACTGTACTGCAACACCCAACATCCTGCATACTGAAGTCTATTGACAAGAGACAAGACAAAAATTAGCAAAGGTACAATACACACACCTGGGAGACTCAATGCTTAAAAAAAAAAAAAGAAAAGAAAAGAAATCCTGAAGATGTATCTTATCACTGTTAACAATTAAACTGCGATATTTAAGATGTCAAAATGTCCCAGATCGGTTTCGAAGTCTGGAGGGCAGCCAGATTTGTGTGTAGCTGGTGAGGGGACACTTATGACTCCCAGAACACAAGTTTCAGTGACCACAAATTCCTCGGTGCTTGTTTTACAATGCTGCTTTTCTTAGACGACAGGTCATCTGATGCTCACGTAGTGGCTAAGCCTCTGCTCTGATGCAAAAGAAAATTTGTAAGAAGGACCTTTTGTACGAGACCTCAGCACACCAGCGAAAGCTGTTTGGAAAGAAAAGTCTCTCAAGTTTGATCTGAAAATATTTTTAAGTGAAGGTCAACACCTTAACTGCAATTCAGGCCACAACTATCAAACTTTAATACTAGCTTTAAAAATGAAATAGGATCTGACGCTGTAAGAACTTCCCTTTACACATAAAAAGAAAGACCTAAGCCAGATGCTAAACCGGTCATTAGACCATCCAATTCATCTGTGAAAAAGCCTAGGGAGAGCACATTCCATTTTCAAGTAAAGTCTCATTTTAGTCAAGGGCAAATCTAGTTAATAACACAATGGATATAAAAGGATTTTCAAACACCATTTCATCTATAAGCAAAAATAATTTTCTAAATAGTATGGCAGTCAACATGAATGTTATTACATAGTCAAGAATGCAGTATTTTTCAATAGCTTGATTCAATCACACAGTTTCAAACAGAGCTACTCAAATTTGCAGCCCGGTTTATGTGGGGGGTAGAGGCATCTACATTTAAAAACAAACAAACAAACAAACAAACAAAAAAAACCCCAAAACACCACCAAAAAAACCCACAGCCACCCCTAAAACACCGCTGTGCATAAGTCAAGAACGCAGCGGAAAGAAAACCTTTCTATCTCCTAAAATTTGGAAGCAATAATTAATACCCAAATGCAGATTTTACTTAGTC
The DNA here is from genome assembly GCA_013398915.1 of Dromas ardeola. Lineage (NCBI taxonomy): Eukaryota > Metazoa > Chordata > Aves > Charadriiformes > Dromadidae > Dromas > Dromas ardeola. Next base: position 731,058 of record VYZM01017513.1, read on the forward strand.
AATAAAACAAAACAAACAAAACCCCCCCCACAATAGCCTCAACTCAGCTAAATCAACTCCGCCAGAAATCGCAGAAATCAGAGATAATCACTAAAGAGTAAGACTGGGCTGGCAGCAGGTAACTCTACTGCCACAATATGCTACTACCACCATCAGCCTCTCTACTTCCCTCGTGAATTCTTAGGCAAGATATCAATGATCTAACACATACACGAACTGCAGACAGCCATTCTCAGAGGAATGAAATTCTACTGTACTTCAATTAGAAGAATTAGTGGAATAACAAATTAAAATTAAATGATTCTCGCTATATGGTTCCTCTCCTGTCATCCCCCTGGGTGGTGGAAGTTGCTGCCCCTCTCTCCACCCCAGCCCACAAGAGATATTGCAGCAGGAAGCTGGACTCCTGTTTTCAGGTAACTTCCGTGAGTAGAACACGCGTGAGATTTAGTAAGTTTGGTACAACAGCTCACTGAGTCTTCAGAATACTCTTTCAGAGGAGTATTTAATAAGACAGTACCTTTTTAAACAAGAAAAAGTGTTCTGGGAAAAACATGAAGAGAAGAAACACCTACATTTTACAAGTGCGTGAAATGCTTCTACTGTTATCTAAACAGGGCCAAAAATTCTGGACCTAAGGCCATTTTTTTTTTTGCACTGAAAAGTAAAAAAAATAAAATAAAAATTCACACACACAAAAAACTCAACACTACATTTAAATCTCCTACAATATTATCTATTCCTAGATTTGCCAGACTACTTTCCTGTAGTTAGATGCTTGACTACAAAGAACAGTAATAAAATAAATAGAGTAAAAATCAGTTAAACAAAATCTTGGTGCGTTGAACATTTATTCATTTAAGAAGTTAGCTTCCTTCAACAGTTATTCATATAGAGGAGGGCTGTATTGTAGGCATTGTTTTGCTGTACAAGTCTTCGACATAAAAATATTTTTATACAGGTGGTCATTCACGTGGTTCCGTTTCTAGTTATTAGCTTGCTCCTCTGCAAAACTGGTCTGATACCTGTGAAGGCTCGCTCTTTTCTCCCCTTCATTATTTGGAAAAAAAAAAAAAAAAAAAGTACATCGATACTATTTTTCAAATGTAGGAGTTAGCATAATTCTGCTTTATTTCTTCAGTGCAGAGTGGACTGAGATTCTGTCTGAATTCCAATAAGCGAGGGTGGCTGCTGGCCGCTAACCGTGGTTAACACCGGCCTTGGGTTTAGACGAGGAGGCATGGAATTAGCTGGGCGGATGAGCGGTGGGGGAGGCTGATTTAGAGTCGGCCTTGGCTGAATAAATCGCGCCTGCTGTTGAAGCGGCGGAGGCTGACGATGGAGAGCAGGAGCAGCAGGAAGCGCCGGACGAAGTAACGGGGGCGGCTGATTTAAAGTTGCCATGGGAGCGGTAGGTGCTGGAGCAGATGCCTGTGCTGGAGGTGAAGGGCCTAAACATTGAGTGGCCGGAGTGCTTTGTGCCTGCACAAAGGACAAAGACAAGACCGCGTGAACAGCCACCCCAGCCAGAACGCCATGCAGATGGGCTGCCACTGTCCACTACACAGGAAACAGCATTTAAAAAACAAAACCAAAAGACTGAGAAGTTACTGAAAAGAAATCACCAACCAAAACATTATGGACAGCAGAACTAAAAAATATTTACGAAGCAAGAGTCTTCTTCTAGAACAAGAACTGTATTTTAACAATAAAACGCTATGAAAGGTGCAGTCACTATGAAAGGTGCAGTCCTGCTCCCAGCTGGTTAACGACATTGGCTGAAGTTCTATGCAAGCTCATCATCATTCTTTAGAATGCGGTTTGCCACTCCACACCAGTTAACCTTACATTATATCACTAAATAAAATGCTGTTCCTCAACCCATGCTTACTTATTTCTGGTACACAAAACACACCTCATCTTCTTCATCAGTGCTCTTTCCTGATGGCACATTAGAAGTATTTTTTGTGTCCTCCCCTAAAGCAGAAGCATCACCATTAGAAGCCAGGGTTCCTTGTTCCGCTTCCCATTCCTGCAATACCTCCTCTAAGTTAAACCGACGCCTGTAGTTTACAAAGAAGTTCTTCACTTGGCCAACAGTCTTGTTGCCAATTACATCTGCAATAGCTTGAAAATCTTTACCATATTTTCGGACACCTGGAAGGCAAAGTAAATAACATAGCTGTGAAGAATCAGTCAGACACAGCTACGTGTGATGTATTTATAGAGAGAACCTATGGGACCTGCAAACCAAGGACTCGCTAATTAGGAGGCCTTCTCAATTAGGAGAAGGCCTTGATTTCCATTAAAACAAAATATTTTTTAATTGCACAGCTATCAACATACAAATCAAGAACTTTATTAAAAGGTCATTACCCGCTCTTTTTAAAGATCCTGGCTTACTCACCAAGCCTCCCAACCTAAAACCACAGAGACATGGCCTCTGACAAATAAAGTAAAGCTTTCAGCGTGCTTGCAGTAAGGGCAGAAGCCCAAGACAAGTTCAAGACGGGAGAGGGGGGGTGACCGAGCATTCGTGTATAGTTGTAAACAGGGTATAACACTAGAAATGTCAAGTGACAAACACTGACAGCTTCTACAGGTTCCCTCCGTGCCAGCTGCATGCAGATGTTTCTTTGCCCACAACCTGTGCACAGCAGGAGTGGTGGAGGGCAGCAGCTACTGGACCAAACCCAGGGCAGAACAGGGGGGCACGGTTCCACAAGTCACGATACACTGCTCATTCATCCACTTGTGACATGCTCTACTGAGGCTACGAAGAGCAACTGGCAAGCATTCACCTGACAAAGTCTTTTTAAAGCTTTCATTCACCTTTTGAGCTGGGTAGAACCACCTGGGGTTTTGGGACAATCACCTTGGGGAATGTAAGTAAATATAAGCTATTGGTGTCTGTTTATAAGACAGCCCAGCACAAACCTCCAGGATCAAATCATCCAGCAAGCAGCAGCATGACAGAAGATCTTTGCATCATCCATTTTCATACTGACATCAGTAGGTCACACATGTTTACATGCCCCTCACAAGTAAATCCTTTGCAAGAAAATCCCAACATGTACCTTTTAAAGTTCTGAAACTACATTTGCATATAACACAAAACAAGCCCTTGAGTACAACATTCTATACTGTTTAACCTAAAATTGGAATGATAACCTAAAGTTTATTATCTTCTCTCAGTTGTATTTAGGGTACGTGTCTAGTTCCTCCTCTCTTCTGCTTAAGAAAATAAATCCTCAAACTCTCCATCCTAGAATACAGCTTTTAGCTCCACATACAGGTTTTCAATCAAGTGTCCAAAAGTTTGGAGACTAAAAGAAATAAAACAGAGTTTTATTCCATACTGAGTAAACAGAAGACTCATTTATTTTTATTTTTTTTTCTCTCAGCTATGCATGAGTGAATTACAATTTGACTACTTCTGTGAAGCTCCTGATAACTAAACTCATTCGGAACATATTACAGTGCTTAGAGGACAGGCTGTCTCATTACAGGAAAATAAACTTATGCCTGATTTAATGCCTCACTTCAGAAAGTGAAGCAAGGATTCAAAAAGTGAGAGTTGTTTCAAATCTGAAAGCTATGTTCCTTTTCAACTTAATTGTGAAGAGTATGACCTTCAGCTGGTTCTGCTCTTTTCTACTTTCTTCATTAGTAGGCACTTCTGATGTGCTAATGTATGCTCACTGCAATTTAAGAGAAAAGTTCAACTCCAGGATAGTAACAATTTCTGTAGCCAAAGCTGATGCTTCAGCTGTCAAGAGCCCAGCTACATTATTTAAGATCTTTTCTGGGGCACACAAAAGAATCCAACCATCCTGACTGCAAGAAACTTGGAAAGAAAACAAAGGGACCTATCAGCGCCACATGGGAGGGCACGTATCTAGCCAAAGCAAAGACAGGGATTTGGCTCTGTGCTTTATCAGTCGTACAAGGTACCAGCTATACTCCTTAAAAGCCTTGTGTGCCCACAGAGCACTCCCCCCAGTGTCTTAATAATTCTTTGATCACCCTACCATTACCACCCTTACTAATTTATAAGGAACATTACACGTCCACTGCAACATATCTAACATCCTGTACAATTAATCAAGTGCCCAGCAGAACAAAGCACATTTTTGTTTGAAACCTAATTCAGACTTTTAGTGATTTCAGCCTTTTCTGTTACTATGCTGTCTATACTTCTTCCTTCCCCTTAACCTACAAAACAACTGAGCCAGTTGGCTAACTTCAACTGAAGTTGTCAAAAATAAGGTCTTAAAGCCTACTTCTAAGCAAACAGCTTGAAAACAGTGTATCTTGCATTCACTGAGAGCCCACTTATAAGAAATATCTAAAGAAAATAGAATTTCCTTAGTTTAGCTAGACACAGCACTACTCATTTTTGGATTCTTTTCAGAATGTTCTTTAGTGCTGCTCTAGCATCACCACAATGACTTCTACACAATGATGTAGCAAAATCCTTTTAAGCTGCATCAGAAACAGAGGAAGTTCAATACATGTTTATGAAAGTTTTATGCATAAGGTGCTGGCATATCTGTAAGAGTAGATGCCAACCCATCATCCCTTTCAAATCGGCGCACACTACTTACATATCCTTATACAAATTCTGTGCTAAACACCACCCAAATTATTTCTAAAGTGTTTAAACTGTTATTCAATAAGAATAATTTTATTAGGTTGCTGAAAGTGAAGTTCAAAAAAAAGATGATGGCATAGCCTCACTTCACACGCATGAATGTCTTTCTCTCGGCTCATTTGAAAGTAGCCCCGGTCATGGGAATCCTTCAATCTCTTCCAAACTTTGCCCACCTGCAAAGCTGCACTTGAACATGCGCATGCTCGCTATTACGATGTTTCATCTCGAATGTCTACCTCAGAGAAACTCATAAATCCAAGTTTCATGCTGTCTACGCTGCCTAATGTTGTGCAACAGAGCGAACACTGCGAAGAAGCACACAAAACATTAGCTTGGGTCCAAAGCAATATAACCAAAAAGGACCACAACAAGGCAGAAATAGTTAACGGCAACCCCTGGGTTACGAGAGCTGCAGTTTCACTCTGATGGGATTACAGTGCTCCTGGCAACTACCTTACGCAGAGTGAGACCCCGGTTGTCCCAACTGTTTTCCACTGCAACGCTATGAAAGTCGTGCACTGCTTTTCAATTCAAATTTGGTTGTTTTGAACAAGTCTTAAAACATTTTTGCAACTGCAATTTTCATATGGCTAAGATCTTAGTTTGAAAAGGTGATTGTGCTCATACATTTCTATACATAAATAAAGAACACCCCAAGTGATGAACTGTCCCATTACATTCAATAACTATCCAAAGTTGAACAGTAACCTGATAAATTATACTGCAAAAGATCGGCTCAGAGATCATGAGTCTGAGTACACAACCCCATTGCAGGCAGCCACGCTGCTTTTAAGATTATACACTGGGCTCTATTTTAAGGTGGGTTTTTTCATTACCTCCTCTTTAGTTACTGCCAATCTCTTGAGATTAGCCCACAGATGACAATATTTTTCATGTTTCAAAATTATATTACTGCAGATTATTTTTATGATTTCCATGGTTGGATTTAATGTCCGAATTCAAGTGAACAAATCACAGACGTGCCACCTACGTGCTTAATGCTTATGGTTTCTGTAAAATTATTAAAAGCACATCCCAAAACCTATCAACGCATTTGATGAAATAAATCTACTTTAAATGTAAAAACTAAATGTCCCAATGCTCAAGTCAACTTCCAAGTTCAAGCCTAACACGCATTATGGTAGCTTTCAGTACAGCAACCACGGCTACTTTCTTCCAAAAACAGAGAAAAGACAGCGTGGCTCCTTCATCCATGAGCCCACTAGCTCAAGCAATTATTTTGAAGCAGGATACCAGGGTCCTTAGCCTGAGGGACAGGAGATTAGTATGTACAGCACTCTCATTGCAGGAGGGAGACTCTACTACTGGGCAGTAGGTAAGGGACGGGTAATAGTATTTTGTTCCTGGCGTTAAGGTTCTCTCTCACATCCATTTTATCCAGTGGCAAAGGAAGGGGATGGGAAAGAAACAATATATATAAGAAGCACATGCAAATTCAATTAAAACAGATTTATTTCAGAAGGCCTGATTTCTCACCCCACCCTTAAGTATTGTGGCTGACTACCTTTATGAAACACAAAATTTTGCCTAGAGAAGAGACCAGAAGACTAGAACTCCTCTCCAGGGAGTCATCATCAACCCTCATTCTCTCCTGCCCATGCTCTAGTTTTATTATTTACCTTGTCATTCACATAGTGCCATAGCTTAACAAAAGCGAAATGCATTCTTATCGCTTCCCAAACTGATGTTTAGTGAGAGCTCTGATAACTAAGGCAGGCACAATGAACCTGGATTTTTCCCATTTCTCCAGCAAGCATTCTACTTACTAGACTATCATATTAAAAAGACAGGCATCTCCTTCAGTTGCATTTGGGAACAAAATAAAAAAAGTGAGCTTGTTAGCAATACTGAGAGGATGAATTTAGGACAGAAAACAGTTTTGAGATGCAAATCCCAGTCTGAGGCATGTAAGTTAAGGGGCATGACTTCAGACACACCATGCTCTTCAGTATTTCCATTCACACTTCAAAATAAACCTAACTTTAGGTTCAGTCATCTGGTTAAAAACTACTAGGTATGGCACACCTGACAAATTTACACTGATCCAAGTGAAGGTTTTATACTAAAATTCAGCCTTTTATTTTACAGGTGAAGAATACAGAGAAATAAAGCGGATGTGTTTAACTGAGCTGATCATGTTATCTTAAAAAAGACGATCCATAGAAGTGAGTCAATATATAGTGTCTTCAGGACAGTGTTAGGATCTCCAGATACTTCCCTTGCATGTTCCTCGATTAGGCAGTGCACATTAAAGCAAGACAAGAGTCGGTTTTCCTTCATATAAATGAAGCAATTTCAAATTAGCTGTATTAATGGCCTACTAGGTAATGTTTTTTCTCCAATAAGACTGTTAGTGAAGTATCCAGATATCTCCACTGGTAGATATCTGCTCTTTTACTTCCTCATGAACAGAGAAAAGTAACCGTAAAGCAGTTTTCCTTTTGCTTTTTCCTATTCTAAGAATACCGACAGATGTCTTAATAAGTTTTTGCTTCAAATTTTATTACATCAACTATTACTTCAGTCTTCCACTTTAGAGAAATTCATGTAAGGTGATTCAGAAGATGACTGAAGGGACTTTTTGGTACTACTACAGTTGTTAAACCCGGCTTAACTTTTCTATTCAAGATTTAATATGGGTAACTGAAAGACCAGTGTCATGTTGCTTGAATGAATGCCCTAAAAATTCTCACTATTTTGCTGCTTTCCCAGCGACTTTCTTGTTTGACCAGATAAAGTTTAGCTTTTCATTAGAGGGAAATACAAACATAAGCCTGAGTACCTCTTCAAATCCTTTGCATCAGATTTCAAGTCGCTACTGCTATTAACATACCTTGTACTGCAAGAAGCTGCTCTTCTGTTGTCCAACGGGCATTGATTTTCTGATTAGACTATTAAAATCAGAAAAATGGCACAAAGATCATTAAAATGTTTCAACAGCTGCAAAATATCTGAGCATCAGAATGTGTTTTGCTTGCACTACTTTTTGTAACATAGGCAGAAATCTCTTGCTTATAAGCCATAAATTTATAGTTTAAGATTGCCTTTATGAAGAGGAAGTAACGTAGCATTTAAGGATTTGAGCTTAGAACTACACCAATAGTTTTTTCTCTGTTTTATTGCAGTTCTTAATATCAGCTATATCATAACTTATGCACAAGCTAATGATCTTTACGCAGACACAATTTGAATTTATAGTTACATTTATCTATACTATTAGGACTTGCTGTCTGGAGTGTTTTACATTCATGTTATGTTTCATATGCAAGCCTTTAAAACAAGCAAAAAAAGAGAACTTCAGGAGTAATAAAACATTCACTTCGGATACCCAAATGTATATATCGTCATGTTTTCACACAGAACATAGAATTTACTGCTAGCAATCTACATTATCAACTTTTATTCAGAAAAAAGACCATATATCAGGGCTCAATTTCAGCTCCCTATTGTCATGAACAGACAAAACAGTTCACTTTTTTTCTGCTTCTTTATTCGGTCAGTTGCCATAAAAAAGCCTACCACTAATTTCTTGTAAAGAAGACAGACTCACCCCTGCATGTAATTCAATGGATCCTGTTTAAGCTGCTGCTGAAATGCAAACACTATGCTGCAGCAAAACACATTTCTGTAGCTTCCCACTAATGTAAGTGCAAGGCCACAAGTTCTAATATTTATTCCGATTTACCTCAGGAGGTTTGAATTCTTCAATCCCGCCTTCCATTTTCTGTTTAAGTGCACTGTTTACTTGCTTAGCATTTTGAACCTTGGTCAAAAACAACAAAGTTAATCAGCTCCACAAAGAAAGTTGGTCACTTTACACATATATCTTCACTAGGATTGCCACAAGTGTACCTCCTAAGTTAGAAAGAGAAATATTATGGTTTAAGGCTTCACTATTTTTAACTGTTTGTTTTTGTTTTTTTTTAAATTAAAAAAATAAAGCACAGTTTACTACGGAGAGAAAAATATTTAAGCCAGTCTTTCAAAAGAACAGTTTGTCTGCAGGAATATTAAAAATAGGACATAACAAGCAAGTTTTGACGATGATGCATGTGTTCTTAAAGAAGAATGCAGAATATTCAAGACACAAAACTTGGTTCTTAGAAATCTAAGTGAGATGTACTGTATACATTAACTTCTTCTCTTCCAAAAAGCACTTAAAAAAAAAAAAGATTTATGAGATGTTTCCAGTTAGTTCCTTCTGATAGACTGCTTTTTATTGACCTTAGATCATCATGATTTCCTTTAAGGTTGATTCTTGAAATAATTTAAAATATTTAAATAAAATATCTTAGTCTATAAAAAGCAGAGAGCTTCCAAATCGTACATATACATATCTATTAACTATTTAAACCTGACAGCGATGCACAAAAGGTAACATAGGTAAGAAAATAGTTTTGCATACTATGGTGCACAGCTATTACAAGTGTTCTTAAGTATGGACACAAAAGCAGACAACTCAGTGGGAGATTCCAAAGGCTGCATCTCAGAGATCACTGCAAGAAAAAAAGAGAAACACAACCTCAAGGCTGTAACTCACCTACACTTAGGCTAAAGAGTAAAACCCACCTATGCTATTTAGCCCCAGAGTCCTGCTGTGACAGAAAGAAGCATATTTCTCCTGTAAAAGAATACAAGGGAGCAAAAACCCCATGAAACCCTTTATTCACTCCATGATTTTGCAACATGGCAGCTCTTAGCGGTCTATAAGGAGGCAGAAATTCCAGGAGATAAGCCTTGACTTTGTAGCCCCATGGCTCCTAGAAAGCAAGCATGCACATACTGCTGTACCCTTAGAAGCTGAACAGATCCTGTGTTTCAACTTTAAGTGCTAAAGGTTAACTTCTTCATGCAAAGGACGCAGGCAATTGTCCTCTTAAAGGTGAAGACTACAAATCTTTTCTAAATTTAATAAGAAGTAGAAAGCTCATCAATGCAAACCGAGAAATAACTGGGCCCATGATTTCCCCCCCACCCATACTTTCGTGGTATGTGAGGAAGGACATCCAGAAGAACAGCTACAATTTCAAGCATAACAAATGTAACTTCCTCTGCTTCATTGGTCTTATTCTAATCACAGAAATACTTTTAACAAAGTTAAAAAAACATCAAATCAAATGTGACTTCGGTTTTATCCTGCCCCCAAATCTGTAACATTGTTTTCATGCCATACTCCCCTCCTCCCCGCCTCCCCCTTTTTTTTTTTCATTTAAAGAAAGTTATCTTGTTTCATGTTATCCACAAGAGCAGATGAACATAAGAAAACAAAACCAAAAAAGAGCTAGTCAGCTAGTGTCCAGCATTTCTGGTGATAACCGTGAAACAAAATTAGGAAGACTCACATTAAAGAAGTTTCAGAATCTTCACAGATTATCTTCAAAATCATTACAATCAGAACAATCTGAGATGAAAACAAAACAAGACCAATAACCCATGGTACCTGTCGCTTTAACGAGATTAGTTCCATATCCAGCTGTCTAAGAATTGTGTTGGCTGCATTGGGACTACAGGAAACAGCTATCACATCTTCCTGGGTCAGGTACATGCCTTTTGGTGGACGGCATTTGGACCGCTGAGAATGGTGGCGATGCTGCAAGCTCTGATATTCTCTTCTACCCAGACCTATTTTGCTGGTCTGAACAGGCTGATCATTATTGCCCTTTAATTTACAAGAAATAAATCATTAAAGAATAACAGTATCTTGTATACAACTTTATTCAAGAATAAAGTATCACATAGCATTGTAATGGCATATTTATGACAAAGAAAACCTAAGCTAACATCCTCCTCTGCATGTCATGTCTAAACTAAGTCTTGCAGATGAGCTGATGATGCATACCGGTCGTTTGCTGGATAAGCCTGCATTATTCTTGGAGAGGTCAATTTTTAAAACTTTTTTCAACATGGCTGAAAATACAATAAATAGTACAGAAATCCCAGTCTGAATACTGTAAAAAAGGGCAAAAATCAATCTGCATACTTATGTATGCAGAAGGTAAAGAATATATATATTACATATTTAAACCAAGTAATCAGTGAATTTATGTATTTATTTCTGGTCAGGTGTAAAGAGTTCAGGTGAAAATCAAGGGAGAAGAATGCGATGAAGTCAACCAAGATGGGTAAGAAAGCAAGATGACACTTCTCTCTGCTGCAAGCACCCTATGGAAACCAACAGCACTATTTGCTTCGGGAGGGGATTTAAGATTTGGAAGAGATAGGATGGATGTACTTCTGCAGTCATTATAAAAATCCATGTAATTTAGCAAACTTAAGCCTTTGTTGTTTGCTTTTTTAAAGTGGAAAGGGATATCAAAGAGGAGATTAAGTCTCCGTAACTGCTGTTTTGGTATGTTTGGGCACCTAAACATTTCAGCTTCGTCTTCAATGGGCATTGCTGCACAACAGCTAGCCTGCATGTATGTGACTCCCATAGAGCAACTGGGTAGGTTCCCTACAGACCAGGAGTAGAGAAGCAAAAATGACTTTCCTGCAAGGATTTTCCAATTCAAAGCAATGCTTAGTACCAGAACAGAGATGGGATTCAGGCTTTTTGCTACTTCAGGCAGCTCCCTACTGCTCCTCCCTGCTGGCATCCATGCGGGTTAAGAGGAGGTGGTCATCTGATCACAGTGAAAGGAAAACAAATTGCAGCACCCATTATTCTTATGTTCTGCAGCATTCGTACAGACTGGCAAACAGCATTTTGCTCTTCTGCCACGTCCTCCTCCCAGCAAATGTAACATCTTAATCCAGTCCACAGACTTCATAGATGCCATCTTAAAAGCACTTAAGATATTTGCTCTTCCTTGGAAAGTTGATATAGAGCCTTACGTCTTTGCCATCTAAAAATCCTAAGGTTAAGTTTACTTCTGGCCCATTTATACCATTTGTTTTCTGGTTCTGCATTGCTCTTTCAGTATGAAATTGCAGTTCCTGTCTGTTCAATCTGGATTTAAGTGAAAATATTATCTCAAGCTTTTGTCTTGCCAAGCTAGAATGTTTGGCTTGTTTTAGTTTTCTCTGGTAACAGAAAGTTTCCATTGCTCTGTGTGTTCAAGTAGCCTACTCAGTTTATATTTTGCTTCGGAAGTGAAAGTACGCAAATCCTACCAGAAATATTAGATGACAAAATTATGTTATGCAGATCCAAATAGCTCATCAGAAAATGCAAACCTATTTGTCCTGTTACTAGAAGTCTATGAACACACTACTTTCATTCTGGACTGCATGTAGTGATTCAAACAATAACCAAGTCAATTGAACAAAACAGCTCTTATTTAGAAGTGGCTTAGGCAGCAACTCAAATCAACAAATTGCAAGAAAATTGTTACAGCAGCAGAATAAAGTAAAAAAGTTCATTATTAGACCTTGTGCCATTTCAAGTTCTAAAAACATATCCCGGCATGTTAAAAAAAATTAAAATCTCAAACTCTTTTACAGAAAGGGGTAATTGTAATTGTCCTCTTCCCCCTCCACGAGACAGTTAGGTAAAGTGATACATTGAAGGTCACTGCAAAACTGAGAATGGAATCTAAACCTATCAGACTCTTACTTAACATCATTTTTGGTAGAACTGCAAAGTTTTATTAACAATCCTAGATACCACTTCACAGGAACGTTGAGGTTTTGCACTACCTCTCCTCTCATATTCTCAAGAAGCACAAACTGTCTCATTTTAGGAAAATCAAAAATACATTACGTTGATCATGGAAATAATCAAACGTTTACAAACTTAACTGTGTTTTTCTAGTCTTGTTCATAAATAACCTAATGTTTACCAAAAAGAACCCCAAAAAACCCCCAAACTTGAACATACTCCAAACACCGCACTTATCTGTAAAGCTAACAGTAAGTGCTCATTAGAGACAAAAATGTTTTTTTTGCTACACTTATTAGTAGAAAGCGTCTCAATAAAGCCACATATTAGTTGAAATGCATAACCTCACTGTGGCTTTGAAAGAACCAAAAAGTTATTCTTAGAGAAATGTCATTTAATTTTAAAATGCAAAGAAAACATTCAGATTCCAATAATTCGCAGCCAGTAAAACTATAAACATATTAACAAGACAGAGGCAGGAGGAATGTTGTTTTGTCAGGTAGTGATAGCATACATCACTTATAAAACTTGAAGATATCTCAGAAGACAGCGAAGGTAATGAGAGATGCATTTATGTCCACAGAATGGCAAAAATATATGACAAAATTTTGTTTTAATCAGAAGTTGTCTAGATCTTGATCATCTAAAACCCCTGTGATTTCAGCAGGCTGCAAGTTAAACCTCTTTACCACAAGTTATATTCTTCACAGTAACACATTCACAGAAACCAAACAAACCGACATTCACCGTTAAGCTATCTGTTACCTCCTTTTTGGCTTCTTTTTTTGGATCATAATCACTATCATTTCCATCCATTGGATGAGCTTCTTCTACGTCATCATCACTGGGGACAGATTACAAGAAGTTGGTCATTTTATCTATTTTTTAACACCAAATATAAATATGTACCAGGGTAAGACAGAATTTTCTGCTCTAAAGTATCTACTCTAAGTATACGGCATCTCAAAGTTAATTGCAGTTTTCAAAAGCGAGCTGTTATAAACACATTTCCTTTGTTAAATTCTAATAATTATTATGATAAACAAGCAATCCTAAACGGTAGTTTCAAAATGACTTTAAGCAGTGCTGGTACTGCTGCCAAAAAATTCGGTGTCACCTTTATTCAATTCAACCACTTGTGCCAGCATGAACGCTTACATGGTCAACTATACCAAGGCTAGAAATAACCTTTCATTTGTCACATTAGTTTTAATAGATCAATTTTCAAACCACTGCACGAGGTGGATGAATAAACCCTTGCTGAAGTCTGCAGGGAACAAAAGGGGGCAATATAAGACGGGAAAACACAGGACTGCTTTTTCACCAACGTGCTCCAGATCTAGCAATTTGGGGGGGAGTTGGGGAGCAAAATGAAATCTGATGAATTAAATCAAAGAGAAAAGGTTGAAAACATAACAGTTTAGTTGAGTCCAATCCAGTCATTCACACAATATAATTTCTGAATACGTTAATGTAAAAACACCCCCTAAATTTCTAGTTATTACAAAAAAAAAAAAACACTCAAAATACAGAAGCAAACTGATTTTCTTCTGTAATTTTTCAGCGATAGGGACACCAAGGAAGCACATGAATTTTAGATTTGAGGAGTTCTTTTCGATAACATAATTTAATAGACTCTTTTGCTCTAGCTAGGAAGTTTTCCATAGATGTAAAATCATACTTTCCAATATAAATATGATTATGTTACTTATACATTCAACATACTAAATCACTTTTAAAAAAGTGCAAGTTAATACTCAAGTATACTAAGTACAATATAATTTTAATTTCATAGTTAACTAGGGGAACCGTCATTCCCTTCTATCCAAGACAATTTTGAACTATTTTGAGCTCTAATTCTCTCTGACTGATAGTGGTTCTAAGCCTCCTAAAAAAAGATTATATATAAAGTTTTGTTATAAACTAGTACTTGGGCATTCTAATTGCTACAGCTCTTTATTGTGGTTGATCTTTCAGATTTAGTTCCATTCTAGTTCAAAAAAACCCAAACCGAAAAAAACCCCAAACCAACAAACCACCCAGAAAACCCCCACACCCACAAAAACACTCTCCTCCCTGCACAATAATACAGGGTTAGACTTCTCAAATAAAGCATTATTTCTAAACCACATTCCCAGACTTCTTTTTTTTAAAAAAACCTTGATTTTACAGGTATTCATTAAAGCACTCAAGTGTGTTATTACAACTCAGACCAACTGGAGCGATATAGTTCTTAAAGCACAGGTACCAAAACCCTTGCCAAAAGCAGAGACATCACCACAGATCCTCAAACCAAAAAACATGGTTCACGCTGAAACAATAGCTGGAAATTACTCTGACATCTCTACCTAGAAAGACTTCAGTCTCTGGTTAGCTACTTAAGAATATAAAGCTTACCTGTCACCTTGATTATTTCTATTAGCTAGCTTTCGAGCCTGCCGATCCATCAAACTTGTCCTAGAGCGAGTTTTTTTCCAAGAATAATAATATTTTACAAGGCTTGCAATAGTCTTGTCTGGAAGCTAGAAGAATTCATTAACATATTAATACTTTTAAAATTAAAATTCCACCCAAGATTATTTACAATATTCCACCTAAGCTCTATTTACAACCACCTTTACCCAAATCTTTTAAATGCATGGATAAGATGGAAAGGAGTGATGTATTTTATATACATTTTTAAAAATGGGCGAGGGGAGGGAGAGGCTTTTTTTTATTACAGTGAAAAAGCTATAGGGCCAAGAGACACGATGAAATTAACTTAAATCTTATATTCAAGGTTGTCCCTGAAGCTTTTACACAGAAATCAACATGTAATTTTAGCCCAACAGGAGCCTTCGTTCTTAGTGCGTCTGAACTGTTTAATGCTTCTGATTAAAAGATTACTTTACCATTTGCTGGATCCTGTGAAAGCTCTTTCCGTGGAAGCTAAAAGCTTGTTCAAATAGGACTTTATCTTCAACTGTCCACTCATCAGGGAAAGGAGTGAAGTTAGGGAGATCCGCAAGGGACTTCTCAATATTATGTTTATGCCAGAACAACATGCCGAGAGCCTTTGAAAAGAAATAGTCCCTTTTTGGATATAGTCAACTTTCTAAAATGTTGAGACAAGTTAAATAAAAATAGGCCATTTAATCACTTAAAATAAAATTTGACTATCCAAACTCCTCAAAATGTATTTACAATTTTATTAGCTATATACTTTAGGTTACAAAATTCTCTTTGGAGACGATATGAAGAGTCGGCACATCTATACTTTATTAAAGACAATTTAAGGTTGGCATGGCAGCAGTAATTCTGAAGTAGCAGGAACTAGGCTGATAGACTCAAATTGACCCGCTTTCTTCCTTTACAAGCATATATCACATACACAGTTTCTTACAGGTCTTCACGCCTTTATTACCAGACCACTCAAAAAAGAAAACAAAAATACTTTTCAGTAGCCAGAGTATCATCCAAAACGCAAGTCTGAAAGTTCAAAGTGAGAGTGGTCTTTCCACACTCTCCAATCCACAAATAACGCACAGCCACTTCCATGTCACACGCACCTAATAAGGAATCAAAATTCAAATATACTTTCTTACATAATTTCATGTCTTGATATTCTTAAACAATTTTATGCTGATTAGACTTTCTGCCAGAGAATCAATGACAGATTTGATGCCAAGTCTGGCATGGGAATTGGGAAATGCAGTCCACTCAAGTTTCAACCGTACAGCGCAGCCATGATCACCAGTTGTTCATCAGCTCTCCAAAACCCTGATTTCACATCTTCTAATAACCTGAACATAGCAAAACTCTCATCTTGTTAAAATGGCAAGTGAAAAGCACCTCTTGCAAAGATAGTTTCTATTCCACTGTGAACAGTCTACAAATATTTTGTACCAGAAGTTTTGAAAATCAGCCTTTTTTTAAAGACTTACTTTGAGATTCCTCAATTTCCTCTCTCCCTTAACAAATGCCAAGCCATAATCAAACATCACCAAACTGCAGATATTCTGGACATCAGAACATTGGCAGCCTCTTTTTCGCAAAGTGGTTGACTAGCAAGTCTTTGCTATTATGAGCTTCCATCCTCTAAAACTTCATCATACAACTTGTTTCCACTTGTATAACAAATATTTTTTTTGTAATATGTAAACCCACTTTTACATAAATTGGTTAATTTATGAAAAAAATTGCAACAGAACTAAGTGCAGAGCAGCAAAGTTTTATCCTGCACTTTTTGCGGGATGGTGACTAAAGGTTATTCAAAAAAAGTGAACTTGTTTGTTACTCTCAAACCTAGAATTTGATTCTGTTTTTCCTGCCTCTGAAAAAAACCCCACTCACTTAAGGTTGGTTTGCATATTTTTTTTTTTAAATATGCACAAAACCTTTCCAGTGCTGTCCCTATTGCAATTAATAGTTCAAAATTGTACCATATCTGAATTCTAATATTAAACATTAAATTTGTAAGCTGCTTTCCTAAGAAATTCTTTAGCTAAATATACACACACAATTGCATGACATGCCCAGTGTATCAAGAAACATACCAAACCTTTCAAAAGTGCACATTACAAGCTGAGCATGTCATGAAAACAAAGAGCTCAATCTTTTGCAGAGAATCCAGACCACAACTGTATGCGGATCCATTTAACTGCAGTGTTTGCTGCCGTGCCTGAAGAGAAACAGCGTTAATTAATGGTAACCAAGGGGGAAAAAAAAGATTTGTATTATACTTTTTTATATATATATATTAAAAAAAAATCCTTTAAATGAACACTCTCATTTCATAGCACTTACCTGTTCCACATTGTATCCATGTTTTTCCTTTGCTATTGCTATATATTCATCCACTGTAACAAAGCAATGTCACAATTATTCTTTAGTACTCTTAGTTCTGCTATAAGGTGACACAGAATTAGCCATCTAACGTGGGAAAACAGTCTTCCCATGCTTTAATACACTGCATAGGCCCAAGTCCCCCGAAACACTAAATATATTCATAGCTTTATTAATAACAAATAAGCCCACTGTCTTTCATCCAACATTTCATTTTATAAACTTTTTACATAAGCTAATTCTCAGTGAAGAAGATGCTTTCCTTCAGATTTCTACTACAACAAAGCCACAGAGGCTCATAATTTATTTATTTAAATCAGAGACTAGCTGGTCAGTCAAAGGCTATGTTTTCTTGGCACCCACTCCTAAGAACACAGACACACTATGGGGGTTGTGCAGACACCTGACTTAGTTTTAAATTGAACTACTTCTACCGTTCATATTCCCAAACACATTAAATATTAATGTAAAGAGATCCTAGATTCATGATTATGCATATCCTCAATATTAATGCAGTTTTCACTGACCAACATCTATTTTAACCATGGTATGAAGTCAGTTTTCAATAGAGAATATGAAAATTCAATAATTTGGTCGTCAAATTTGCCAATAACATATTTTTTTAAATCATATTTGACCATACCAGAGCCAGCTTTGAGTTGAACACTTTCCATCATTTTGCAATTAAGTCCTTCTGGTTTTGATATTCAATGGGTACTTTTTTTTATTTTTAAAGAAACAAACTCTTCCCGTTCACCTTCTACAGTCACAATTAAGTATAGTTGAAAGGAAGCAAGATTGAAAAATGGAAATAATTATATCCTCAGTATTCAAATGGACCAGAGATGTCCTTGCCATGAACTGCTGCAGCAAAGAGTTAATTGTACTTTAAAGGAATGAAGAAAGTGTTTAATAGTCATAGTTGTAGAAGAATTTATTTCTAACTGCTGTGCAGTACTAGAAGGTAGATCCCCTCAAACACAGGGGACAAAAACCTCTAACTACTGGTAATAGCTAGAAACAGTCCTGAGGACCAGGTTCTCATGACTGCAACCTCAAAGTTTACTCACCTATATTACATATGGGAAATTCTAGCACAGAAGGCAGATGGGAAATTCTAGCAGAGAAGGCAGGTTTAAACTAGGTTAAACAGATAATTGATCACATTTAGTTAGATGACTTCTATATTTCAGGTCACTTTTGAGGGGAGAAAATGCTTAGCTTTTTCCTGATAAGACAGCAATAACAATTTCCCCTTGAACTGGGCCTCAACACATCTTTTCTGAGTTTATCCACTGCAGCTCCTGCTCCTAGAAATTTACAGCAGCAGGTTCCTCATGTTACATGTTCTATTCTTTTATTAATAACTGAAGATTTCACAGACACTGATGACGATACAACACAAGCAATGCGATTTGAAACAAAGACTTAACTATAAAATAAGAGAAGGTGATCTTTCCTTTCCCAGGAGTTCTCTAAATAAAGAAATAAAAGAGAAGCTTTGTATTTAATTTACTAATTTGCAATTTCACTGTGTGTAAAATAAAGAGCAAACAGGCACACCAGAAACAATTATTTAGGTATACTTAAGCATCCGAATTCCTAAGCGGGGAAGGACTTACACTTGGCATCTGGAATATTATGATATGGAGACCATACAAGCATCCCTCCATTATCTTTATCAGTATATTTTGTGGCACCTGTAAGAAAACAAGTAAATCTCAGTATTTATAGATATGATCTAGAAAACAACTACTCAGGGGACAATAAGTAAAATATTAAGAAGTCCAGACCAGCTACTAAGGGGAGGGGGGAAAAAAAAAAATCATTAATTCCACATTATTTCCTTAAGACATCGAATGGCTAAATTTGAACACTACTCTTACGAGGTTCAGTCATAACTGGGTATTAGACAGGATGCTGGTTACCACAACTAGAGCATTAAAGCACGTTGCTGAAGTTGGCATGGATGCAAAATTTAGAGGTACTTGTGTTGGAAAAGTCTTCCAGAACTTATGATTGCCTATTAGTATTCTAACATTTATCTCTATCAAAAGAGTACCGGGACCTACTATGTGAAGTTAGGATTCCTTAAAACACACAAGCAAAAGAGATAGGGGGTAGAATACAGTCACCATCCCTGATCCTTTCAACAAGAAACTACACTAACAACTATGCCAGAAACAATTCTGTTCATCCCTCTCTCTAGTTTTGATGTTCATAGCCATGTAATTTTGATATCCATAGCCAACCAAATTGTGTAGCTATAGAAAGTAATTAGGCTAAAAGTTATCTTTTTTTGGTTTTGCAGGGGGTTGGGGTTTGTGTTGTGGTTTTTTTTGGTTTTTTTTTTGTTTGTTTGTGCTTCACCTCCACCTCAATGTACCAAGGGAGGCAGGCCAAGTTACCTAACCTATCAGGAAGATAGAGCAATTTTTGCAACACTGATGCAACCTTGTGCAAAGCACCAAATCACAGTGTCTTTGATTTTTAAAAACACACTGTAAAAGAAACCTCCCCAATACTGAAAAAGCATTAACTAATAGTTACTTTTCATGACTATTTTACAAACGTACACTCATACATGAAGCCTCTTGTAATCTATTTGTTTACAACAGTTTATTTTGCTAAGACATTGCTCAACAATTGAAGCATTTACACTTGTGTCAGTATGAATTCCTTGAAGAATCAACCTCAGAGGAACTTTCCTTGCGTTCCTTCTCGGAGAAGGACAGATTTTTTTTTTTTATTCAGTGAAACAAACAGCTTTCCACACCATTTTAAGCTTCCACACTTTGTTTAGGTTCTACATCTTGTTGAAGGAAACATAAAAAATCAATGCTTTGGAAAAAGAGAACAACTTAGTGCTTTCTAATTATGTACTATGTTTTGTTGCACTTCCCTCTTCAGTTTGGCAGTGTATTGTATTTGCTATCATCTTTGCAATCTTTAGATCCATTATGACTGTGAACTTGAAAACCAGTTAATTAGAAAAACTAAAAGAACTTGTGAGAACTTGTGCATCTTCCAAAATGAGATGTGCAAGACAGATAATCTAAATGCACCCTAAACTCTGTAGCAAGTTAAAAATGTACACACATTCATAAAGCACCAGTTTCAAGGCATAAGCAGTACTAAACTCCAAAACGGTTTCGGTATACAAGAACAGATTCCTTAATATAACATTCTACCTTAGAACAAAAAAAGCATGCCATTTTTAGGCATTAGGAACACAGTATTTCATGAAGAGTAATGCAAACATGTTACAGGCACAATACTTTTCTTGTCCACGCAGTTTTTATCACCAGTGACTGCCACCCTGTGCTCCACTCTAAGAGGAGAAAACAAGACCAGCAGAGAATGCATCAGAATTTCAGGCTGCAAGCAAGAAAAGTCTAAACTTAACATGAGTATAACCCTCAGTTTTTTCTTTCAAAAAAACACCAGACAGACACCTGCAGACAAGTGGATATGACAGACATTATCAGGTACTGAGTATTCAAGTACTAAAGTGAAAAAAAAAAAAGTTAGTTTCAGAGTCCTGTAATTTGCATCTGCAGGAGATCATGTATATTGTGACAACCCCGTACTGAGGTGCCACCCTCACGTGACTAACAAGCAGCTCCCACCAGAACACCCCTCGTCGAAGCAGTGCTGTTTCTCCAGCAGAAATCAGACAACTCTTTCCTTTCAGGTGGCATGTGCACACTGCCAAAGGGAAAGCAAAGACGACAAAGGAAGGATGGGATGCATACAGGTAGAACTGTGCTCGAAGGAAGGCATCCTGTCCTCAACAGGATGTCCACAGCTACAGTACAGGGATCCCTCCATCTCCATATGCCTTTATGAGAACTGCTTCTTGTCCTTTGTGCCCCAAGTATTCAAGTAAGCAGCAGTCCCCCCTACAAAGGCTGTGTTGTATCTCAAGGGCAACATGATCTTTATCTGCAAGATCCATTCTTATTATGGGTAGTGTCTGGAAATACCAGGCAACAAGTCAACGAAAGCATGTTAGAAGAACAGAGTTGTAAGCCAGTGAGGAAGAGAAAGACCATGAGCTACACCTCAAATGCAAGTCTCTCCCTGCCCAAACCCCAGGTTCAAGCCACCTAGGAAGAGGTTTCTGTACTTCAGCTGCTGTGCTCCTCTGCCAATACCCACTTAGAAAATGGGGCTGTCTGAAGATGACCAATAAGCACTCTCCACTGCTTCCAGAATAGAGAAACTGTAGCAGCAAGCTGACACTTTCTAAATTCCAGCTTAGCATGAGAAGTTAGGTACCTGCAGATGATGCTGTTCTATACGCGACTCTAAAAACTGAGAATAAAATTAAAATCTGGAAGCATACAAGACTTAGTAAGGGCATCATGGGGCAGCATAGCAATTTAAAAGTATATTGTTTTTCAGCATACAAAGAACCATCATCCACTTAAGACTAAGCTTTGAGAGTAGAAATACAAACACAGAAACTAACAGGAGAAAGAACAACAAAGAAAAACAAAGAAATCTTAAAAATAAGCAAATAAATAAAATTTAAAAAATATCAGGGAATGTGAGGACAAATGGCACAGAATAAATAGAAAATTTTATATACTTCACCCCACCATTTAATAATGTCAATTTAAGAAAGCCTGTCTTCATACAGGAAGACTAGAGGGAGAAAAGTTATAAGAAAGTACACAGAAATGGAATCCATAAGTGATCTTAAAAGGTGTAAAACATTCTTCTTGATGGTCCCCTATCCCTGAGAAGAGGGTAAATGGGAAATAAGTATTTCTGCATTAAGGAAGCAAAATTCATACTAAAGCTTTAGGGAAGTCCAAATCTAAGTAGAATAACATGGGTGGATGACACAACAGTATGGTGCATCTCCAGCGATCACATTCTCCACTGCGCTTTCCATGAGAACGCAAACAGCCCACAACATAAGGATACAAGCTTTGTAACATCCTGCTCCATCTATAGGTGGGTCAGAAAGTACAAGCAGAAATAATCTCACCTCAAGAATATAAAGTACTGTACGAAAACCAGCAGGAGGAGACAAAAATCAGGAGTGCAGGAGATGGTTTATTAACTCAGTAAAGTAGGTAAGGAGATCTGGGATTTTTATTTTATTAAAACCATTTTTTTTCAGCAAGAAAAATGTATCTCATTGCAGCAGGATCTAGTAACAATTAAAACCGCTGTTTCCCTTACAGCTTTATCTGAAGGCTTGCTTGTAAAAAGGGGATAGTGGGGGAAGGGGTAAGAAAGAGTCTGTTTAAATTAACTTCTCCTAATTGTTGCTTCCAGCGACAATCCACTTCTTCTAAGAGACAGTGAAAAACAGTTGATTCACTTTTTCTTTATGCAATTTCTTATTTTATACATGAACTCAGGTTAAAAAAAGTTTACGACTGTCACAACTTTAATCATGAATGTTTTCTTCCTCAATGTATTGAGATTGAGCATTGCTTGCAAATATTTTGAAACAAAGGCTAAGTAAGGCCAAAGGATTCGTATTTATTCTACTCATTTTAGCATTCTTTCTGTGTGTACCAGAGGGCTGACTTTGTATCTTAGACTTCTATCTAGTTTAATCCGTCATTGATTCCTTTCTCCCACCTATTTATTTTAAGGGGGTTAAAAAAACCAGCACTCAAAGTACTGTAAATAAACACGCATTCTAAGGTAACTGGAAAACCCTCAAAAAAAAGGCATTAAAACAATTCCAAGAAGAAACAGCATTAAAGTCAGTAAATTAGAGAGAGTGCCTATGTCCATATATGCAAACCTAGAATGGAGTGTCCGTTACTTCATTTGATACAAAAAATAAAACGTCTAAGCATAGCTATAAGAGCAAAACTTTTTGTCCAGCATTACTTCCATCTCTAAGAAATGATGCCTCAAGAGTCATCAGAAATAAAACAGATGAAAGCATGAGATCTTGCTGAGATCTCCTCAGATAACCAATCTGCAAACATGGTATGTACTGTATTTTTACACTGTATGGACTTTTTTTTTTTAAATTTTGTAAGACTTAGGTGTACCAAAAAAAGTTACTATCTTCTTGACCTAGTAATCAAAATAGACACTGAGAAGAACAATACTGTACATTATCCCTTTTACACAAGACTTATCAAAGGAAGATTTCCATCATTAAGGAAACTGATAAAGTAAAGGAGTATATATTAATCCCAGTTAATGGGTAAAGGAGCATCAGTTGAATTCCACCCCCAGGAACATTTAGGAGCTTGAAAAAGCCTGGTTATAAGAAAGCATAAAATTAGTTCTGTGGTTACAAAACGCAATGATACTATTGCATATATAGTTTACAAAATTGAAACCACAGAACCTCAGCTGTCCTACAAGGGGCGAAGAGTTCTTTTAATTAAAAGAAAAACAAACACTACATTGTTTTTCTAATTTAAGTGGCCTGTAGGAAAAACAAGCCCAGGCTGCAGGTTAGAAACGATCATTTTTATTTATGTTTATTTTTATGTAGGCAACGTAAAAATAACGGGTGTAAACGGTTAGTTTTATTAACAAAGAGACCTAGACTACGTGCTCCTTCCTAGGGGAAAGGCATTCCCTTATGCCAAGATCATGCATCCATTTAATCCCACCCTCCCCCTTTCTTTCCCCCGGCCTTTTCTTTGGCCTGTGGGGACTTGCGCCCATCAAGAGGGGCTCGCTCCAGCTTTAGGAGGCACTATGTGAGCAGCTCTGGCCCAATCCTCTTCCGGTAGGAAATCATCTGACACCAATGGAAGCCTGTTTGGAGAACAGGAAAGTAGATAGGCTTCATCTGACCACTACAGCAAAACTGATGAACGCTCCCACGGTCTCGCTGCTCAGGGTTAGTAACGCCAAGACACCATTCTAGCCATTAACTTGCTAAAACCCAGTACCAGGCTATGCGAGCGTACCCAGTATTCCTCGGGGCGGGGCTGGGGGGGGTGGGTGAGGAAGGCGGAGGAGAGCAGCTCAGGCTGCAACAGCGGGGTTAGCGAGGCTACAACCGCACACAAAACCAGGGGCAGGAGTTTTTCCCACCGAGCGCATCTTCTTCCAGCCAGCGCCTCCAAGCCCGCAGCCAGGTCCGCCCGCCTTCCGGCTGGGCGCATTCGCTGCCCGACAACATCCATCACCCCTCGTCAAATATTTTTAAAATCACCTTGCT
>VYZM01017514.1:2582-25911 GCA_013398915.1 Dromas ardeola
GGAGTGTAATTCTATTTTTCCAATTATAAGTAGTCATATTACTCTAACAGCTCTGGTCTGAGCAATGAATATTTCAGAGAGATAATACCTAGTAACATCAGAGACTGATGGCAGCATCTGAGTATAAGGGGTAAAAAAAAGTAACTGTGAATACCATAGTAGAGTTGCTCTGCTCAGCAGGCAAGTACTGAACTTTAGAGTACTGTACTCACAGCTCCCAAGTGATTCCTGACCAAGGAGAGAAATCTAAGGGAAAATGTAAGACGTTGACTTTCTTAGTCTGGAACAAAATGAAACAGATAACTTACTTTCTCTAAAAGAGACTAATGCATTTACACATTGAACACATGCTGGAATTAAAAAAAAAAAAAAAAAGAAAAAAAAAATATTTACTTTTCTGAAGCCTTTCTTCCTTTTGTTTTGCTACATTCCTCTGGCTTCCTTAGACCTTTTTGATATTTGCTCCTGCAGCAAAAAATCTTCTGTGTGAGTGAGACACTTGTCCTAAAGCTACCCTGTCAGTCTTTTCTCATATTCTTCACCATGTTCTTGAGCCCTGTGATTAGA
The DNA here is from genome assembly GCA_013398915.1 of Dromas ardeola. Lineage (NCBI taxonomy): Eukaryota > Metazoa > Chordata > Aves > Charadriiformes > Dromadidae > Dromas > Dromas ardeola. The sequence continues at coordinate 3,150 of VYZM01017514.1, forward strand.
GATGTGTGTCTAGTTTTGCAGGAAGACTAGAAAGACTTAGGTTCCTAGATTAGAACTAGGTAATTTTGGTAATTAGTTTAGGCTAATCTAAAGTGTGATTCTACGAATCTCTTATCAACTCATTATGTATCTAATACTTTGACAGTGCATTCCCTACATGCCTAAATTATCTTTCCATCTTTGCCTACATCCATATTTTTATGGGGACCAAAAAGCTCAACACATACCTCAGTGTTAAGCAGACTCCTAATTCTTAGACTATACCTTCTTACAACTCAAGAGGAATGTAATCCAAAAGCTTTCCTCAAAACATATAATCTAGTGCACTTTTTAAGAATAAGTCTACCAGAAAACCCAGAAAATGCAGTAATCCACATCCATCATCACATGGCCAGAAAAGTGCATTCAGCTTCATACCTGTACTTTCTGTAGATTTTTCTTTAAAGCTAAAACACTTATCAAACCTTTCATGTGCAAAATCATCTACAGCCTAATGGAAGCTGAAGACTCTGGAAGATGTCTTTAGGACAAAGGAACATTAAAAAAAGAGGACCTTGCTTCATAGATACATAGATGGATAATCATTCAGAAAAGGAATATGTCTGAATTTAGAGCATTCACTTCAGAAATAGGAAAACCTGGATTTTTTTTTTCTAGGCATTGCATATAAATTTTATTCAGTATCAGTTTATATAAACTGTGATGCTTGCATCTATATTAATTGGTCTTTAATGGCTTTTACGGCAGATCTGGGAAAGAGGTAGTCTACAAGAACCTTTAGCTCTGCTGTTCTTGCCCTGCAGATCAAAGAATCAATTAAACTTGCTGATTTGTCAATTGAGTTAAGTGAAAGATCATGTTTGTAGCATTCAGTGAACTAAGATAATGCTTGTTTAACTTTTCTGAGATTACAGCTCAAAGAATAGATAGCTTGTTTTATGAAACTTAATGTCTTCTGTGCACATGGATGTCTCTGACCCTTTCAGAAAATTAGCAGGTCATTAGTGTTCAATAAGAATGGCCATGACATTCAGACTAGAACTCTAGGGAACTCTAACTCTATTAGCCAAACAAACAAAAAAAAAAAAGTTATAATAAATTATTTTAGAAACATTTTTTTGGACATTAAAGATACAAATTTTGAAGTGTATTTCAATTTAAGAGGACTACAGCATAAAAAAAGACTTTCTAATGTTATTTTTGAAACTTAAAAGGTAGTAGTAGCAGCATAAGCTACAGTTAATGTGTCTATTGAACCTGTGCTTACTGAGAGCTGAAAGTTATGAGAGACAATGCAATGAGTGTAAGTTGCCTGAAAACACATCGTTAAGTTTAAAAATAATTGTATTCATTAACTTGAGAGACATTGTTCTCCTATTACTTATGGAAGTACTTAGTATTTATGTGGGAAAGGTGAAAAACTATGACTTTTCTCCTTTCAGGCAGAATTATTTGCTGGCTAGAATACTGCGGAACAGCAATGAAACTGAGGCTGAACAGAAAACACAACAGGATGCTAGAACCATACAAATATATGAAAGGAAAGTTTAATAAAATTAAATGTGTGGTGGAAAATACAGTGGCCAAAGAAAATAATGGAAGGTTAGAAATCTTAATTAGCTTTATTCACTAAAGCTTATAACAAAAAAAAACCCAAAAAAATGCACACCTTTATCGGAGTTTTACCTTCCCTTTAAATTAAGAAGGTCCTCCATTTAGAAGAAATGTAAAGGGAGTATTTCCTAGGCTAAGAAGAAATTCAAGAAAATCATAGCTAACACTTGTCATGTGTCTTGAGCATGAAGGCAAAACCAAGGAGGACATCTTGCTGATTAGCCCTTTGAAAAAACCCAAACCAAACCCAAAACAGCGTCTTCCATCAAGGATTCTGGAAGACTGGAAATTCATCTATGCAACGGCAGAAATATTTAAATTTATTTTGGTTGTAAGGGAAAATGTTGTGTCAAACCCTGAGGTTAAATCTTGGATCTCACCACTCTGATTTGGTACCATGAGATGATATTGAACAGGAAAATACTTTCTTGGGAATTCATTTTTGTGATTGTAGAATTTTCATACAAAAATTCATGTTGGAACGGACTTTGGGAGGTCTCTAGTCTGACCTGGTCAGAGCTGGGTCAGCTCTGAGATCAGGTCAGTATGCACAGGGTTTTTTCCAGGTGGATCTTGAAAACCTCCACGGTTGAAGGCCCCACAGCCACTCTGGACAACATGATCCACTGCCTGACTGTCCTCCACTCTGAATCTTTCTTCTTTCAGTTTATGTCCATTATTTCTCATTCTCCCCATGCACTGTTGGAAAAAGCCTGGCTCCATCTTCATGATAATCTCCTCGTAATCTCCTCCTGACAGGCTGTTGAGAGTTGTTCCCGTTCATGGAGCCCCAGATGTTGTTGGCCATCTTTGCTACTGACTACTGTTCTGCTACTGTTCTGCTACCTTCATCAACTTGTCATCCTTTAGCGTATTGCCACAGAACTATCCCACGTTTCAAATAAAGAATCACACCTCTTTCAGGTGTCTTCAAGTGGTTCTTGGTTCTCTTCTTCCTGCTCAGCTCAATCAACATCTCTCCAGATGCACAGTGCCCCAGACTGGGCATGTTTCTCTAGCTGAGCACGAGTAGGAAGAACAGCTTTATTGTTTCTGTGTGTCTACCGTGTGTCTACATTCATGTTTCCACTTCTCCATACAGACTTCCATTATTTCTCAGCAGCTTGAGTAGGTCATGCTCAGCTTGTGATCTACTAGAGATAATAAGCCATGTTCTTCTATCAGCCAGTGATTTCCAGTGCTCAGTTGAGGTGGCTGATGATTCCCACCAAACTGAAGGTCTTTGCCCTTGTCCCTATCGAAGACCACTGACTCATGTTCAGCTCACTGTACCCAGGGGCTTTTCGCCATAGCTGCTCCCTAGCTCTCAGTATTCCAGCCTGTCTCACTTCCATGGGGATCTTCCTTCCCAGTGGCAGGACTCTGTATTTGTCCTTGTTGAACTTCTTGTGGTTCCTGTTGGCCGACTCCTCCAGCCTGTCTGACTCCTTCTGGATGGCAGCCCTGCCCTCGAACATATCTACTGGTTCCTCAGTTTGGTACTATCTGAAAACTCGACAAGCACACACTCTTGGGACCTCCTGCAGTTATAGATAAAATATCTTAAACAGGACAGATGTCCGCAGCACTCCCTGTGTTACCAGCCTCCAGGCAGACTATGGCCCATTAAAAGCTACACTCCAAGTCCAACTAGCCAACCGTGTTTTTACCAATCCAGTAGTCCTGACTAGACACTGTACAATAAAGTAAAAGTAAAACTAACGGCAGGACACTTTGTGACCTCATTAGGTGAGTTGCACCAGACCTAGAGCTGGAGGTCAGCCAGAGGAGACAAGGTATGTGAGAAAATAGCATCTATGAAGTCCTTTCCAGCTATGGGGATGGGAGCCAATGGTAAACTGCTCATGTAGAACTATAATCAGATTCTTACTACTGCTTTTTCCTTCCCTAAATGGTTTTAAACAGACCCCACTGTGGGAGATAATCATTACGTACCCTGTCCTGTGAAACTGAAAAGTTTGATACATTTGAAATTGTGATTATTCATAATACTTGTGGTGTTACCACTTTAATTGAACAATTGGCTATTTTTGTGTTTATCCACAGTTTCATGGGTTCTTTCCTTTTTTTGCCTCACTTTTCTCTCATCCATCAAAAATGTCATTGATGCTATGAAATTCAGTGTTGCATTGCTAGATTTCTGGATGAATGGCTCTGTCATAGAATTGGCAACCCCAACTAGATTTGTAGTTTCTGTAGACCACTGGTCTCCAAAGTGGGGTGAGTGTACCCCCTAAGGGTGTGTGAGATGATCCATTGGGGTGCAAGAAGAAAGTATTAGAATTACAGTAGCAGACGATGTAATTTATAAATAAATAAACATACACTGAGAGCATGTGCTCAAATTTTTTTTTACTGATAGGGGTGCATGGTTGGAAAAGTTTGGAGACCACTGTTGTAGGCTACATTACGTTAAGTACCACAGAACTGAATTCATTAAAAGTCTCAAAGTGCTATCCTGCAGGCCTCAAACTGTTCCATATGCTCCCCTATCGCATCTAACAAGACACAGCATATATCCTCGCTGTCATGTTAAAAACTACTAGTCTGATTGGCTCTGAGACAGACATTACTTCGGAACATTTGCACTAAAATGCCATAAAGGAAAAAACCTCACAAAACCAAACCATCCTAAACATGCCTTAAATGTGCTAAAGATCTAGGCAAAGTGTGCACTATGAAAATGGTGGCTTGGTCCAGGTGGTTAGTCTGGATACAGGATCCACTTCAACACTTGGTTTAAAGGCCTTTACAAGAGATGATTTAACTGAAAGCATATGTGACAAATTACCTTTTTAAATTTTGTGTCTGTATCTGAGGCCTTTAAAGTAGTTTAAAACGACTATTTTTATCAAAGAATAATAAAATATTTTAAAGCATTAAATAAAAAAAAATAAAAGCATAAGATACTTTTTGTGTACAATTGCCATTTTACATAAGTAATCAATTAGCGATTAAATACTTTGTGACTTCTGAAGTAACACTGAATTTGTTTTAAATTATACTAAATTTCTTTTAAATTAATGGCAACTGCAAAAACATGACATATGTCACCTTGAGGGAGTTGCTTCAGTAAAGTGATGTAGGAGTTTGCAAGAGAGCTGAAGAAGGTAACAACAGAAAAAGGTAGCAAAGCCAAGATGAGAAAAGGGTGCTTTATTTTTTGAAATTAATATCTGGAAACTTAAGAATCAGTTCAAAATACTTAACTACTAGTTAAGTATCATTTTAAGCCAATATTAGATAACATTCTTAGAAAATCTCATTAAGAAAAAAACCCTCAGAACTTTTTTTTCTTTTTCCTAGATATTGAATATTTATCTCCAAAACATCATTTTTTTCTGTAAGTTTCAGGAAGAGCAGTAAACTAAAAAAAATTACTCAGGAAAACAGCAGTTACCTTTTTTGTCACTAACTTTATTTTGCAGTACAATATATTCTGCTACTTACCTTTTTATGAGCAACTTGCTTTTTAAAGTATCCGCATATAATTTGGCATCATTTTTATGCAGTTCAGCATAATATGATTCAATTGGCAGTCTTTGCTCTATGGAGATGATCTTAGACTGAAACATAATTACCACTAATCCCTAGAGTGTGTGGTCCTCCCAGGTCAAGGATAAAACCATTGGCTTAATAAGCAAGAAACCTGAATGAATTACCAGAAGTTTAGTTTAAGTTCCATGTGGCTAAACAGGCAATGGTATGTTAAACTGTTGTTGCATTTTTATCTCTGAATTGCAACTTCTAAATGTATCAGAACTTGTAAGTATTTTAAACCGGTTTTAATTTAAATAGCAATATTATGCAACAGAAACACAGTTATAAAAAAAAAAAGGAAAGAAAAGTTCATCATGTGTTACCAACAATGGAATAAAAATTCAAGTCCTATTAGGTCTGTAGCACTTCCAGAAAAAAATTATAGGAGGAAAAAAGCAGGAAGAAAAAAAAAAAAAAAAGTAATGTCAGACATAGACGATGTACATACCTATATCTAAGTTACTTCACAAGGGTCTTTTGATAGTGGCTACAAACAAAGGCTCTTGGGATGTGCTTTGTACGCTGTTTTGGATTTCTGTATTATGAGGTTTGTTTTTCTGCAGAAGGGCCACCTTATTCCCTCTGTCTACAAGGATACACTTCAGGGACTGGGTAAGACATAATAATATCTTTTTGTTGTTTTATTGTTGCTTCTAAAGAAGATATTGCCATACATATATATATACATATAAACACTAATTAAAATATTAAAATTAGAAAAAATATCTGGACTTAAATTTTCAAAACACACGGACAAGATTTTGACATCCAATACTTTAGACTGATTTGCCGCATTTGAAAATATGTTCTCTAAACCTTCCCAAAAGGCCAATCATTCAATTATGTACTGTCCAGAATAATACCTTATTTTATTGGTTATTATTTTGTGACTCAGTGAGAAAGCAATAAATTGGATGCAACCACTCTGAAAATATCATTGTAAGAATAGTATCAGATGTTTTTATTGAATATATACTTCTTATATGTCCCTAATTTTTGAACCACAAATGGAAACAGTGATAATCTTAAGGCATTTTTGCTAATTTACATATCCAGTAGATCCCTTCAGTACAGGCAAGACCCATCTCTATTGCTGAGAAACAGTATAAGGCGGCTCAGTCATTTTACTGAAGATTTTTGTAAGTAGGAAATGGGCTCATCTCACCTGTAATTTTCTATTTATCTCAGGCATCTTCTTTCTAATGGGTCTGTCCTTCCCATCACTGTCGCCGACTCTCAAAACTTTACGCATATTGCATTTTATTTCTCCACTAACTGTTCCAGATACTGACTTCCAAGCATCCCTTTATATGCTCTCTGGGATAGTTGAGAGTTTAATCTTCTCATCGTAGCCCAGTCTATGACTATTCACATCTTTCTTGCAAATGAAGCAAGCTAATCTCCTCAGTAGATGTAATGTTACTCTCTCAATTAAAAATTCTGAAGACAAGCAGGGGAAGAGACGTAAGCAACTCTGACACTTAGCTTGTCCACTGATGCCCTTATAGTTTAGTCAGGCAAGCTGCAACATTTGAGGTATAAGCAGCCAAAATCCATGAGAGTTCACTGGGAAACATCATTCAGTTGAAGCCAATTTGTGTCATTTGAAATCACAGACACACTGGACCTTAAGAAATGCACATTTCAACATGTCAGCCCTACATGTAAATGCAAGAGGACAGGAGATTGGCAAGGGTTTCAAGCATGAGGACAGAAGTATGTATTGTAACACAGTCTGTTAAGTAGATTTTTGGGCCGTTATTGGCACATTTCAGAATGGAGCAAGGACCACTCTGAAGTGAACAGTAATCTTATTTCTGTTGCACATACCAGAACATTAAACACATTGATTGCTTTCAATGAGCAGGCTCACTTCAGACTAACAGCTAATAAAGATGAGGTTTTCAACAAGCTCTTCTGGAAATTGAAGAAAACACTGAAAGCCTAAAAACATTTGAGCACATTTCCAGATACTGTCCCCTGAAAGAAATAGCTGAACACTGAAACTAAAGCTTCCAATTATTGTCTGAACTGTGTTAGTAGGGGGTAGGTCCCATTCATTGATCTTCAAAGTCCTGAGATGTGGTAGCAAAAACATGATGAGAGAATCTTAGTTCTAAATAGGTTATAATTTAAACAGAATGAGACAAAGGGAAAAAAGTTAGAGAAAAGGAATCCTCATCAGAACAGAAGATTATATTTGTGAACCACAGAAGCACAATCTCCTGGTTCCCAGGTTAATTCCTAGAATACAGTAACATTTCTAGCTGAAATAATCACACCAAAAAAGTAGAAAAGGTAGTATTTGGAAAGATTGATTGTCAAACAGGGCTCCTTGGACAGGAGTGAGGAATTAAAAATGAAGATATATTGAGAGAGAAAAAAAAAAAAGATGGATGTATCAAAACATTAATCATCTGCAAAGTGACCACATTCCTCATCTTAGACCTCACTGCTCACGAGATTTGAATAAGCTCCCTACCTCCATTTTTCCCCTTACCTCCAATGAACTTTACTTCACAGCTAATGATCACTGTGAGCTAGACCTGTTTTGGTAAAAGCGTAACATGACAACATCACAGTAAGTCCTTTTTTGTGGAAAAGTTACTTCACAAACTGGATTTTCTACAAATTCAATGTTTACCAGGATTCAGTATTAGGTATTTTGAAGCCCGAATGCAGGGGGACAAAAATTATAATTTCATCAATATGAGAATCAGAATTATTATCTGTATATGGTTTAGAAAAGTCTTTTACATATTGTGTGAACAATTTGGTATTCCTCTATTTTGTGTTAGCTGTATGTCTTATAAAACTTGCCAAGTAATGAGGTTACTGGCATTTGCAAGAGTGGCTGGGTAACTGGCAAAGTGCATACGTTTGAAGAATTAGATGCAGCTTTAACTTGCAGCTGCTGCTCCTACAATCATTCTGCAGTGTTTGTAGGTCTCTGATGTATGCAAAAGACTGATGATAGTTTGGCACAGCTCCTGGTGGCTTAACCAGGGGGACATGGTTTCCCTTAATCTCACCTGGCAGTGAAGTTGCAAATGAGCCACAATATTTGAGTCTTAGCAACAGTGGTTTGTAATCAGCGATTCCAATTATGGGATGAGGGAATACTTAATTGACCACCAGCTGTCAGAGCAAATGGGCAAGACAAAGTTATTAACTTTCTGTCTTGACCCTCAAAGATGGAATAGAACAAATACAGGTAAAATTTCCTCTCTTCTGGAAATAAGAAAACAAGATTAAAATGTCCTTTCCGGTTTGATCAAGACAAGATTATAATTAAGTTCATCTAAAGAAACATTTGGGAGGGACTAAATATAACCTTGGTAGATCAAGAACCAATATGCAAAATCCTTTATTAACTATTAGATGTGTAAAGCCCTTTACTTATATTTTCAATGCAATAGCTTTACATAGAGATACTCACATTCCTGAGAGGAAAAAATACATAACTATGTCAATGACTAATTAAATGAAAATAAAATATACCACCATGAATTTTCAATATGACCTGCTCTACTGTGTAAATCAAAATTACTAATTTTCTTTCCACTATCCAGTTTTATGACCATCAATGAATCATCTCAGCACCTTAAGTGTATGCATAGCATGGAACATTTTATGTATACCTGTTTGATTACCTAAACCTTTTATGTTTTCTTTTTTTTCTTCTGAAGCCATCTAAAATTATTTTCTAGATTAGTAATTTTGACTGATAGCAATTTGTGTCTCCTTATGTTGTTATATTGCCTTATGGGATTTTTAGTTCCCACTCCTTCTCTTAGGATAGATCTCCTGTGCAAGGTTCTAAATGCCTTTCCCCAGAAAATTTATGTCTTCCATCACGCAGTAAGATAAACAATTGCCTCCTGGATATGTAGTCCTGACAGAGAAATTCAGCTCACAAAGAATACAGGTTTGAGCTACAGCTTCCAACAAATCCAAAATCAAAAAATAATGCTTCTCGTTGTTAAAATGACTGAAAGCATTCACTAATTTTAATGACTGAATTTACATTGTTTTGATCCAAAATTAGCATTAAATGGTACCAGTGGATAACTACATAAGAAATGATGATAAAATTTTGTAAAAGGGAAATAGGAATGGTTCAACTGAACTGTTTAAATGGAAATATTTTTTTAAAGAAAAAAAACACAAAACACCACCACCATTAAAAGTACCTTTTCTCCTTTAAAATATTTGCGACAACTTACAGACTATTTTACCATGTTTAATGAAAAATAAATATTGAAAGAGAACACACAAATTGTTATTATAAACAGACAATGATAGCCATATCTTGTTCATAAATCAAGGGGTTCAGATGGTGATTTGTGTTTATGACACTGAACGAAAAAGGACACTGAATGCAGAAGGAAAAAGGATAAGAGGTGAATACCCGATAAACAACTAAAATATCATTCAATATTGTTACTCAGCTTGACAGTACATGCAGTAGGCATTTGCATCTTCCAATGAACAAATTTCTTTGAATATATGTACAGCTATGCAAAACTAAGTAGGCTATGTAGTCCCTGTTAAAAAAGGGGCAAGTGCTGGTGCACCAAGCTGGTGCCCAGGAACTGTTGGCCAGGAACTAGGACACAGCCAACTGCAGAGTCTTTTTCCAAGTGTTTGTAGTTCTTTGTTCTGATCCTTTCTTTTTTTTTTTTNTTACTTTGAGGCAGGTAATGCCTCCTCCGACTTTAGCACTTTCCTTACAGTGGTTATAGTCCTTTATTTTCTTCTGTCTTATTTAGAAAGTATTAAATCCCAGAATACCAGCTAATGTTTTCACTTTTTGTTGTGTTTTGATTTCAGTCCTAGGTTGATTATGGTAACTGTTGCTTATACTAACTACAGTTTGCGTGGCTGTGGAGGATTAACCTTGGCTGGATGCCAGGTGCCCGCCAAGCTACTCTATCACTCCCCCTCTTCAACTGGACAGGGGAGAAATAATATGATGAAAGGCTCATGGGTTGAGATAAGGACAGGAAGAGCTCAGTCAGCAATTACCATCACGGGCAAAACAGACTCAACTCGGGGAAATTAGTTTAAATTATTACCAATCAAATCAGAGTAGGAAATGAGAAATAAAAACAAACTTAAAACACCTTCCTCCCACCCCTCCTGTCTTCCTGGGCTTAACTTCACTCCCAGATTCTCTACCTCCTCCCCCTGAGCAGCGCAGGAGGACAGGGAATGGAGGTTGTGGTCAGTTCATCGCACATTGTCTCGGCCACTCCTTCCTCCTCACACTCTTCCCCTGTTTCAGCATGGGGTCCCTCCCACAGGAGACAGTCCTCCATGAACTTCTCCAACATGGGTCCTTTCCACAGGCTGCAGTTCTTCAGGAACAGACTGCTCCAGCATGGGTCCTTTCCATGGGATCCCTGCCAGGAGCCTGCTCCAACATGGGCTTCCCACAAGGTCACAGCCTCCTTTGGGAGCAGCCACCTGCTCAGGTGTGGGGTCCTCCATGGGCTGCAGGGTGGATATCTGCTCAAGTGTGGACCTCCCATCTGCTTCACCATGGTCTTCACTGTGGGCTGCAGGGGAATCTCTGCTTTGGTGCCTGGAGCACATCCTCCTCCTCCTTCCTCACTGACCTTGGTGTCTGCAGAGCTGTTTCTCACACATCTTCTCACTTCTCTCTCCCAGCTGCTGCTGTGCAGCAGTTTTTTCCCCTTCTTAAATATGTTATCCCAGAGGCACTAACACTGTTGCTGATTGCCTCAGCTTTGGCCAGCAGTGATCCACCTTGGAGGCTGGCTGGCTTTGGCTCTATCAGATACAGGGGAAGCTTCTGACATCTTCTCACAGAAGCCACCCCTGTAGCTCCCACTGCTACCCAAACCTTGCCACATAAACCCAATACAGTGGCCTAATGTATCAAAGAGAATATTCAGAGAAGAAACTGGATGGCTATCATCATTGTAAATCTAAACTCTGTATATTTAAGAAGAATGCTTATAACTGGAATTGGAAACAAAGATTGTTCCAAAACCTAGGATCAGAAAATTCTGAATCAGGGACAAAATTGGATTCATGTCAATAATTAAAGTAAGCTTGGACTTAACATGTAGTTAAAAAATAATTAAAAAATATCTTCCTCTATTTTTCAACACTATTTGTTGTAACAACAAGAATTTAATAGTTAAAAAGTATATTTTTAGACTTGGTGAACTCTCAATAGCAACTGGAGTATCAGCACCAGCAAAATAGATGTTCTGTCCATTAAGCCATTACTGTTGCTATTTTCTTCTTGCTAATGTGGTTAATAATTTCTTAGTCATAATTTGCAAAACAGAGTTCTAGAAGCCTCAGGGTTCAGCTAACATATAATATAATCCTTTCATTTAACATGGAGATTGCCCAACTGAGAGGTAATGCAGTAAACATTTATAAAAATACTTCTGCTTCAATTTCTGTGAAATATGGATGAATCTGGATCTCAGCCAGCCATGTAGAATTGTAGACCAACTTCCCTAGAGTTTTAAGATTTCAGGAACAACTGTTCTAGTTTTTGTTATGCACCCATGAAATAATTACTAGATTTGGATCTTTGTTTTGATTCCCTTTCATCTCAAGTAGGTTCTTGAGATATGGGTTGTCCACTATATATAGGAGGTAAGATGATGATGGAGAGAACAGATTAAGAAGCAGGAAGTAGAGATAGGGAAACTCCTAAAGAAGAGTTAGATAATTTCTGATTGTAATACTTAAATAAATGTGGTCAAATTATGCATATAACAAAATGTGGCTTTATTTTCAGAGTGCAACTTTCACTGGCTTTCAATTATGTCAACAGCTTTCTTGAGTGATTCAGCACTCTGAAAGCCAAACCATATTTAGCTACTTAAATGTAGATTTATATTCAGGCTTTTGGGCACAGCCTACAAAAACAGATCTTGTAAGAACTCACTCATCTCTATTTCTGGTCTTTGCAATTAGCATTCTTTTTAGTGCCGTATTTCTTACTTTTCTATTTCACAAATTGTACGTAACTGGGGCTAGGGTTGAATTAATTCCACCTATCTTTAGGAAACTGACGGAAACGCCTAAATGAGATCATAGATGCTTATCAACCTGGGAAAAGGAAAAGCTTCCTTTTTTCCACATTAATAATGAGGGCCTTTAATAGAGATAATGCAAGATGTAACACAAAATGGCAGACAGTGTAACTGGTTTTATTCTTCCCTTTCTCCTTCCCAATCGTACCTAAACCAATTCATATATTCAGCATGTGCTATGGTCAATAGCTGAGAAATCTGTGGGTGTTACTCTAAGCTGACAAGCCTATATTATTTATGTGTAAGTATCTTTCTTCTAATAATATGTAAGGCATGATTAAGACATAGGATATTTTAATAAATAAAAAACCCACAGAAGTAAATATTTATGTAAACATCAAAATCCAATTTTCCAATGTGACTTGATTTCATATGGAGCTGTGGCTACTCATTGCCTGTGCAAAGTAGACTCCAAATCTTTACTCTTATTTGTGATTCAAGCAGCACATGAAACCTGGGATGCTAAGTCAGAAAACAGAAAATAATAATCTTATAAACAATACAGAAATTCACTAGAAAACAAAAGATGCTTCTATGCCTTTCTTCAGAAAGCTCTGCTCTACGTTTTTGAACTAATTCTTGTCTATCTCACAATCCAAAAGCTGAGAAATATGAACGTTCTTTTTCTGCTCCTTTCTTGCCTGAACACTGAGGATCTTTCATCTGCCAGAGCTAGACCTTGTTCAGTCTTTCATATTTACTTGAACAAGACACCAAAATTCCTTGAAATTTAGGTCATCACATGAGAACAGCAGAGACAAGTTTTGTCTCTCAGAAGCATGTGGATAATAAAACTGTTTTTGATGCAAGAAGGTGTGACAAACCCACATAAGGGAAAAATAAAGTGTCCTAAGTGGAACAAATCAATATATATTTTTAAATATAGGATTGTCATTAAATCTATATAGGGATAAAATAAGTGACAAAGGAATAGAAATAAACAAGTTGTTTTCTACAAACACTGTTTGGTAATTACTGGATAAATTTAAACCCTATTTCTCCATCATAAACACTCCATGGAGTGAAGTTTCACTCATATATTTTGTATGGTTTAAACTCTTAAAGAATTTTGCGTGTGTTGGAGAAAGATCATACAAAAAGCTTTCCTTTCCAATGAATGCCTGTGCAAGGGACACTAAAAGAAAAATCACCATTACTCACTATACAGTTTGTTTCCAATTTTTTTCTAAATATGAATATATTATTATACTTTTCTGTATCATATGAGAAAGTAACATTCCTTTCTGGATAAACTCTCCTGAGACCTAAGGTAGCAGCAATTTTATATTTGTACAATAGTGGCACATTGGTTATCTACGAATACAGGTCCAAACAACTCAGCTTCCCAGTTCACTCATGGGCTCTAGCCCCATAATTACATAAATCCCATAAATTTTCATTCATTCCAAAGCTGATTATTGGAATGAATTAGCTATTTTCCTCTGAAAGAAAAACCAGGCATGGCCATAGCATAGTTCAAACCAATCTCCCAAAAAACCTTTGGTACCCTTCTTTCTCATAATGTATTCCAAAACTTGGTGGTCTTTGCAAAGTCAAATGTCACACGACTTCTTCATGTCAAACTCAAGGGCATGCAATGCAGCAAGTCAGTAGGATTTTACAAAACTACCACTTCTGTGGATTGTAACGCAGTCCACACATTATTTCAAACACTTAGAAATGCGGGGAAAAGATCACCTAATACACACAAAATAGTAACATTTAGAGGATGCAAGCATGAATGATGGGGAAGGGAAGATAAGAAATCAAGGGTTAAGTGTACCAATGCCACTATAAAGGTGGAAACAATCTTTAAAGGAGGTCTAGTCCTATGTCTGATCACAAACTCTTCCTCAACACTTGGCCTGAAGACTGTGCTTACTTATTATAACTGATGCATTTAACATCAGAGTCATGGTCCAAACATATTGGTAATTAATAGTTTGTATCTTATAGTTTGTAAAGTTGGTGGATGGTGACTCCTTAGCATGTTTGCAAATCTCATCAAATTCTTCCCAAGCCTCCATCTTAGGGGGTAAGAGGAGAACAGATCAGCAGTCTGTGATTATTTTTCTTACATTATTATAGTACAGTATTATAGTATAGGAATATTATGTTATTAGAGAGACTGGACACTAGCCCTGTGAAGAGCAGTTGCCAATGCGCATGTAACTAATGCTGCATGAATTGAGGACAGATTTGACATCATCTGTTACTATGAATGTGAGACAGGGAGGTGTACTTGTTGCTGCAGGCAATTCACAATTATCTGATACATAATCTGCCCTGATACATAAAGGCATAATAGATCACGTCTTATTAGTCATGTGGACTTGAAGATTCATGTTTTACCCCATGACACTAGCCTGATTTGCAGTGATAGCATTCTTAGCACGTAACCTAAAACTTTTTCTGATTAGTTGATAGATTCTTAACCAGTGCAAATGCACGGTAAAAAGGTTGTTGAACAGTTGCCAACAACCTGCTTGTTGCTTGTCACTTTGACTTCACATTGAAGGGGAGATACTCTGAATTAGATGGATACTGAACATTCCAGATATTTCTAATTCCACTACGTTAATTCACTGTAGTCCTGCCTCCTCCATCACCATTAAGCACAGAACTTTGTGCAGCAATGCCATGGTTCTACAGCAGAGGGTTAATTAGCAGAATGCAAAATTATCTTGCCAGTTATGAAGTGCTGGACAGGTATGAAGCTACTCTGCTGTTATGCAAAATTATTCCATGAAGTAATTCCTGCGTTCCCATTATCTTGCATTCAGGTGATGCTCTTGGGCTTCTCTTGGCAAGCCTATGAGCCTTGCTGGCCCATTTTTTAGTTCTTCTTGATGTTGCTGTTCTCCTTTGTGAACATACATACATTTCTTCCACCACCACCCCCCTACATTTAAGAATGTGTTTTCCTGGCTGGACACTTTCGAGTCTCAGATCTTTCTCTGCCAGGGCTCCAGCATTGTCTGTATGGTTACTTCATCCTAGTGAAGTGTGTTACACTGTGAGTGGATCCTTAGCTCATACAGGAAGCAGGTTGTGAGACAGAGGCCTTAAGGCTGTTAAAATATGGGGCAAGGTTGTGAACTTCAGCACAGATCATCTCTAGATCACTTGCGATATTTATGTGTTCTTTCATTCACTTGCTCTAGTTTAGACCATTCCAATGTGCTCAGTCCCAGCAAGTTTTGCTGTAGATATAACTAACATTAATGTATATGGGTGCAATCCCATTTGTGCCATTTAGTCTGGATTGATCCCTAAGACTGATTCATGTATCTGTGTCATTTAACAGCATTGGTGCAGTCAGCAGGAACAACATACTCTGTTCCCCATGCAATACGTACTTTGATCTCGAATGGACCCTAGAAGAGATGTGGGGCTGGAGGAAGGAAAAGTAACCTCTGTGCAGAGAACCATGTTCTAAAATAGAGGAATGATGTCATCTGATGATATTGTATAGACTGGAAAAATGTTCAAGGTCTGGACTATTGATGTTTGGCAGACATACAGGAATGAAATTGAAATGAATTGACACTCTTGGGCAGCTCCGCTATTCTATTCAAACTATGATGCGTTGAATTACATTCTAAATTGGAGTGCAGATGTAATCCTTTGAATACAAGAGGAATATTCTACATGAACAGAATATTCCTCTGTATGTTGTTCCTGTGTGTGTTGAGGGCACACTGTCTGCTCTCAAAAAAAAGTGAAACACAGATCATTGTGGGAGAAAATAATCAAACATCAAAAGACTATAGTCACAGTCTTTTTTACGTAGTACTCCTTGACTATATGAATTTCCTCTCTTGCTGCAACTGGTTCTGGCATTTGCTTCCTTTTTTTGTGCCTCCTTAAATCTCTTCTTCTCCTATCCAGTTCTCCCAGACTTAATCAGAGTCAAACCAAATGGTGCTGATGTTGACAAAGCACAATCTGACATAAAGCAGATCAGATTTGACTCAAACAGTTTTGATTCAATTTCTGCTTCAAAAGTAAAGCTTGGTCCCTATGACCCATTTCAACAAATCTTGGTCTCTATTATCTTCCTTTTCTCTAAATTGCATCTTCCTCACATTTTCACAACCAGAGGACTTATCACATGTCAAACAGTCTTGCCTTCACACTTAAGAGTGTATAAAATTGAGCTTCTGATCACTGGAGTGAGACAGCTGTCTCTAGATACTTCTATGTAATAGCAATGTTTTTCACTGACCCTTTACAAGTTACAATCCTGCAATTCGCTGTTTTCACAGCACAAGATGCAGTGACAGCTTTGGGACACACTGGTCAAGAGGTCACTGATCTAAGTCAGGAACAAAGGTGATTTTAATGACCTGTAATGATAAGGCTCAGTATCTCAGTATGCAGTTGAGGACTGTAGGAGCTGTTCTGAGGGGCACTAAGATATTCCTTCTGCCCTGCAACAAGAGCTCTGCTCTACCCCAGAAAATTTACAAGCATGATTTGCACTACCAACAAGAAGACTTCTTTCTTAGTCATTCAGCCAGTAATCATTGTTGAGAAAGAACAGCAAAAACAATCTCATCCAAGAAACAAGAGCTAATGATTACGGTCTTCGAATAACAGTTAAAAAGGGAACATTTTCTTTCTAGCAAATGTAGAACTAATAATTTTGTGCGTATGTCCAAAAAAATGAAGTATTTGTCATAAAAAACATTACAAAGGAAAAGAGTGATAGTGTTGGAAGAAAAAACTCAATGAGGCATATATAATTATGGATACAGCAAGGCAAGAAAGGGCATCCAGGATCACCAGAGGTTACGCACAGGTATTGTTGAGCTTTGGTCTCCATTTCCAATAGGCTAGAGCTGTGTTGAAAGCTTATGCAGTGAGCTGGAGCAGAGCGCAAAGTCCAGCATCAAAAGAGGCATGTATTTATGGGCTATTGTTTCAAAAGTATCAAGTAGATACTTTTCTATTTGAATAACATCAGGAGATAAGGAATTTTGTATAATTAGCTTACCATTGAATTTTTCATACTTTGGATCTCTCCCAGTTCACAGGTTTTTACAGTCAAAATCTTATTATGAGCAAAAGGGAACAAACCAAAGCTATGGATCCAGAAATTTATTTTTCCCTCATTAAATTTTTAAATTAGTACAGAAAAGTCTCATTGTCAATACCCTTGAAAGGATTACACAAGAAAAGTGACAAACACCAACACCTCTTCCCTGGTGTTACATATCTCTGCCTGTGTTCCTGGGGTCCCCAAGCTGATGGAACTGGTCCCTCTCAGTACAGGGTGGTGGCTGCCATGAGGAGCATGGTGCTTGCAGTGGGTACAGCCCCCTTTAACCCAAGGTCCCTCTTGGAACTCTGTGCATATATTTGCCTCCTGCCCCAGAGGCTTCTTCTGGGAGCCCCACGGGGGAGGTGACAGGTGCACCTGTCACCTTGTGACACAAAGGGTTGTTGTTCCCCCCACTCCAGGGCTGTCAGGTCATTGCTCCCGGCTGCCGAGTGGCCATTGGCAGCTCCCACTGGGCAGCAAGTCACATGAGCAGTGAGGTGGAGGAATCAGCTCCATCCAGTTCCAACTTGTTCCAGCAGGCTCCAAACAGCCAATATCCAGCCCAGCATCCCTGAGAGACACCTGCCCTGCCCCATTTTACATTTTTTTGAACTAGAAATGGCAGAAATTGGACTTGCTGGGTACTGGCCAAGTGAATGAGCTGCAGTAGGTAGCTGTCACTAATGGCCATGGCTCTGTGTGAGCTTCCCACTCTCAGTCTTCTGCTGTCTCTTCCCTTCTGCTCTCACAGATACTGTGCAGGATCCTGAAGGCAAACAGGATCCTCACAAGGGAATCTGGTAAATCTCAGTCTTGGAAGAGTAAGCCTTCTTGCTCAGTGTTGGGTAGGCAAATATATCTTCCCCATCCACTCCCAGCTGCATAGATAGCAATGAAAGAGGCCCTGATAATAACTGGGGTTGTCAGTGACTCATGGGAATGACACACGAGTCAGCTCAGTGACTCACTCAGAGGGTTTAGTAGCAGTGGTGGACTGCCCTGCTTGGAGGCAACACTTGCAGAAAATACAAGCATCTTGCCAGTTCCCTGGTTGTGATGGTTATAAGGACAGCAGAGTATTTATAACAGCCTCCAACCCATAATAAGAATACTCTTTCCATTGCTGGATTACTGTTTTAAGAACAGAAAAAAAAAGTAGAAACTGAACCCTTTTCACAGAATCACAGAATCATAGAATGGTCGGGGTTGGAAGGGCTCTCTATAGACCATCTAGTCCAACCCTCCTGCCAGAGCAGGGTCACCTAGAGCAGGTTGCACAGGAACGTGTCCAGGCGGGTTTTGAATGTCTCCAGAGACAGAGCCTCCACCACCTCTCTGGACAGCCTGTGCCAGTGCTCTGCCACCCTCAAAGGAAAGAAGTTCCTCCTCATGTTGAGATGGAACTTCCTACACTCAAGTTTGTACCCATTACCTCTTGTCCTGTCACTGGGCACCATTGAAAAGAGCCTGGCCCCATCCTCCTGACACCCACCCTTTAAGCATTTGTAAGCATTAATAAGGTCCCCCCTCAGCCATCTCTTTTCCAGAGTAAACAGACCCAATTCCCTCAGCCTTTCTTCGTAGGAGAGGTGTTCCAGTCCCCTAATCACCTTGGTAGCCCTATGCTGCACCCTCTCCAGCAGTTCCCTGTCCTCCTTGAACTGGGGAGCCCAGAACTGGACACAGGACTCCAGGTGTGGCCTCACCAAGGCAGAGTAGAGGGGCAGGGTGACCTCCCTCGCCCTGCTGGCCACACTCTTCTGGATGCACCCCAGGATGCCATTGACCTTCTTGGCCACAAGGGCACATTGCTGGCTCATGGTCATCCTGTTGTCCACCAGGACTCCCAGGTCTCTTTCCACCGAGCTGCTCTCCAGCAGGTCAGCCCCCAACCTGTACTGGTGCAGGGGGTTATTCCTCCCCAGGTGCAGCACCCTACACTTGCCCTTATTGAATTTCATAAGGTTTCTCTCTGCCCAGCTCTCCAGCCTGTCCAGATCTCTCTGTATGGCGGCACAGCCTTCTGGTGTGTCAGCCAACCCTCCCAGTTTTGTATTGTCATCAAACTTGCTAAGGGTGCATTCTATCCCTTCACCCAGGTCATTGGATGAAGGTCATTTCAAAAGAAAAGGTCAGGGAAAGAATGTTTTCCTTAACACCTGTAGAATAAGCTTGCTATGATCTCTCATGTCTTTATATGTACCTTCAAGTATTCCAAATGCAGGGCTTCCCAGAAGATACATATAATCTCTAAGCTAGTTGAGTTGGCAACATAGTAGACACCGTGGTTGTCAACATACAAAATGCTGTACTAACTGTTCTTTGTTATTCAGAGTTCTTCTGTTTTATGTGTTCCTCATCAAGTAAGGGGTTGTTCAATACATAGTTTCATAAACATGGCCCATTATTATATGCTGTAGATCTCCATCAGCGCTGATCCTCTCGAATTTTTGGGCAAAGCCTGTAACACTGATTGCACTGTAGTCAAGGAACCATACACAGATGAGAATGGGAATGAGAACTTCCCCATTGTGACAAGGAATAACAAACTATGTAATAGAACATATTGTACTCTGGTTGAGCTTGTTCTTGATAATAGCATAGAGACAACTTTTACTCAAGGTAAGAACTAGCAGGTATCCCACTCCCAGCTTCCAGCAGTTTTCCCACTCCTGCAGACAGCCATATGTACCATTCTCCCTGGAAGTCGTGACCCTTTCCTGGTCATATGGTCTGTTGTGACTGGCAGGACCAGCCACCAATTCCACTTTACCCAGATGTACATCAGACCAGGAAGTCCCTTCCCCTACAGACACAGGGAGTTGCCATTTTCTTTCAGTCACCATTTTATGGCAGGGAGGATGTCCAAAGGACAGCATAACTGGAAGCCCCTCCCACTACATGCTCAGGGTCCACCATGTTGTTTCAGACACCATTTTATGACAGAGAGATTCCCTTTTTTGACAATGTCATGTCCCATGCGTTTTCATAATGCTCAGTTATTGATGACACACCCCTACCCAGAAGCACATCAGAAAAAGCAGTGTCTTCTCACTACATACAGGGAGGCTGCCACTTCTGAGATTATCATTCCCCATGTGTTTTCGTTCTGCTTTATGATTGGCTACTGGCCGTTTTTGACACTGTCGTACCCATGTATTCTTAGATCTTCCTCTGACTGGCTGCTCGCTTCCTTTGGTACTCCCTAGGAAGCTCACAAAGGGGCCACTGGTACAACCACAGTTACATGCAAAGAAGAGACCGATGCTGCGAGCTGGAGTGAGAGGCCCTGCCCAACAGGATGGACATGGAGTATTACTGGAACAGACTTTGGGTTTTGCATGGTGCTGCAAGACACAGGCAACAGTGTCTGCAAAAATGGAAAACCAGAACAAAATTTCAGCTTCAGAAAAACATGTACATGGGGTCAAAAGACCCTAAGTCTCTAAAAACATTGCATGAACCAGGAGAACCAGCTGATGGGCTCCTGAATCACAAACTAGATTTTGAGTTGACACAGAGAGTGTGAGGGGTGTGGGGTGTGGGAGAGCTCCCTTTGCCCGTGGTTTTGGGTGTGTTAGACTTACCTATAAGACCATTATGGGGTGCAGGCTGGTGCTGCATGTGTTATCCTCAGGTCAACGACCTTACATAAAGTTTCAAAAAGCTCCAGCTAACTGACTGAGGAGGGAGATGTCGGAAACCTGTTGTGACTTGTTTGCATTTGTGCCTGCAGTAGGTGAAGAAAGGAGAATGGGCAGAGAAGTGACAGCAGTGTTCAAGGGAAAAAAGAGAAAGCCTATAGATGGCTGACTGGCAGACAAATCCCCTCATACACGGTTAAAAAAATGTCACTGTATTACAGTTAAACTGCTTTTCCAGTGCATCATTTTGTAGATGTGTGTAGTAGCAGCATGTCAGTAAACACGTCTACACCATCCCTTTTGTTAAAAGAGATTCATTGTGCTCCTAGGGAGGTGGGAAGTTTTGGGTATAAATCCCCTTTCTGAAGCCACTAAAAGGTGGGTTGCCAGTCTGAACAGAAGCCAACTGGTAATCTAGTTTGCAAATCAGGATGCTTACAATTTACACAAGACTTCAAAAAAAAACCCTAGGTGATTGTGGCAGAGGTGGATTCACAGTGCCAGGCAGACTTATTGGATTTGCAACAGTTTTCCAAACACAATGATGGTGTTATGTACATCTTAGCCGGGTTAGACATATTACCTAAGTATGCCTGGACCCTTTTTCTAAAAGGAAAATCAGGTTCTGAAATAGCTGTGGCTTTTGAAACAATTTCACTGGTATCAGGGCTGCTAAAGTGGGTTCCTAGGAATTGCTAAAATGCAAATGATGACCATAGCAATTAGACAAAATTTTCTGCACAAGCTGTAACTCATCTCAGAAACTGAAGGGCAACTTCTTTGGAAACCATGCATAAGCATCTCTCCAACACAAAAGAATACATGTGCTACAGTGCAATCCAAAGAAGAGGTAAAGAGTATATTTTGTTCTTTGTCCCATCTGGATATAACTTCTGCTCCCAGGTGATCTAGCATTAGTTATTTGGATTTTCACATCAGTCCTTAGAAGGTCTGGTTGATTGAGAATGTAGGTCTGATAAGGATTTCTGATCTGGATTTAAAATATTTTATGTTAACTCTTCACATTTACATTAAATTGCTATACTAGCTCAATAATCCAAAATGTTTAAAAACGTGTACCTTAGTTTCAGTTTGATTTTGTTTCTAATCTGCTTCCATCCACTGGATTTAATTACACATTTGTCTGCTAGATTAAGAAACCTTTTAGTATCAAAAATCATTTCCACTTGAGGATACTAAAATTCTTTCAATTAAATCACTTCCTAACATTTCCTTTAGTAAGGTAAATACATTGAGCTCTTTAAGTCTTTTATGTGCATCTGTGAACACACAGTTTCATAAGAAGAGCATGATCGAGCTATGTGTTATTTCAGACATATGTGACATTTCAGACAAGGGGAATTCACCTTCAGCAAGTTTGCTGATGACACAAAGCTGGGGGGGGTGGCTGACACACCAGAAGGCTGTGCAGCCATACAGAGAGACCTGGACAGGCTGGAGAGTTGGGCAGAGAGAAACCTTATGAAATTCCATAAGGGCAAGTGTAGGGTGCTGCACCTGGGGAGGAATAACCCCCTGCACCAGTACAGGTTGGGGGCGACCTGCTGGAGAGCAGCTCGGTGGAAAGAGACCTGGGAGTCCTGGTGGCCAATAGGATGACCATGAGCCAGCAATGTGGCCTTGTGGCCAAGAAGGCCGATGGCATCCTGGGGTGCATCCAGAAGAGTGTGGCCAGCAGGTCGAGGGAGGTCATCCTCCCCCTCTACTCTGCCTTGGTGAGGCCACACCTGGAGTCCTGTGTCCAGTTCTGGGCTCCCCAGCTCAAGAAGGACAGGGAACTGCTGGAGAGG
>VYZM01017514.1:26020-37757 GCA_013398915.1 Dromas ardeola
ATGGGTACAAACTTGAGTATAGGAAGTTCCACCTAAACACGAGGAGGAACTTCTTTCCTTTGAGGGTGGCAGAGCACTGGAACAGGCTGCCCAGAGAGTTGGTGGAGTCTCCATCTCTGGAGACATTCAAAACCCTCCTGGATGCGTTCCTGTGCAACCTGCTCTAAGGTGATCCTGCTCTGGCAGGGGGGTTGGACTAGATGATCTCCAGAGGTCCCTTCCAACCCTGACCATTCTATGATTCTATGATTCTATGAATTGGGGAAAAACAAAGAAACACGTGGGGGGGTATATAAATAGATTTAATAGAATAAGACTAAATTATTAACGTTAATAATACTGAAGAGCCAGTATTGATCCAAATACCAATATAAAATATACAAGGATTATACTCAGCCAGTTCTATCAGTAGGAAGCTGTGCACTCCCAGCAGTGGACAGCAAATGTTGGACACTGTGAGCACAACGGTTTCAGGAGGAAGGGAAGGGCTCAGGGGTCCAGCACTGGCCAAGTTCTCCGGGCCGCCTCCATCAAGGGAGAGAGAGAATTACACAGAAAACTTTATAATTTGTATTGAATGTTGTGTTCATTAAATAATACACCAGCTTTACTTTATCAAAGTAAATATAGATGTGCAGGCATTGGAGCAATGGTGAATCAGATTTTATGATTTCTTCCCTTTAAAGCCATCCATCCATTTCATTTTAGAGGGTGCTCGCTAATGATGTTTAACATTACCACATTTGTTTACCTTTCTTTTGAAAGACTAGCATATTTTCTAGAAGAGAAAATTGTCCTTTGAGTAGGAAATAGTTTTCATTGTCAGTGTCCTCCATTTTTTTCTATCATTATCAGTTTGTTACAAAATTGATTGTTATTTTTTTTTTTAGATTTTTTTTATGATTAAATTACAAATTTATGTCAAAGTTACTTTTCTGCCTACACCTATTTTTGCATTGGGAACTACACAACATATACAACTCTGCATCATTATATATTCTTCTACTATAGAAATAACATGATATGTGGTGAAATAACACTGATGTATTCGTTGGAGAGGGATGGGGAGCCGAGGGCTAAGCAATGGATTTCAAGTAATTTGGTTCCGGTGGTGTGTTTGCTTCTAATGTATCTATCAATCTTTTTTACTGTCCAGGTATCCAATGCAATTTACAGTACATCATAACTACCTTCGAATACAGTGTATTTGTTTTATTAATGAAGTATTTTATTTCTAATGCACCAGATTGGCTAACATATTCTGCAACCAAAACATGGAATAGTCTCATATATAAATATACACAAGCATATACAGATTAAATACAAACTCTCATATGCAAACTGCATGTATATGAACCTATTCTATGTTTTTTTGTTTGTTTTTTTTTTTAAAGTCTGCATCTAAAGGTGGTAGAATCATACAGATGATGGGTAACTAAGTATGATTCAGTTTATTACAATAAACTCAGCATTTTGTAAGTAGAAATGGATTCTAACCATAATACTCAGATTCAAAGTAAATTATTTATATATATTCATATTTGGATCTTTTTTTCTTTCATTTTCCTTTTTTTTTTTTGAAGTACATTATAGGTCAGAGCGAAATATTCAGGTGCCTTCAGACACTTCATTCACCTCAGAGCACTAAGTAATTGATGACTTATAGTTTCTCAAACCTGGTAAGACTTTTTCCTTGCAAGCAAAACAAAGAAGCAAACAAACAAACCAAAATTGCTTTGATCAGAAGAAAGCATGTTTTTGGGAAAAAAAAAAAAATCATGCTTATTTTAAGTTATTTATCATATAACAATAATATCAGAAATAATGTTTAATTACCATTTAATATAGAATAAAACAATCAGCACTTCTAAATTATGTACTTCTTGGAATGACACCAGCTTTTATAGCAAAAATAAATGAGGATCCAAATTAACATTTATTTTTTAATAATAGCAAGTAGTGACTTTACAGTGGAAAGAGCTTGGTAAAAGAAGTGTACATGCCTAAAATAAAACCGTATTTAAAAAAAACAGGAATCATCTGACAGCAAAGGCAATGGCTTCCACCAGTTTCCTTTTGTACAATGGCAGTAAATAGTATTGCCAGTTTTGAAGACGTGTAAAAAAAATTATTCATCTGAAGAGGATTATTGTCTTCGGGAATACCATTATTACGGTAGGTCTTATCATAGAGTCAGAAACACTGATTGGAAGGAATCTCTGTAGGTCATGTAGTACAGTCTCCCACTAACTGTGGGATTTCAATCAGCACCAGTTCAGGGCAGCTATGATTTCTTCTAGATGAATTTTGCAAGCCTTCACAAATGGAGATTCTACAGCCTCTCTGGACTGACTGTTTCAGTGCTGCACTGCCTAGGAAAAATGCTTTGGCTAATATCTAATCTGAACCTCCAAAGACATAACCGCAGCCTGTTCCACCCTGTTGTATCATCTATGTTAATGTGAAGAGTTTGGCTCTGTCATTTTGGTAACTCCTCTTCAATTAGCTGTAGGCCATTGCTAGACCACTCCTTAGTTGCTTTTTCATCAGTATGAACAAATCTGAGTCCCTCAACCTCCTTTTGTAGGATATGTTTCTCTAGGCTTCTGATTATCTTGGTATACTTCCTGCTGGACCCCTCCAGTTTCTCCCCATCCCTTTTGATCTAGGGGACAAAAACTGGGCACAGCATACCAACTTTATTCTCCTGCAGAAGGGACAAAACGTACAAGCCCTTCTAAGGTATACTTTGAAAGAACCTCGGTTTTTCTACATGTGCTTCAGTACCTAAACAGAACAGTGCTGCCCTCCGTGCCACTGCGTTGAAGCATTTTACCTACAAATATAAGGGTCTAGAAGTCATCATCAAGATTAGAATTGGACTGAAGACAAAAAAATATTTTAAATGCAAGGAAACTAAAGTATTATTCATATTTTAATTATCGTATTCTTGATTCAGTCCCTGTAAAATTGTCAATACTATATTTCCCTCTGCACCAAGTATACTGGGGAGTAGTCTGGTTTAAGACTCATGGAGGTTTATTTGTGCAGGTGAAAGTCTATCTCTAGAGGCAAGGTACCATCTGTCTGTCTAAAAGCAAGCCCTGCTGGCTGATCCATCAAGTGGAATAGCTGTTGATTCACTTGCCTTTTTTTTTGGCTATAAGTGAAGTGACATGAAAGCACTCAGCAACAATTTGGAAGAGAAACAAAATAATCCAGTTGGTTTAATCCCATTAATATGAGAAACAAAAAAGCAAATTTGAATTCTGAGGGAATGCTGCACAGAAATTGAGTTGAAAGTGTTGAAACATAGGCATCTTCCAAATTAATAAGGCAATTCAAAGCTATTTCAATGCTTTGAGAGTAGCTTGACTATTTTGTAATTTACAGTCAACAGAACCTCACATTTTGCAATATATATGTTATGGTCAATATTTTTAGGCATCTGAAAAAAACTTCAATACACTGCTATGTATCAAGATTATTATCAACATTTTAGCATTAGCTCTTCTCACGCATACCACTATTATTCTTTTTGTTATTCTCTTTACATGGGTTAATTTTTTTCTGTTTTCCTTTGTTTGATTGTTTGTTCAAAAATCAAGGAAACATATAGAACTGTAAACAATCAGATTCTTATCTTATGGAGATAAATTATAATATGGTATTATAAAATTATCCCTGCTTATATTGGGAAAAGAGAATAATTTGATCATTAGTGCTTTGCAGGCATGTACATTTTCTATGCATTTGGTTGAGTTACATAATATGACTAACAGGCCAAAGTTTTAAATCAGAAGACAGAATTTACAGTTGATATCTGTGGCCCTGATCTTTCAAATACATTGACATGTGACTACATAAGTATTAATTCCTTTGGACAAATCATTTGAATAAAGCCACTTATGTTACAGACCTAGGCCCAAGCTGCCAAGTGGCTGACAGAAGGTGCTGTTACTGCAAGGAAAGGAAATTACCTTTTTTCCCTAATGGTCAAGCAGTAAGCTACAGGTAGTTTAGCTCATTCATGACTACTAGCGATAGCACAGTCCATTTTGAAAAAGTGGACAGTTATTTTAGCTTCATAATGAATATGAATGTCAGATTGCTATACCTGTATATAGTCCTTGTGTGTTGCCAAAAGCTACCCCTCATATGAAGCATATGCAAGAGACAGTAGTTAGTGTTACCACAAAATTTCTTGTCCCTCAGAACAAAGCCTTCTTGGATTGAAGACACAGATTATTCTGAAAAGCAATACTGCTTTAAACAGGTGTACAACTAAAATAAGTCTAAAAGATGTAATAAGAAATTTTGAAGATTTGAAAAACCCTGGTGCATCACAGCTGTGGGACCAGAGCTTGAAAGATGTACTATTCTTTCACAAACACTCAACGTTTCCTGCACCTTTGCTTATAACCACTTATGTCAGCGATGAGGGAACAGGTTCCCCGTTCCCCTTCCAGATAATGTAGGATCTATGCAAGCATGGGAACTGACAGTATTGACAGTCTATGTTGGTGTCTATACTGTGGAATGCTGTGATGGAATTATAATACACTAAAGTGGAACTGCCTTCCCCTTTTCCTTAAACAAGCACTGCCCAAAACAGCAAAAAGCTTCCATTCTGTTTTTTTAGAGCACAGAATAATAAGCTAGGGGAAACTATTCTTTAAATAGAGCAACTCAGATTTTCTGTGTGAGATGTAAGAATAAAATTATATCTGTCAGACAGTATTCCCAATGTACTGTGGGACACTTCTCTCATCTTGCTTTCTAATCCAGAAGTTTTTAGTGCCTTCCTAGTTTGAAAAACTCCATGTAGTCCCATCTTTTTTTGTAAGAAGGAAGCTTTCTTTTCATGGTCTCTGAATCTTGGCTCAGGTTTGGATTTGCTCCCTGGTTCATGCAAGCACTCTGCTTTCCGCAAGATACTGCAAATTTGCAGTCTTGCTGTGTCTCTCATCTTCCTTCTCCCTCCGTTGAGGAGCTTCCCCAGCCTGAATGCTTTCACTTCTCCAAGGGATGAGGAATCTGAAGGAGGTCCCAGTTGTCACCATGTGGAGCAGTCAGGACAGCAAAACCAAATTACTTTTACGAACACTCAAACACATTGTCTTTAACAGAACATGACACACCATACATGCGGTAATCTAGGAACCAGTTAATCAGATGATTCTATGTCTGACAAAGATACTTTCACTTGCACCAGTCAGAAGTTTACTGTTACAAGTAAAAAAGGGACATAATAAAAACACATTTTAGTTTTCCAACATAAAACCTGGAAATCTGAAAAATGGTTAATGCAGAAATTTGTGAAAAAGTATATTAATAACAGACCTATAGACAAGCAAAGCTAAATCAAATTTTTGGTAAACAAGGTGTACAAATATATGTTCAACCTGTTTGTAGATTACTGGGAGTTTTTATATGACAAAACAGTTAGAGGATTAATGAAGATGAGAAGTAACAGGAAAACACAAAGCACTGAAGAATCCAGCTTTTCAGTCAGTGTTGCTAACTCTTGGAACTCATTTAATTAGTAGTCATATCATAGCTTTTCTTTTTTTCTGAAATCTTCAGTTTGTGGGAACATCTTTTTGTGTAAGAACTCCTTCCCTTCCACCTTTCCTGCATTTCTGGTTTTATAGCTGCACAGAAAAATCTCAACATGAGACTGCACTTTACCCAAATGTTTGGAAGAAGAAAAATAGAACTAATGGCTATATACATTTAGGGCCTTTTTTTTTGCTTAATTGGTTGGGGTTTTTTTTAAACATTTGCAATTTAAAGAATTGCTGACTGATTCATTACTGATGAATGCTTGATATTGACAGTATAATTAAGTTTTTCTTGTTATGAATGCTTGTTGAACAGGTAGCTATGCAAACAAACCTATTAAGTAATCCACAATATGTTACATACAATTTTAGATGTCTTTTCTGGAAGATTTAATATATGGCTTTTTAATGATAGAATGTGAATGCTCATCGGCTTGATTTTAATATCACACAGATTTTAACTGGGCAAAATTTATTGATGTAAACAGAGTTACAGGTATGGATTTAGCATTTTTTTTCACAGCAAAAGTCAGCTAACTACTCATAAAGACTCATCTTCCTTATTTTTTTTTGTATTAATTTTAACCTATTAACTTACAAAACCCATCCTGTCCACTACATAAAATTGTTCACAATAAAATAATTATAATATATGAGATGACTCCTAGTATATTAAATAAACTCTTCACAAACTTCCTAAGTTTTAATTATTTTATAAAAAATATTTGTGGATGTTAAAATTTATTCGAAGAGCTTATTACTCATTATCATCTTGTTGAATTAATTCTGGACATCAGCATTGACAGCAGTGCTATCATGTTATTCGTATGACCAGTTATACTGGATGAATAATGAATGAGAAACAGTCATAACAAGCAATTTGCTGGCAACCCTTAGGCGAAAATAGCTGATTAAAGCTATTTTGGGAGTAGTGATCTGTAACAAGGATAGTCAGAGAAATCAGGATGAGTTTGTGATAGATTCAGGAAAAAAACATATCTACCATTCATAAAAACTCTTGGGTTTTTTTTCAGAGCTTGACTACCAGTCTTTTAAGATGTTTCGGGCTCATTTGTGATAAGCAGAAATTGCATTTCCCAGTGCCTTCATTGATTTCTTGATTGGTTTTCATACTCTTACCCAAATCATCTGTAAAAAAAACCCCAAACAACACAAAACCCCAACAAAAAACCAAGGAGCATTAAACCTGGAATTAAGTCCATCATTTGGCAGCTAAAATACATATTTTATCCAGATACTGCAGCATTATTATTTGGACAGTATTACACAAAATTATCCTTGTTTATTTTTACACAAAGAGATGTTAGTCCTATAGGGAGCGCTGCCAGGCAAGAGGGTAGAGGAAAAGGAGGAGGTGGGAAATGCTACTGGTTGCTGTGGAAACCAGCATCATTAGCATAATGCTTTGAAAAAAAAAACACTGAAGGACAGAGCTTTAAATACATTCAAACTTATCTTTAGATGTCCACTGCTGCAGTGATATGCCTATGATAAGATCCATGTGGAATGCTGATAATCCTGAAGAAATGCAAAATGTTTCCACAGCATCATCAGCCTCACACCTACCCTACCCTCCCCCAACATTTTGAAAATTGAGTTTGTTTTTTCTCGTGTTTTTGAGATCTTTGGGGGTTTTAATTTATATGGAAATAAAAAAAAAATGTCTTTCAAACAAGGAAGGCTGAGAAAATTAATACCAAGTGCAGCAAAAAGATGAGCTGTCCATAAAAGCTGGAAGTTTACCACACCCAGAGTATTCAGAACCTACAAGTTTGTTTTCCTAATGGCTTCAGTATAGTCTAGATTCAATGCTGCTATTTTTTATAAGACTAGTCCAGTTTATATCCTAAAGGGGCTTTCTATGAGCCAAATATTTGCAGGTCAAAACCTTAAGTATAATCAATCATTTACCTGTCAAGTTTCTTTAAGATTCAGAGTATTAAGGAGGCACTCAAATAAGGAACAGCTATCATATAGAATTAAATGCATTAACATCTTGGACATATTTAATTAAGAAAAGTAGCTTGAGGTAATAAGAGATGCACTTCTGACTTAATTCTGAAGAAAGAAAGTGCATAGTCCAGATTATATGATACACAAGTTAATAACTGACCCACAAATTTTAATTTGACCCTAGCTGTTCAACTGATTTATAGTATGAACATTTTAGTCTGCATTTGTTTCATTTTTATTAGGTTTCACACCATAAAATACATGAAAGTATATTTAAAAGTTAATAAATAATATTTCTCCACACAAACAACTATTTGTAAAGATGATATTGTGAGCACACCAGAATTTTGTAGTCAATGTAAAGTGAAGTATTTTTTCCCAAAGAAATGGAAGGACCCTTAAATGTTGTCATAGATTTGGAAAAAAAAAAATCATATACTTTGCATTTTATAAGATACTTTATCTTTCTCATTTTAGTGTCTGCGCTTTTTTTTTGTATTTCCAGGTTTACACGTAAACATACATGGATTATCAGCTGAAATAAACACCAGTTGTGATGTGGTGCAGTTTGTTTTCCATTCTTTAATACACATTATGGAATTTGCATTGAAATATCAAAGGTTTGAATGCATTTTACATTTTCTTTGAGTCAGGCCTCACAACAGTGTGTCTTGCAGTGATAAGCTAACTCTGCTGGAGCACATCAGTCCCATGCAGTAAAACCAATGAAAGGTTTAAACATGTAAGCCAGAGGGATGAAATGCAAACCACCTAGTAGTAAGCATGTTAAATAATTTCCAAGAACACTGCCCCTTGTTTTACTTCAGTATGCTAAGGAAGCAAATTTTTCCTTCCTGCTAAAGAATATTGATTTAAACACTTTGACATAGCCCTTAGTGCTGTGTGGGATGGAAGATTTTGCCTTAAGGATGTAAACAGGTAAATATAATTTTATAGTCAAAATTTCAAAATACGGTCATTCATTCATACTTCTGGAATATAATTTTAAAAGAATGAAACACTGAGACTGAAGCAAAAGTTGGGATGAAGTAAAGATGTTGCCATCCTCACCTTGGTGTTACATTTTTAATTGTTCTCTTTCATGTGTACACCGATTGCTGGAGGAAAATTATTTACTAAATAATAATATTTTAATATTAGTACATTTATGAGAGATCTTTGGTTTTGGTCACTTTGGTAGCCTTCTGTCCAGGAGAGTGAGAACCACAGTGAGAAAATCCATCACCATGTGCCAACCTGCCTCTACTGGATCTTACAGAAAGAAATTAAACAGACCAGTTTTGGTCTGTGTTCTGGCATATTTTCACGTCTCTTTTTAGCCTCGTTATAATTACAATCTGTAACCTAATGGAAGGTGCCAAATTTTAGCACTCTTCCAGTATACAATTTAGCCTTTCTGCCACTGATATATGATTTTCAGACAATTCTAGAAAATATTCTGGTTTGTAGACATATTCATTGCATTTAAAAAAAATTAAAAATTAAAAAATGTCATACGTTTGATCTGCTGGATGATCATTATACAAGAAAAATATGTTAGGAAACCTTTTCTCCTCTGTCTTATAAGAATACTTTGTCAAAGAAGCTTCTAGCTCTTTTATTGTCTTCTACACTCACAACTCTTACCTTTTTGCCCCATTAAAAGTTTGGGGAAAACAATTACACAGCATGCCATCTCCATTGCCCAATTTTTCATTACATTCCAAGTGCAGCGCATCAGTTTCTTTTACCTTTAATGTGTCACTGCTCCAACCCAAAACAGTTTAGCTGAGTAATTCTGCATGGCATTTTGTAGGATTGGTAGGATTCTCTAGGATGGTTTTGCCTTTAGCCATCATAACCGTATCTCTGACACCCAGTAAAAAAGACAGAGGTACACCTCCACGTCCAAGACTTGATTCCTGCTGTCGGCCATTCCGTTAAGAGGTTTTAGATGTAGTCTGCTTACAGGAGTAAGTAGCACTAGTATTTTGGTCATCACATCAAAAATCAATTCATGAGGCAAAGGTCCATGTTCAGTAAAGTTATTTTCATCTAGGGATTATTGACCTTTTAACTGTCTCAGTACAATCTTCCCATTTCAACATGAGTTTGTCATTCAAAAGACTGAATCATTCAAATTTTGAGCAGTAGTGCTGTTAGCATCTGTAGCAAACGCTTCAGCGTATGTATGGATGAAGAGTTTGTAGAATCAAGCAGTTCCTTGTAATCCTAGAACATCAATATTCCTAGTTTCCTAAACATTGTTCCTTTTTCAGAAACCCTATCTCTAAAGGCCTTTTTTTGATGTCACTACAGACATCTTAAAAATCAGACGTCTTAAAATACTTTGCAGATGGAAATCCTCTATTTTCAATAGCAGCCATTTCTTCAAATACTGCACATAGTATTAAAATCAGGTATTTGAGGTCAAGAATCAATCCTTGCTTTCAAATTGGGTTGTATCCTGAGTTGTGTTTTATCTTTTTACCAATAGATTCTGAAGTTCCCTTCTTAAAATATTTCACTGACTTTTCACATAGAATTGTCTCCTGACTTTCTGCTGGATGTAGGCCCAGTCTGCATGGACAACTGCAAATTTGACGCAACAGATTCTCCTTCAGTTAACCTATGCCCCAGATAACTGGCATTGCTTTTTTTTTAAGTGTTTGTTTTTGGTTTTTTTAAACACTTCAAAATTAGTCTACTTAAATAACTATATGGAGAAGACCACCCCAACCAGATTCTCTTGGCTGTGTTTCATTTCTGTATCTCTGAAGGGTATAGTCTACTCCTTTTGTTGTGTAAGAGTTTTATAAGTGTTTGTGTAACTGTTTGTATGTCTTACCATCTACATGAGGACATTGCTAGTACAATACTGGCGTCTATGTTTGAAAACAATGACAGGTACTGCACAGGTCGTATTTGGTTACTCATTCACAAAAAAAAGTATAGTTCAGAGTGTTTGGAATGGCCATGAATTCCAGCTTCACCTACACGACTCATAACTGTTTTTTTCAGGTAAATATCTTTTTGCTTTCTGGTAGCTGCTGCTGTCAATGGAAATATTTGCTAATACTAACCAAAAGGATTAT
This sequence comes from Dromas ardeola, assembly GCA_013398915.1. Lineage (NCBI taxonomy): Eukaryota > Metazoa > Chordata > Aves > Charadriiformes > Dromadidae > Dromas > Dromas ardeola. Next base: position 36,654 of record VYZM01017514.1, read on the forward strand.
TGGAACAATGCAAGTAGTGGTTCAATGGCACACTGCTTCTAAGGTTAGTGATCAGAGAAAACAACTTAATATAAAAGCAAACATAATTAATACTAATTTAACACTAGTAATTTTTATAACATAAGTATAATATGAAGATTCAAATTTGTGAAGTGGAAGTGTCATCTGTAGTGATCAGTGTATTTAAAAAAAATAATTGGGGTACAGAGCTATATTCAGATCGATTTAAATAACTAACTGAGGAATTGCAGTGTCTAAAACTTAGACGCCTGTTATACCCAGAGAAATCCAGATAGTCTTACATCCAGGTGTTACTCAGCATGGAGAAAGGAAGTCCTGGAACCCCAATCTCTATCTGTTTTGTACAGTAGAGGACTCATCTAGCTATGTAGCAATTTATGTTATCTTCAATATAATATTTGTGTAGTGAAAAATACATAAGGATAACAGGAAGTAAAGATCAGAACTCTTTCCCTGCCCTTGTCAAGATGAGAGCAAAAAAATTACAATTCATTTTCATTTTGCCTGATTTCCTTCTCTTGCAATGACTTTGTATTGCTGGCTCCTCAATTGCCAAGACTGATATCCTATTCTAGACTGATATATAGGGAAAAAATAGGGATGAACACAGAATATTATGAACAAAAAGTATTGACACAGATGGTGCTTATCTCCTATCAAAAAAATAATCTATTTTTGATAAAATATTTATGTATCAGTTTACATGTCCCTTATGTTCCTTTCCTTTTGCTGATACAGGTCAAACATTTTATTCTGCTTTTACTAACACTTTATTACTTTAACACCAGTTTTCACTCTCTTGGGAAGGCATAATTTTCATAGTGTGACCACTGTATACCTTCAATTTCAGTAAAATATTTTCAGTATAATATTCTGTATCAAAGAACAAACCAGAAAACTTTGAATTATTTTAAATAAAAGACAAAATGATCGAGAATGGACAACGAGAACAAGTACAGGAAATTTTAATTCAATAAAAGTCAACTTACTGACAAAATTGAAATGTGATTGTTTTGCACTGTATTTCCCAATATGCGGGGTAATAAAATTAAGGAAATAAAATATATGTTAGTCCATGCTGTT
>VYZM01017514.1:39626-53005 GCA_013398915.1 Dromas ardeola
TCTAAAGGGTGGGTTGAAGGAGGATGGAGCCAGGGTCTTTTCAGTGATTCCCAGTGACAGGACGAGGGGTAATGGGCACAAGTTGGAACATAGGAAGTTCCGATCAAATATAAGGAAAAACTTCTTTACGGTGAGGGTGACAGAGCCCTGGAACAGGCTGCCCAGGGAGGTTGTGGAGTCCCCTTCTCTGGAGACTTTCAAGACCTGCCTGGATGCAGTCCTGAGTAACGTGCTCTAGGCAATCCTGCTTTAGCAGGGGAGTTGGACTAGATGATCTCTAGAGGTCCCTTCCAACTCTGAAATTCTGTGATTCCGTAATATGGTCAGGGAAAACTGAGAAGGATGGAAATGGCAGGATGGTTTTGTTGTTTTTTTTTTTTAATTACTCCTCTGTGCAAAAAAAAATCAGAAAAAAAGATATATTTCTATTTTCTATTTTTTCATTTTGTCGGTTACACTGATTTTCTTTGTGTACAAAGGAGTTTGTCTGGTACTGTTTAAGTCACTCATTTTTCATATCACAGTCCTGAGTTTGAATTCTTTTTTATAACTTCATCATAACTTTATTTATAACTTGTTTATAACCATCTCCTTTTTGACTATCATACTGTAGGAGTAAACATTACATAAGCATTTATTGAAAAAAAAAAAAAAGAATAAAAAAACAAACCCAACTGGATGTATCTGTTTAGAAACTGAATACTGTTTTAATCAACTGGAAGCTAATTCTTATATGTGTTCTTTTCGCTTGTCTTCTGATTAATTTTTCAGTTTGGGAGCTTTATTTTTTTTTTTTTTTTTTACAAAACAGCTTCAGAAAGGGAGACCAAACGTGACTTCATTGCGATACTGTCATTTAAAAAATACTGAACTACAGTAATTTTTAATAGTGGGAAGAGAGAAAGGTGGGATCATATACCTGATTCAAATGAAGACCATGTGATTTGAAATTGGTCAAGTACACTAAGTAGAGACCTATGAAAAGGGTTTCTACAAAGAGCATATATTTAGCACTTTATTGTAAATAATCCAACTGCTTGTTTTTTATGCAGTGTAAGTTCAGGAGGAGTAGGGAGGGGATGAAATAAGAATGGTTCACGTAAATACTTTTTGTATTATTATTTTCCCAATTTTTGTATTATTATTATTTCCCCAGTTGACCAGTAACTGAAAAAAGCAATTTTTCACACAAACCTATTCAGGGAGCCCAAAGCAGACAGGGCAGGAAAAGATTCCCTTTCTAAAAAAGAAATTCCCTTTACTATTTAAGCCTCAGAACTGCTAGAGAAGAGTTTAGTTGAATAAGTTATGGACTGAGCTAAGGATTAACTCATGAAGTGAAGGGTATACAGGGTATAACACAGATAATCTGTTTCTCTGTCTGTTTTTCTGTTGTGGTGCTAATGTTGTGGTACTAATAAAACCAAAGTTAACTGTATGAGGTAACAACAGTGAAAAACCTGCATACGTAAAAGCAAACTCAGGCCTGAAGAACATTGGTGATACCTATTTGTTCTAATATCCAAATATCCAGGTGAAAATAACACTTTTTTTTTTTCTTTTCATCTTGATCTTATGAAAATAAAAAGTGTTAAACAGAAAAAAAACCCAATCTTTTCTCAGTACAGATGCTGAAACATAATTTTAATCTCAAAATTATTTAAAGAATTTTAAATAGGAACTTATGCATTTACAGGGCTTCCACTCTAACACTTTCATGACAGATTGGATGTTAGCAGACTAGCCTGACAATAACCCTGGACTAATGTGTGTTTGAAATTAATCATAGCTACACTTCATTCAAGCAATTAAAATGTCATGAAACTTTAATATGTTAGTGAAAGATATTTTCATATACCATGGAAGTCCAATGAATATACTTTGTTTAAAAATATTCAGATTTAGTACCAGATCTTTAATCTATGAGTGTGTTAAATATCTATGTATTGCCTTTATACCTACTCTGTTAAGCTGTGCCGACACATATTCTGTTTACTAGTTAGTAATGATAATTTCTCACTGTAATACAGTTGTTCAAAACCAGATTTCTTTAATAAATACATAATGTCCCAAATTATATTCCCAGCACATGTAATTAAATTGTTTTCTATTTCATTCCATCTGGAGTCTCAAAGCGTTACAGCAGCTCAAGAATATTTGACAGAACTCAGCCAAGCAGTTACCTGATTTTGATACATTACCCTTGGCACTAAGGGTAACTTTACTCACTCTATACATTGAGATAATGTCTTCACACAATGACACAAGATTACTGTTCTTCTAGATTCAGCTGTGAATCAGTAACTGTCAACCCAATATACACAGAGGTAACACATATTTATATGACTTAAGAACAAAGTAGCACTAAGAGAAAGAAATAACAGAATCACAGTGGTTTGTTGTGATTAACAGATTATTGATTTAAAATTCATCCGTTCTGATTATAAGATCACAGAAGACTGAAATTTATTAAGACATAATAAGGAGAGACAGTAATGATATTAAACTTTGAGGGCATTGTTCACACTGAGTAAGCTTATGGAATTTTCCATGCAGCTTGCCATATGATCCAAGTCTAAAACGAAAGCTCAAACTTTTAATTCACTTATGGGCAAAATCAATTAACTCTCCAATTCATATGCATGTTTTCTTTCCCCATACTTAGTCTGTGTGGATTCTAATAAACTCAGTGTTTGCTAAAGTAGCTTTAAAATGACTTAGTAAGAAAGAAATCTGTTTCTCATTTAATTTGATTCTGTGAACTAAGGAAGAAAAACGTGGAAAGCCTGAATTTGATTCTTTTCACTGTAGTGAGTTTGAAGTCCTCAGTGTCACACACCATTGCATTCTATGCTACGTATATTTTTTAAAATAATGAAATATTGAACTTTATTAGCTACGTTATGTTTAAGTTTTGTCTATGTGTCCTTCACAGCTAAATATTTCTTCCTAAAACAGTTCCGAGACTTCAGACCATTCAGGCAAAAAAATCAAATCAAGTTGAACTGTTTTGTACAAGGCAGATAAACCTCATATGGGATTGACATAGATGTCTATTCATGAAATCTATTCATAACTCCTTTTTCATAGAACTTGTTGTGAAAGAAAGAATGCCCATCAGAGAAGTACTGTATTTCAACAATTTCTGCCTTTAAAAAGCTTATTTCTATAGAGAAAGAACTGAAGAATGGTGTATTTTACAAGTTTGCAAACTGTTTCTCCACACTCAATACAAAACAAATGACAAAAACAATAATAAAAGATGAGGCTGCTACAGAGAAACTAGATTCCCAGAGATTTCCCTTCCCTTCCCTTCCCTTCCCTTCCCTTCCCTTCCCTTTTAAAAAATCTATTCTGAAATGAATTTTCTGTATGCATTATTCTGTATTCCTTCTAGGGCTAGTCCAATATTTTTCACTGGAAGAGTTTTTCATCAGAAATACTAACTGTGTTGTCAAAGGTTTTTGTGGGATGCACTATTTAATAAAGAATTTCAGTGCAATATTATAAAAGTATTTTACTTCACTAAGATCAAAATGTTTCCATTTCTTCATTGACCAGCAATATGTATTTTACACGATGTAAGGTAAAAAAAAAATCAAAAAATACAATGCAAAAAATAAAAATGCTTTAATCTTCTAAAGAAGTGGCTCAATGGTATGAAAACAAAATAGTCTAGTACATTTTCCTTCTTTTGCTTCATTGGTGGCTGATGTTTTTGGCTTGTTTCTACTTCAGCCAATATTCAAGGTCCCAGAATTTTCACCAGAAAACAATTTCAATTTTCTGCTAGCTATAATTCTACTTAACTCAAACTTTGGATGTCCACCTGGGGCAAAAATTTTGATTGGATAGGAATATGTGTTAGGAATGCTTAGTTAAAAAAAAAAAAACAAACAGTTGACTAATGTGAGCCTTGTTTGTTTGTTTGGGAGGGAGACTAATTTTCAGACATGTCAGGCTGATAATAGGAGGAAGCAGAAGTACCATATTGGAGATGGAGTGAGAGTGATTTTGATGGTCTGAAATTAGCTTTAGTTGTGAAACTTTGTCTTCAGAACCACTGTTCCGCCAAGCAGAATTGTTAATGTGGCATTTAATGCTTATTTTTTTTGTATCTATGCTTCCTCTTTACTTCATTCAAATTAAGTTTACTGATGTTCATTCTGCGTTGATTTCAGTACAACTGATAATCTCTCTGTTGGTGTGGTATTTTGTGAAAAGACAAATTTCTGAGAAATGTCATTACTTTTTTTTACGCATTAAAGCAGCATATCCATAAAGATCTTTTAAGCTCCCATATGTTCCTTCTATATATTCCTCAAAGGATTTTCGCCTTTTCCCTTTCATTCCATCAGATTTTCATTATTAACTTTTTTGATGAAAAATAAATTGAACTCTTTTAAAAAGACATTGAAAGAGGTATAGTTTTCCCTGTGTTGTAAGATGGATATTGATTTGCTATCAAAAGAACTGTATTTACAATTGCTTTCATTATGGAAGGTGGGAATAAAAAAATTAAACTTCCAACAACTGTAACGAGGTATATAGCTGTATAGGAAATCATGACCTGCAAATGCAACTGGTGAAAATGCCACTCAGTACTGATGCCTACAATTTGGAGCAGAATAGTGCTCAAATAATCTTACTGGTATCAGCGTGACTGTTTTTCTATTAAAGGCCCGTATCTGCAAGGAAAACAGTTAAAACTGCATTGTAAGGCTGTGTTTAGCACAGAACACTTGGGATCCTGATCTCCTTGTCCAGATAGGACGTCTGATTTAGTGCACCACATCTCTTACCTGGGATACGCATCTGCAGTTCTTTTCTGCAGAGAGCGGAGCACACTTGCTCTTGAGATAGCTTTAGGTTTCAACGGTGGTATGTACTCAGACCTTTAGTATTTCCAGGTTTCTTTGTGGAAATGTTGCCTAAGCTGACACAATTTTTTTTCACATTCCTAAATTAGAGACAAACAAACAAAACCCCCAAACCATTCCAGATTTCTAGAATTAACAGTAATAAGATTTACTGTGAGAGGGTTTTTTGGTCAGGGTAAATCAGTAAATGAACAAATTGTGATTGGAATGGTGAGAAAAGCAACCTTTGACCTATTTTTCTCAGGTGAGTTTGTAGATAAGGGCACCACAGTTGCTGTAAAGAATATTGCATATGGAAGTCCTCCAATTTTCTCTTTCTGGTACTATTTTTTTTGAGCAATTTAGAAGCAGCATGGAGCATGAAGGTGCCTACAGTGCCAAAGAAAGATGACTATAGATGTGACAGACTAGAAGAAGTTGATCAGATAGCACATCAGTCCCCATTCATCTCCATTTTCATTTTTCTGAAAGGACTACTGTGTTCAAATGCCAATATGGAGACATTTTGTATGTCAGCTATTTGCAGATAGTCCTTCCTTACTTAAGAAAGATGCTTTCCAATGCCTGTGTTATGATAATACACTGGATGCATGCCCATTCAAATCCTCATGCATATTTCTCACATGATGAATTTTTATTGCAGATTAGAAGTGACAAGAACAGGCTCTCTGCCTTAAAAATGCTCTATATTGATTTACATATATATAACCCAAAGCCTTTCTTTTGTGAAATGGACCAATAAGCCACCACTTGAGTCCCTGTGCTATATATACTTATCTCATAACAATATTAACCTGTTTATTATTATTACTGTGTCCTTAAAAAAGCTCTTTTTAAAGGTCCTGGAAAACAACCAAGAAGTAATACTTTATTCCTGGGTGCCTGGTGCAAAGTGGTTTGCATTTACAGAGCTTACTGATGCAGACTGGCCTGATCCATGCTGTATAGTGTATGGATGAAGTGTGATTCAGTACTATGCTACAGGCTTACTTCACTGCTTGCCCACATGGCTGTAGTACCTTATTCCTGCCACACATACCTGTAATCATAGTCGTAGAATCCTTTTGGTTGGAAGAGACCTTTAAGATCATGAGGTCCAACTGTTAACATAGCACTGCCAAGTTACCACTAAACCATGTGCCTCAGCACCACATCTACAAGTCTTTTAAGTACCTCCAGGGATGGTGACTCAACCACTTCCCTGGGCAGCCTGTTCCAATGCTTGATAACACTTTCCATGAAGAAATTTTTGCTAATATCCAATCTAAATCTCCCCTGGTGCAATTTGAGGCCATCTCTTCTTGCCCTATTGCCTATTACTTGGGAGAAGAGACTGACCCCCACCTCGCTACAACCTTCTTCCAGGCCTGCTCTCTGTAATTTTATGGATATTCGTTACACACCTTTGTAGGAAATACTGTTGCACTGTATCCACAGTGCAGTGAATATACATGCAAGACATTATAAGAAGGAAAAGTGGTTTTATTTAAAAGAAAAACTGAAACAAAACTTGCTTCACTCACTCCCACTATCTCTTACCACACAAGTATTAGAATGCATGTGATACCCAAGAGGTCCACCCAGTGGTCAGGAACCGGGATGGAAGTGTTCAGGCTGTCTGACCAACAGTCCAGATGTTAGGATGCATCTTTTGCAACGATGTGGAAGACAGAGGAAGACAATTATCAAGCCCTCTTCATGTCTCCTGTGTTAGTGACCACATGCAGATTTCAGATATGCCTTTGTTTACCCTTTCAGAGCTGGCAGTGTATCTACCCTGGTACACATCTGTGAGCCAGCACTGTCCTTGTCTCCAAATCTGGATGCTTTATGAAACTGCATATAGATGTGCTGGCGTGCTGATGACCTGGTAATCTCTATGCTATTAACAAAGGCACTGAGAGCCCTTTCCGTGCTGTGTGTTCCTGCTGATGCCCTCACACCCAGACATTCCCACTCATTCTCCATGCACTCCAGTCTTAGCCTTTCTGATGCAGTTCTTCACATCTTTATAGTACCCCATTGATTTTCAATTTCAAGCAGTAGTGCTGAGAGCTGTTTAAATCCTTCTGCATCAAACAACCTTGCCAGGTCTCTGTGTGATTGGGGAACATTTCTGCAACAGAAAGATGAATAAATAATATGTCTGAAGGCTCTGAAAGACTTTAAATTTACTTGTCTTGTGCCAAAGATAGTAAGAGGACTCACAAATCAGCTGATTTATAGTAGCGCCATTGAAGGGACCTATCTGGTTTTCCCTAGAGTGGCTCCTGTAAGCAACCTAGAAAATATGCTGTCTGAATAAGAAATAGAAGGGAAATAGGAAGTGATCACAAATGACAGTGTAGACTTTCCCATAGCCTATATCTAGATTTACCTGCTGATGTCTTTACAGGACAATTTGTATCTCTGATCCCCCAAGTCAAAAACCTCTCGGACCATGTTCTAGTCCTTCTCTGAATATTTCACTTCTCTGTGACAAAAAAAAAAAAAAGAAAAAAAAAAAAAGGTGTTTATGAAAAGAGATGTATGAAGGAGAGGGTTCAGTACTAACCACGATATCATCTGATTATGAAGTCATGGCCAGGACTCACGTGTTCATCTGAAGCTGGCAAAACAGAGATACCATGAAACTTCATGATCATACTCATTAAAAAGATTGATACATAGACAGATAGACAGATAGATAGATAGATAGATAGCAGAAATGTTACCCCATACAATGTACTGCTAGCTTCAGCAAAGAAAAAAAACAACACGAAAAACCTCACCCAAAACCAAACAAATGAAACAAAATAAACTGTGCCCACTCCCTCCCTTTAATATTAGAGACATATGATTACCTACAAGTTTAGATTAATCAATTTTTATTACAGAACTAGTTCATGTCCTCCATAAAATTGAACCTAATAAAAAATGACCATGTCAGAGTGAACTTATTTTCAAATGTCATTGTTAAACAGAGGGTAGAGGTTTAGCTTCAGTGTGCTTGTGATATATGTCCTTTCCTTACCTCATTGTTTATCATCAGTGCTGTAATCAAAAATTCCCAAGAAAATCAGTTTTTGTTTTAGAAATTGTACACTTTTGTTACCTACTTTGAAACAGAAAAGTGTAACTTCAAGGATTTTGACAGGTGATCAGTATACAAGAATTATGAAGATAAAACAATAAGGAAAGGGTTTGTATTTTGATTTGATACTCCAGGTAAATCAGGGAGCTAAGGTAAAATCTAGGATCACTTCTCACTTTGTAAGGAAAATAGACCTCTGGCTTTTAGTAATTTCGTTCTTCATAAATTCAGGAAATATACTATATGCAAGATTGATCTCAATAAACATGGGTGCCTACAATGCTGACGTTCGCATCGGAAACAGTCTCTTTAAATAACAGAAACACACGCAATTCTTGATTGAAATTAATCTTTGTTCCAGTTAAGTCATATAGATTCCATCCTACTTCCTGTCATAAACCCCAGCAGCAGTCCAAAGAAGTTAGTTCAGCAGTAAATGTAAACCTATATTTAGATATGAACACCATAATTTTCAGTGCCATGACTTTAATTAAAAAAAAATAAACAAAACCAACCAAACAAACAAACCCACAAAAAATCCACAACAAAAGCTATGTTAAAGCTTATTTACAAGAAATTGCCCCTCTCCCCAAATTACTGATACTGAGGCAGAAAAAAACCTTGTGATTTTTACTATAAACAGAATTCATAATGCTGAAGAAATTAAGGATATAAAATTGCAGCCTAGCATATTCAACATGAGCTCGATTAGAAATTATTTTATTTTTTTTGTGACAAATTTTTTCAGACATTTCAGATTTTAAAAAAGCTAAATACATTGTGTTGCAGTAGATTTAATTTAAACAAACTTCAGCTGTTAAAATCAAACAGCTAGTGGAAAGTTAAATACAAAATTTTTATTTCCCCTCTTAGATTAGTGTACCAGTACATGGAACAGCTGGTGAGCAACATGTGATGAGTATTGCTAAAAATAAGCCACTGCTATCGTATTCTTGTCCTTCAGTACTTCTGTATTTTTCATTCAACACAAATCTATGCGGTTGGTCATAAGACTCATTTTTTTTGCCATATGCCTACTCATCTCCTTAACCTCCTTAACCTCCCTTCTAAGCAGTCCTGATAATAGATAAAAAATGCACTACAAATAAATACTAAGAAGTATACTTAGTCCTTTACACACTGAAATCAGGAATGAATGTCTCATTAAGTACAGCTGTAGGAGTAATACAAAGTATTGTCTTAATGTTTTCATTGTGCAAAACAAGAGACAAACAGCTTCTAATAAGTCCTGAAGTGTCAGTGTGTAACAATGTTGCATGACACTGAGGTTAGTATTGAAATGGGAATACTACTTGAGATGTTGACATCTGAAGTTGTTTACTGATTTGTAATTTAGGTGCAGGACAGAGATACTGTTTTTCTACCACTTTAAATTACACTTCAAATAGCACTAACCTCAAGGTAAGGGTAAATGTTAGCTGAAATACATACTGGAAGAAGGAGGCTTGATATAGATTCCTTACTTTTCATTTCTTCGGATACTTGTCTTTCATCAGTTCACTGCTTACTGAGAACACACTACATAGGCTTAAAGTATGCTTGTGATTGACTTTGTATTCTAAAAATTTAATAAGGGGTGAAGGAGACATTGGCTTTTCCTGACACCAAAAGACTTTCCAAGAAGAAAGCCTTAACAAAAAATTATGGAATTGAGTCATTCCTTACCTTTCCTTTTGAACCTCAATTGTTGTGGCAAAAAGAAAAGAATGACTCATGGGGCCAACAAGAGAAAAATCGACCAAGAAAAGCACTGGCTCTGAAACTCAGACCTGAGTAATCCCTGCATGCGTGGAAAAGGGAAAAGGAATTCTAGAACACAGCTTTTTACTGGGGTGCTGCTTCCAGATTTTTAATTAAGAAGCCATTAAATAATATGTGGGAAAAATACCAAAAGTAGGCATAAACAATTCATAAGGAAGAATAAAGAATAGCTAAAAATAGTTCATTTTTCTGGTTGATTGCTTTAACCACTATATTATTATATAAAAGATTCAAGATAGTACAGCTTTTCTTTGCCTGTATAATTTAATAGATTTAATCATGGTTATTCTGCTTTATAGTGAGTTCAATTATTACTACATACACTAAGAATGCTCATAGAATGCCTTTCATGTAAGACTTCTCAGAAGACTGAGATGCAAAAATGTTCAGCTTGTGAATGCCACAAGGACTAAAGAAAATAAATCTTGATAAGTGTAGGCATGGTGCCGACATCTCTGAATTTTCTGGTTGTTACTTTAATGTCCTTCACAACAATATAGGTACTTATGGAGTGAAAGCTACACAGATATTTGTTGAATTTTTATATTAGAATGTTTCCCACCTTTGGAAAATTGAGTGAAATTCTGTGTAATTCTGAGGAAACTTACGTGATAAAATAATTATGTAAGTACATAGCCATACAATTACATAAGTATAAGGCCATAAAGCTGAACAATGTAACTAATGCATTCATTTATTTTTCTGTTGGCACATTCCAGGCTGTTTGGACATCATAACCAACAAACTTTCAGCTATTCATTATTACTATAAATTGAATTTACTGTAAATCAAAAAGAAATCAATCATTCTTCACCCCACCGTTTTTCTTATGGTTCCTTTGAGTTCATTTTGCAAAAGATCGTGGAAAATTAAGTCTTTTATTTATGCTATAATTTTCATTACTGAATAACACCATGATCTGTAGCAGGCCACTGTGCAGAAGCACATGAAACCATTTCTTTCCGTTATTTTCAAGTATGTAGGAAATGCAAGGGGAAAACCCTGAGAGATTGAGCATAGCTTTTAGTTTCTCTGTCACACAGTAAACCATCCAGAACAACTGAGTCAAAATATAATTCTTGATCTGCTTTAGAAACCTGTGTAGTTAAGCTTAGTCTTCGTTGGCAGCTGCTGTAAAATCACAATATAGCCTGTATTATGCAGACAATTTAACTCATTTAGGTAAGACTGATTCCACGGTGGGATTCCATTGACACACACAATATGAACAGAAATGGACCTTTGGGCAGAAAGTTTATAATACTTTCCTATACATAATTTAAAAAGATATTTTAATAAATTAATCTTACTTTGTCTTTATGTCTTAAGAATATCAGTAACACAGAAGTTCAAAAAAAAAAAAAAAAATTCCGGCTACTGCCACAATTAAGTGCATGTAGCTCATTCCAGAAATGATACATGGAACAGAAATTCTGTTATGAAACAGATTGGTAGTTTCACCTTAACTTTTCATTAAGTAATATATGAACATGCATGCACATACACATACGGACTGTTTCATTAGAAGAATCTGTCCTATGGATAGTTCTGCTAATTAGTGCAAGTATATGGAAATAGCTGAAGGAAGAAATGGAGTAACAGAGGGCTGCCAAAATTGGTATGCATCTTTTACTTGAGTAAGTTTTAAATTGGCTTTCAAAAATTATGGGTGAAGTAAAGAAAATTAAAGACAAGGACAGGAGAATTCCTCTAACTTAGAAGCTATGGACATTAAGGAGAAAATAATTCACTCTGAGATACATAATCATACATTATACAATACAACAGAGATATTTTTATCTGACTTTTTCAAATATCTATAATATAATACAATATGATACAATACAATGAAATACAGTATAATGTATGTAATACAAATACTAATTACATGCAAAATTTCAATATATAAAATTGCAACATGTATATATACGTAATTGCAAAAAAATAATGTTTCTACTAAGAAACCAATTAGTCTCTGATCAACCTAGAATGAACAACTTCTACAGCTCTATCAGGCCACAAGCAGAAATTACTCAGTTCTTACTGAGTTTCTGAAGTCTTGAGATAGCTTAAAAGTGGATAATTCCTGCAGAGGAGGAAAGGAGCCTAAAAATCTATTTTTACAGAGGTGCCAGCTGAGGACAGAGTTAACAGAAACACTTTGTATGCCAGCGAAGCCACCTGAAGAAATTTCCATCAGGGCTCTTTCTTTCCATTGGCACAGGATATTTTTCCCTCTCTCCTCCCAGTTGCAGGCAGTGGCACTGGAAGAAACAGATGGGCGCAGTCTATTAATATAGACTGTGGCTGGTGTCACTGACACAATTTTTCCACAAGAGGAAATGGTTAGTGACCTTCTACAACACTTAGATGCACACAAGTCTATGGGGCTGGATGGGAACCACCTAAGGGTACTGCGGGAGCTGGCAGAAGTGCTCACCAAGCCCCCTTCCATCATTTATCAGCAGTCCTGGCTAACCAGGGAGGTCCCAGTTGACTGGAGGTTAGCAAAAGTGATGCCTATCTACAAGAAGGGCAGAAGGAGGATCTGGGAAACTAAAAGCCTGTCAGTCTGACCTTGGTGCCGAGGAAGGTTATGGAACAGATCGTCTTGAGCTCCATGACATGGCACATAACAGGACAGCGAGGTAATCGGGCCCAGTCAGCATTAGTTAATGAAAGGCAGGTCCTGCTTTACTAACCTGATCTCCTTCTATGACAAGGTGACCCACTTAGTGGATGAGGGAAATGCTGTAGACATTGTCTACCTAGACTTTAGTAAAGTCTTTGATACCATTTCCCACAGCATTCTCCTGGAGAAACTGGCTGCTCATGGCATGGATGGGCGCACACTTCACTGGGTAAAACACTGGCTGGATGGACAGGCCCAAAGAGTTGTGGTAAATCCCCAGTTGAGGTAAACCCACTTGGCAGCTGGTCACAAGTGGTGTTCCCCAGGGCTCGGTATCAGGGCCAGTTCTGTTTAATATCTTTATCAATGATCTGGTCAAGGGGATTGAGTGAACCCTCAGTAAGTTTGCAGGTAAAAAGTTGAGCAGGAGTGTTGATCTGCTTGAGGGCAGGAAGGCTCTACAGAGGGTTCTGGACAGGCTGAATCAATCAGCGGAAGCCAAGTGTATGGTTCAAAAAGGTCAAGTGCCAGGTCCTGCACTTTGGTCACAACAACCCACACAATACTACAGACTTGCAGAAGAGTGGTTGGAATGCTGCCTGATGGAAAAGAACCTGGTGGTGGTGTTCAAGATCTGGCTGAATATGAGCCAGCAGTGTGCCCAGGCTGCCAAGAAGGCCCATAGCATTCCTGTATCAGAAATAGTGTGGCTGGCAGGACTAGGGAAGTGATCATCCCCTTGTACCAGGCACTGGTGAGGCCACACCTCGAATACTGTGTCCAGTTTTGTGCCCCTCACTACAAGAAAGACACTTGAGGTGCTGTAGCATGTCCAGAAAAGAGCAACGAAGCTGGTAAAGGGTCTTGAGCACAAGTCTTATGAGGAGTGGCTGAGGGAACTGGGGTCACTTAGCCTGGAGAAAAGGAGGCTGAGGGGAGACTTTATCGCTCTCTACAACTACCTGAAAGGAGGTCATAGAAAGGTGAGTATCCATCTCTTCTCCCAAGTAAC
>VYZM01017515.1:3991-41622 GCA_013398915.1 Dromas ardeola
CTTTCATTAACATGAAGGCTTACTATGTTAAATAAATTCACTTTTAAGCAGATACATTAACATGACTGGGGAAAAAACTATTCAAAATGACTGTTTGGCGTTACATTCCTGAAGCTAAGCCATGTACATAATCTAGCCATTTTCCAGTGCTCTGTATGAGATTTGTAAAACAGGGAGTCAGACTCCTATTTTAATAACCTAGATAATTGTATGAAAATATAAAAAGAACTCATTAACCAAACCAATTAAACAGTCACAGAGACATTGGACTTGGAGTCACTATTCCTCAATTATCTTGAGTAATACATTTCTATGTTAATAAGGAGAAAGATAGAGACTGTCTCTAATGCCTTTTTGATTATGGTTGAAAAGTTTAAATACAGACAGATAACTAAGAATGTAGAGAAGACCTCGCTAAAGTGGCAATTTAATATGAAATTACATCTTGAAATTGTTTAAAATATTTTTCTTCTAAATATAATTGTTCCGTCTCTAAAATTCTAAAATACTGCAAACAGAAGCCCTGACTGCATCATACTGAAAAATTTTCTTAGCCTCTCTGGAACATGCTGTTACCCCTTAGAAATTCTACCAGAAATCAATCAGTCTTATTAACCAGCTACATAATGGCACAATTTAAACTGCAAATGGACTGAAATGTAACATTTCAGAAAAATTATTACATAAAAATATTTCAAATGTTTTTCTTCTATCCACTTCATTGAAATTGTCTCTAATAATCCTCCTTTATTTTATCTAAAATTTTAACTCTCATTGCTGTTTATTTGTTAATATTTAGGTGCCAGTACTTATTAACTGAAAAGCTGAGGAGATAAATGGCTGATTTTGTTGAGAGGGTAGAAGACTTCGACTGAAACTCAAAGACAGAATCAATGTCTAGGATACTTAACTAATTTGCAGGCCTCTAGTGCAAAATTTGAGAATTGTACCTGTTCTAATTCTCCTGTCATCATCTTGTACATCCTGGTAGCTCTGGCGGTGAGTAGCAACATCTGAAATTTGATGTTGCAACTCTACACGGTCTTCTTCTGCTCTCAAAAGTTGGGAACGAAGTTCCTCAATCTAAAATGCATGTTAAAGTATCAAATGCTTAATGAAAAACAGGATGAAAGAGTAAATAGCATACTTTTATTAAACACTACAAAAACCAAAAAAGACTAGACACAAGTAATATTTATTTATAAATCTCAAGAGTACTGCAGATGGTAAACAAAAAGACAAATTAATTCCCAATTATAGGCCACAAAGTGATTATTCAAAATTAAAGGAAACATTTTAAATTGTTATGTTGACCACGGATAAGCATTAATTTCTCTAGACCAAACAAAATGCTACCATTTTATATGTTGCAATCGTCTTTTTACATTGCTAGTGAAATTGTCTATACAAATTTAATAAGCAATATATTTTATTTAAATTCTACTCATTAAAAGTACAATGTACTTTTCTTAAGAAACATAGGGGCTTTTTACATTTTTCCTTTCTGTCATATACAGTCTAGCACTTACAACGATGACATTGTGTACAGGAAAATAAAGAAAATATGACATGCTAAAAATGAACTGAAGAAAAATAGCTCTAACTCATATTACCCTTATGTGATATAGCACTATATTCCATCCACAATGAGTTGAATTCAAAACAGTAATACAGCCAAGGCAAACTTCTGTTAGATACACAAAGTCAAACAACTAATGCTAAGAGTTAAGTATGCCAACTGTCCCCTCCCTATTTATTTCAATTCTTTCCCCAGCTCCTCTGAAAAAACGGAAGATTAGAAAAGTTTAGGAGAAAGGACACTTTTCTAAAACTATAATGCAGGTTCCTGCAACTTCTAGATTTAATCAAGTGTGTATCAATAGGTATTGTCTAGAGCACACTTTAGATACTTTTTCAGGTGTTTGGCTTTTACATATTTTTATCACACTGGTATACAATACAGCAAACACTTCTAGGTCACTGGTTTGCCTGAATTCACCAATTATAGCATGTGTTTTGCATAAGAATAGTTACTAGTATAGAAGTTGTTCTAAAGCACACTATGAAGGGCAGTTACAAATAATGTGTTTATGTACTTAAGAAGTACCATGACTACTACCATTACTATAATTAACTATATATCAACATATATACATGAAAGTTTAGAAAGCAGAAGTATAACAACAGCTCAGTCCACATATTTTAGACTCAAACCCATCTTTCTGTATCTCCTTCTTCCCTTCGCAAAACAATGTTATCAGAGTATGAGATAAGAAGATTACGCAAAAAGACTCAGACATAGCCTAATATGAAAACTCCGGGATTTTCACCACACCAAAGTAGCTACCTGATGCAAAAGGGCTTCTCTATTGCCTTCTGATTCATTCAACTTTTTCCGCGATTGCTCCAATTCTTGCTCAAGCTTTCATTACAAAAGATGATGAAGAAAGAAAAACAACATATGCATCATAGTACAAAAATGTATTTTAAGTATTTAATTCTGGCACAAATTAATCGATATAAGCATCTATTTAAAATGAGGTATAACGTATACCATATTCTTATTTGTCCAAAATTTTAAAGCAAACTTTTGTCTGTACTAAATCCCTGTTATATTTATTTAAATAAAGAAAATTCAACTTACAGTCTATAATTTTTGTACAATATTCTATATCACATGAAGATACAAAGTGGTGTATGTATAATGCAAAAACAAAAAAGCACGAAAGAAAATTTTTACTGGGTTATACGTAAAAGAAAGGAAGATAAACTTTTTTTAGAAGTTTCAAAAACATTGTTGCTGGATTTGAAACTTACTTTCAAACTCAAAATTAACAATGATTTAACATTTGAAGTCACCTTTGTTACATAGTTTATTCATAAAAGTATTAAAGATGACACGCATTGGTAGAACCGGTAACTGGTAAATTCTGTGTTTTTTCTGTGTTGTGCAAGAAGATGCATTTGAATTATTATGGAAACAAGACAAATGAAAACCTAAAGTGTCCAGAATTTCATATGATTAGAATTTTTCCTAAAAATATAATATTAAGGGAATTTAAAAATGTTTAATCAGAAATAGCCAGCAAACTGATGAGCATTTACACAAAAAACAGAAACCAAAGCTATAAAATATTTTCTGACTTCTACCATAAATAGTTCAAAGATCACAAAGATCCACATGGAAATAAATATAGTTTTCGACAGCAGAAATTGTTATTGCAGAGAATAGCAATCTCAAAGAGGATGTTGAGAGGCTGGCAAACGGGCAAAGTAAACAGCACTAGCATTAATTGAATGGAGAGAGTAACATAACGTAAAACACTGCATAGATGGTTTAACATAAAGGGGTATAACTTTGAAGTATTGACAAAAAGGCCAAACTCAATCTAAGAGGAGAAAAGCTAGAAAAAGTGTAATATGGCCTTAGCATCCTGCCAGAACAGAAATATAAGAAATCTTGTTTTCTATGAACAGGAAGAGAGCAGTATGGCAATAGATAGTTCAGAAAGAGTAATTATTAATAATCATGGTGCAAAATAACTAGCATGTGTAGGTTGCAGGGATGAAGCTGCATCTTTGAGCTGCTGCAAATAAGCAACAGCAGACTATGTATAAATTCAGAGACAAATCAGAGAAAGAAATCAAGCATATGAAGTTATAAACTTATCCACCTGGCAGGATGGAAGAGTCATTAGAAGTAATACACTATAACTAAATAGCTTTGAAGGAAAGAAAAGTTCAGCATAGCTATATTCACAGTGTCCCTGATGCGGAAAAAAAACCCCTTGTTATCTTAAAGAGTAAAGAAAGTTTTATCCTGCTGGTTTCTCCAAAAAAGGAAGCATATACTGTAACATATGACACCATACACTTATTTAAAAATAAACAAAAAAGAAGAAAATAAAGTCTTACTTGGTTCTTTTCACTTTCATATTTCACAAGTTTATTTTTCATGAGATCTTCTGTTTCATCTGCTTTAGCATCTTGCTTCCTTAAAGCCTTTAGAGGAGAAAAATATATTGTGAACTTTGTTATCAAATTTACAGTCTTCTTTCTAAGTCTGTTAAGATAAAAGAATCTGCTGATATATTTAAGAAAGAAGATCTAGACAAATGCTTTCTGTCTATGTCTAACATTTCCATGTGGAGCCAACGTATAATGTAATGAAAAAATAAATACAAGTCCGTGCATACATAAGCACACCCATGCACAGAACAGGGTCAAATACAAAGTCAAAACTAGCACTAACATCCTTCCGATGTATAGCGCTCCAGACGATCAAGGCTGACCCCAAACACTTTGAGATGAAGGTTTAAGAGCCTCAAGAGATCCCCTACAGATAAGCTGTGAACAGATCAGATGAAAATAATATATTCTCTAATATAAAATGTGCACGATATGAATGTTGTAAGGAATGCACTGTTGTACAATGCACTGTTGTAAGGAAAACATTGCCATAAGGTTGTCTTGGAAACCAAAACCAGGGAAAAGTTAGTTTTATCTGAATCTGGACAGACACTTAGAATCACAGTATTAAGACAGAATCAGCTGAAACTTTTCTGATCAAAAGTTATGACACCGATGTGCCCTGCTTTGGAAAAAGAAAAAAAATATCCATGGGGACTTTTCCTATGTTCCGCCCCCCCCATACTGAAGTATCTAAAAATCACTTATGTATATTTTCTAAAGCATCTTACAAAAATAATATTGCCTTGAATATCAATTTCAAAAACCTTCTCCCTCTGTAAACCAACACTATTTGCAGAACATAGCCTATGACTGGCAAAGGAATGCAGTATACATCACAGACATTAATGACACATACAATTTGCAACATACACAACCCACGTTTGGATATCTCAAGCCATAACAATGTCATTAGGTCATCTTAAATACCACTTAGAAACACCAGCTGAGAGAGATCACTAGCCATACTCATGGAATTTGCTGTGAATTTGAGTAACTGTGTTAATAGATCTTGTTTCTTTGCTGTGCAACATGACCAAGAGGTTTTCACACTAGCCACAATCAATTAGAGACCTTAGCATACACCTTTTACTTTCATCCAACATCATGAAGCATAAGTACATCTATTCCTTCCACCATTATTTGCTAAAACTAACAAAAACCAACAGAAACTCATACCCTGTCCAGAAAGAAATGTCTTTTTCTCAGTCTGTTCTTTCTGAACAGCATTTTTATTTTACATTTTAAAGGAGTATCTCCTTAAACAATTATCCCTGAAATTTGCCCCTATAATTAGTGCAATTTCATGCAGTTTTTGAACATTTTTATCTTCATTATATACTAAGGAACGATTTCACAGTATGAAACAGAAGGCAAGATACTAACCAACCTCAGTGAAGCCAGGCATTCAGCTTTAGAATTTTTGTTTTTAAAAGTAGCTTTGTGGAGAAAATAAATGGATGTATACATTTAGGTCAGTCTTATATCCTCACCTCAGGAAACGTAAGGGTTTCAGTATAGTTTGGACTACTCTCCTCTTTGAACAGGTTACAGTAAAAACTGAGACTGTGGAAGACATTTATCCTAACTATGCCACTGAAAATACTATGCTACATAAAGAATTACACTTTTAATCTTACTGATTCATAATCAGATACTGCGAGACTGTAACATATTTAAGTATTCAGTACAGATTCAAATCTGTCATTCCAGTCAACTAACAAACTCAATACTGCGCACAGACCTGACACACTCCCATTTTACTCAAAAAGACTCTAAGGAGAATTCCCAAAAAGCTACATGAATAAAAATCAAAGCAGCTCACCGCTTCAACTAGTGCACAAATTTGTGTGAGTTTTTTTAATGACTAGAAGTACCAGTTCAGAACAGTCTGCTAGGGACATATGATGTATACCAACTGCAACTGAGCTTCATTTTTACGAGCAAAATTAGAAGCTCTGTTATACAGAGTCAATTTTATGCCAATCTTATTTTTGGCACTAAATTAATACTTAATATAGGACCAAGAATGCATGTTTTCACATGCAGATTTTGCTAGAGATGTCAACACCATAAGGAAAATGTTAAAGCTGGGCTATTATTAGAAATAGTAGGAAAATTTTCAAAGATTTCCCTACTGAAGGTGAAAAGTATGTCTTTATATCAGTAGTACATCCTAATTCCCAGAAGAAACCACAGAAATTAGTATGTTATTTCAGCTTGTCACTATCATTGAATGATATTTAAGCTATTAAATAGCAATAACTTCAAAAGGCAATCTTTCCTTTCCACTGATACTACAAATATAATGTTCAGCTTTATTTTCTTTATAGATTGCAAAAATAGCCCACAACCATTTCATTTTTAAGAAAAAAAAACAACAGTTCATGTATGTATCAGAGTTAAAATACTACAAAAAAGAAAGTGATATTACAATGCATTAAACATACAACATGTGCACTACTACAATCGTGAAACATGCATTTTTCTAGTATGTGCTAGGTAGACAAACAGTTAACCAATCAAAAAGTCATTAAGAATTGGAAACATCCAGTCATCCACAGCCAGGCAAACATCAGCTGTTACTGACGATTCAGGTAACAGTTAATTTTGTATTTTCCCTCCTCCTTGTACTCCTTTTTAAATAATTCTCTTTCACTGGTTTGTGCCACTCTTTGTTCTCCACTAAAGGTTTCTCTTGGGGAAAGAAGGGTTAAAGAAAAAGAAAAAAAAAATCGTGTAAAGATCCAACTGATTCTTTGATTTCATTTGTTGTCTCCAAAGAAGGGGTTGAGGGAGTCAAACAGTCAAAAACGGGAACTAGGAAGGGGATGCTTAGGACAAGGGTTCCAACACACACTCCTCCCTGATGGCTCCTAAGCAGCAGGCAGATGCTGTCCAGGGAAGCTCTGCCTGGCAGTGCTGAAGCACCAAGGAACAGGCCTACAGTCATCAGGATTCCTCCACCAAGACCATCCTCTTGAAAGCATTAATGTTCATGTTGGCCAGCGGGAGGCTGAAAAGGAGGTTTATGAGGCCTCGGAGGGGGCAGGCATGGAGGAGGCCACAAGGAAACAGAGAACTTCCACGTAAAGGTGTCTTCACAGCATGGTTTTGGGATGGTCCAGCTAGATGTTACACTGCCTGCCTAGGTGATCTGAAACAGGCTCTTGTCCCTGACAGGCCAGCTAAGCTTTTGATTTGACCCAGTAGAGCAATTCTTACAGGTCTTTTTAAAGGGTTCACTAGCATAAAACAGGATTAGAATACTACCATACGCAGTATACCCCAACTCAACATACCTCATCCATACAACAGTATATCGAACCCCAAAACTTCAAATAGATAAAATAATTTACTCCCTGCTAGACAGATATTTTTTCTTATATATGGGGAAAACTACGTGGAGGCCTCTGTAACAACAGTTCTCAATCTTTCCAACTTACAAAAATCTTCCCATCGTGAATCGTAACTTTTGCTGCAATTTAAGCCTACTAACTTTTCTTAGGGTTTGGGTTTTGTTTTTTTTTAAATAAAATCAGATTATTTCAAAGTAATGCACAGACCACAAACTGAAATTCACTCCTTCAAAGTGAGACTGATCAGTGAATTATGTTCATACTAGCAGAAATACACAAATAGACCAGTCTCATGCTATGTTTTAAAATAAAACAAAGATGTACCACATCCTAATCTAAATGAAAATTCTTTCCTAGCTTGCTACATTAGGAGCTAGCATGGGTAAGCCATGTAGACATACCAGCCAGGCATTTAAAGACATAGTGCCTAGCTATTTTAGTGACAGATATGTATGAGACTTGCTCATGTTCCAAGACAGAGTAAGATTCAAATTACAATCAAACCAGAAACCATTAGCCACAGGTGGCATAGCACAGAGCCAAGAGCAAGTATCAACAATGCATTAAAACATCCAGATGGCTCAGAGCACAGATCAACTTTATGTTTGTCTTAAAAACATCAGAGATAAAGACATGCAAAAGAGAAATTTCAGTAATGCTTTTGACCATCAGTCCACCCCACTCTCCGTTGAAACTCCACCAGGTTCTTGCACTTCACAGCATGTGCGGCAGGAGGCAAACAGAATCTAAGTATCCAGGTTGCATGAAGGAAAAAAAATGCTTCCTGACCTATCCAAGCTATTAGCTTAAGACATAACTATAGTTATTGCCTTACTACAATAGTAGCTAGTGGGTTAGTGGGTTCAAAATGTTCTATAAGGATGATTCTGTTCACTGAAAGCGTGCAAAGCATGAACACATGGACTCATTTCACCAAAACCCAGGAAGCCAAGCACAGGAATTAGTGAAGCCACCCAGGACATCCAATGCGTATAAAAGCTTTTTAAAGCCCATTTTTAAGAATGATACATGATCTTGTTTTAGAAAATGGATGCATAAATGCAAACAAACAGTACAAGGTGATGGTGTCTTCATGTTTAAAATAAAGCGCTGAAGAATCTCAAAATAGTCTTAGTTTACACAAGAAATGTATTTTGTTAAAGCAACCCATATATACGTGTCAGTAGCACTAGCAAGATGAGTATATTTATTCTCCTTTCTAATCAGAAACTTGTTTGTATCAGGAATACAGAAGAAACTGAAGATGTATGATTTGCATGAATTTGGCAATTTTCTAATTTGCAGTAATTGCTGTTTAGACAGATAGTGTTTAAATACACCAACACACACTAATTGAAAAGATACATAAAAATGTGAAGAAAATAAGTTTTATCCACCTACAAGCAACACATAGAGACTACAGAATCAAAATAACAATGTAAATTTAGGTGTTAAAGATGCAAAATTTTATATGTCAAGCTTTTTTTATAGTCAGTATAAAACTAGATATCATCTTGGTTAATAATCAGTCTAGGATTAAAATAATAGTGCAATACAAATAAGAAGTTTGCACATCATACAAAAGACAGACAGAAAGACAACACAGGCAAGAGAAAGATCGAAACAAATGTATTGTCATGTTCAGTTAGACCCTGAAAATATATAATTTAATAATTGAGATCTAGGAAGATTATTTTCTTAAGACGGTAAAATACTGACAATTAGTGGTCAGTTATGGGCACTGCACTTTCCTTAAAAATAATAACGTATTAACATTTAAACCTCATAAGATTTCTTAATTAAAGCAACTACTGATCAAATCCAAAAGTCAAATTTGATTCTGTTTGCTTTGAAATGTATAGCAGGCAGACTAATGAAAAAATTGTCTTATTAAATAGCCACAAATGCTTTAAATAGCATTTCCTTTGTAAATCATTCAGACCGTATTAAACAACGGGATTTCAGAACTCAGTCCAAACCCTAGCCTCCCTTCCAGTAATGTTACTTGGGAAGCATCTTGGAGAAAAAAAAGAGGACAGAAAAAGACTTTAACAGAACATCACATCCACGCAATGATCACCACAAGACAGAGGCCACTGACAGAGCTAAGAGTCCATCTAACTCATAATTCAAATTACAAAGGACAAGGAACAGAATAATAAAACAAAAAGCTCTTCTTAAAAATTATGTAGAAACATGCTTCATCTAAATAACTAAATATTTTGCTGCAATTGTTATTTACTTTATTCTCACTAGGGTATGTAAAAGGGGTCTTTTTAATAACTCTGAGGCTGAGGAATGAACAAATCAACAAGATGGCAGCCACTACTCATCTTGAAAATACATTGTTGAAATGACAACCTTTTTAAACTATTCATATTCATAAACTGTAAATATTTCATAGTCATAAATTACTTTATTCATTCTATTTGGTTTGCCATATTGAATCTATTTATCTGTAACACCACATAAGAAAAAAAAAATTGAAAAATCAAAAGCCAGAAGCTCAAAAACTCAAATCTGCTTCACCCAATTCTTTCACTGTTTTGATGTTGGCATTTTTTCCTGATTGTTTTTAATTTGAGATTAGATCAGTTCTAAACTTTTTGCATCCTTAGATATTGTCATATTCCTATTTCTTCTATAATTTATATTCCATAACAAAGTAATTTTCTTCACAAAGCTTTCCTACACAGCAGCCTCTCAGGATGATAGTACACAGAGAAGCAGCGTGTACAGGATCCAGACTATTTTGCTCTCAAAAATAAATGGTTTTCAAAATGTAGGGCGCATGGTGGTCCTATTTGCCAAAGTGAGAGCTAAAGAGC
Source organism: Dromas ardeola (assembly GCA_013398915.1). Taxonomy (NCBI): domain Eukaryota; kingdom Metazoa; phylum Chordata; class Aves; order Charadriiformes; family Dromadidae; genus Dromas; species Dromas ardeola. The sequence continues at coordinate 14,148 of VYZM01017515.1, forward strand.
TCAGCCAGCTATTCAAGAGATGTTGAACCATTCCTGATAAATATAAACACCATGCAGAAGTGAGACCATTTTCTACCTAGAGAAGGACAATTAACAGAAACGTACAGTGGGGAAGGACGGTGGGACAGCTGGATGGAAACTTGTAATAAGGGTCTGAAGTCTAAGGACCTTAGCAATATTGGAGTCTAAAGATATCTGGCATATAGGAAGTTGCAATTCTGTCACAGAGATGTTCTCCAAGCTGTTCAGACAGCTATGGAGACAGAAGAAGTAGCAAGAAGAGGACATACTGTTTGTTGCTACTGGAAGTGTAATGGAAGTCTGTGTTTCAAGGGCGATACCCTCTCCATATTCCTCTGTACTCTGTCAAAGAAAGATTGCCTAATACCTACTGAAAGAAGCTCCCTTCTACACTTGTCATCTGACACCACCAGGTTCTATTTTGCATGTTAAAGGTTAGAAGCTCCTGAAAAATACATAATTCATTGCAACAGGGGTAAATAGATTTTATAAGTATTTCCAAATACAGTGACAAGAGACCAGTCCAAGAAATCCAGAGTCATGACTAAGATCAGCCACCCAGAAGGACTTCGAGATATGAGCCCCTGCTTGAGAGAGTGAAGATAATCACCAAGAATGTGATGGCAGCAGCTGGGAACCTATAGTGTGTGGAATAAGCCTGTTGCAGTCAGGATTGGCTCTGGATCTTGGCTTGGGCAAATTCCTAATAGTAAAAGTTTACCAAGCAGACTACTAGGTATTGAGCTTTCCTGTAAACTGAGAATGAGGACTACATCTCGAAGTTTTGAACAGTGGTGTCAAAAAATCTTTTAAATATAAGAAGTCTCTTCAGGAAAAATAATTTACAAAAATATGCATGGAACAAAATAGAATTTGCAGGAGAAAGGATTAAAACGTCTTCATCTACAGCTGGACAGCTTAGGGGAATGGAAGGTCAGGGACATACTTAGTATTTCATATTAATTTTGCATGAAATTCAAAATATGAGCTGCTAGGAAAAATGGTATCCAGCTTGAGGACTCATGATCACATAGCCAATCATATGAAAGCCTTTGAAATAAATCTGCATTCATTCACTTGAATTCAAGTTTTCATTCTAAGGAAACCATGGCAGATACAAGTCATTATCCCTTTAAAAGCATAAAAAAAAAAAGGATGTTCCAATCTGCAGATAACACTATCAAATGACACCAGCTCATTTCATTAAGCATCCCTCTACCAGACTGAAGGCAGAATTGGAGAATCTAGAAATGGACATAGGCATATTAAAGAGCAATGAAAACTAATAAAGCACACTAGTTCTTTTCACCCACTAGGACATCAATAGGGGGGAAAAAATGAAATAGTAACTTTCTGAAATACTAGCGGAAGCACTACAAGCATTTTGATAAAAAGTAGTGTTTATCTATATCAAAAGAGCACCTTATCTTCTTAAATATGACCTCTTTGAAGAGTCTCTAGCCTTACACGAAATAAGAAGCATCAATTTATATTAAGATTCCTCAATATCACTGCACAATATAAAAGAACTGCCTTCCAAAAAGCATCTATACTGTGGTTAATATTACAATTGAAAAACAAGGAATTGCACATTTCTTCTCAACTATAGAATTCTGTTGCATAGAGATAACATTGCAAATCATATCTTAAGGGGAGTGAAATAAAAAGTTACACTGTGTTAAGATTTTCCAAATAGGAGTAAAATCAGAAACAGAGAGATGTATTTTTCATACATTACCTAAAACGAACAGAAAAAAGCTACTAGCTCTCTCCAATTTTAATTCATAATACAAACATTTCTATTTGTATCCTAAACAATATTTTATACTTCATCAGATACTGTTGAATGAAACTGTCTGAAAAGCAATGAAAAGCTGCCTGGCCACTACAGTGCATTTGATTGCTTGTTGAAATTAATTAAAAATAAACTGCCCACTGCAAACGAAGTTCACATTTTAGAAAATGTTTTAAATTGAGACAATCCAGCTAATGACTTGCCTTTGTTTGTTTGGGGTTTGAGGTAGGCCATAGTGGGTGGGTTCTTTTAAAGGATGTTTATGCCAGTTAACAAAAAGGTCTAAACATAGACAAGACAGTATCATGAAGAACAGAGACTGTACTTGCTATCACCTGGTCCCCAAAACAAGCAGAACTGGACTGTTAAAAGTTAAAAGAACGTGCCAAAGATAGGAGCACATTTGCCAGTTTGACAGGTACAGGCTCACAAATGCAGCAAGTTCCTAACTTAATCCTGAATACACAGGAAGTTTTCATTTGCATACCTCTTGTAATTGAAGAGACATGTGTCCCAGTTGGTCCTGGCGCCTTTCTACAAGCTGTCTTTCAGCACGCATTTCTTGTTCAATCTCCTGAAGTCTTCTCTCTACCCGTTCTGATACCTTCAAAAGGAAAAAAAAACACCCTGCAGGAAATTAGTGCGTCTTTTACCACATACAAAGATAACAATGGGAAAAAGTTAAATAGCGTATGGGGCAGAAAGAAGAGAGAACACAATTTTGTTCCATTAATTATGATTTAGAATTGTATAGAAAATAACTACAGTTATAGCAGGGAGTACTCCAGAAGTACTCAAGCAGGGAACTGACCTGCTATTCTGCTAGCAATATCCTCCTTCAGGTAGATGCACATTTTTCTCTACAGTGGTGGTTCTGCTCAAGTGTTAAATATCTCAGTATCAAGCTTGGTGCAGCCTAACCTGAAGCTGCAATATAAAAATCTTAGCTTCTCTGCCACAGGCCTGATTAACCTCTGGAGAGTCATTTCTTTCAAATCTCCAGTCTATAAAACAGACCAATGTTTGCATCTTTCATACTCTCAAATCTGTGAGTGAAAAGTAGTAAACAAGAGCTAAGTACATGGGAATGACCGTAATACCACAAAATAACTACGTCACTTTAAGACTTTTTCCCAATATTCTGTGAATCCATGTACGAACTAACACAAATAACACTAGTTATTTGTTACAGCAATTTGGATTATAAATACAATAACTCAACCTTAAACTACAATACCAGAACTAACTTTTTTGTAGTTCAAGCTGCTAGCTGACAGCACCCTCTCGTGGGCAGCAAGTTAAATTGATATTGTTGAAGATTGGCAAGGAAAATATTTATGTATCATTTCCTCCCTACCTTAAAACTAATTATTTTAAACAATCACTAGAAAGCAATATATTTATTACCCAATGGTATTTAGATAAAAAGATAAAGACTTAAACACCAATCAACTACTACTTTCTGATGTCTGTGGAGAGTAACAAGCTCTCATCTCTACTTCCACCATTCAGCATGCTTCTACTAGCCCTAGGCGTATGCATGGATAGAAAATTTTAACAAGAGCAACACAGTTGTGTAGCAACAGAAACATAATTAAGGTTACATTTATATTACAAGCTTCACGAGTACATCCGGTTTAAAGAATGAAACAGTCCTTTTTCTTTACAAGAGAATACACCAGTTTGAAAACATTTATTGCTTGCGCAGCTAGATGAATAGTCAGCTTACAATTTGGCATTTTGTATTTGCTCTTAAAACTAACAGGAGGTGCTCAAAAAAACATACTGCATCAAACCATGCTCTTTCATGTAAATTATGAAAGCTCTGCAGTCATAATCCAGAATAATTACTTACTAAAAACTAATGTATTAAAAAAAATATGGACCACATCACAACATTTGTATTTGTTTTGACAAGAACTACTAGTGTTACTTCTAATAATTCACAAAATATTCCAGCTAACAGAAACGGTAGTACGTAGCAGGGACAGAATATAACACTTTGTCATTAAACTTGTTATATCTTTGCTGAAAACTGGGAAATATCTGTCATCCTTTTCTCCAGATATATCTAAAGTACAAATGAAACAAAGTCATATTTTTTACATTTAAAAAAAAAAATCTTGGCTACATGTTTCAGAAGACAGAAGCTTTCTCAGCTCTCTCACACATCTTTTTCAAGTGAAGTTAAGCAAGAGAACACTACAGCGATTAAGAAAGAAAATCTATAATTTAGACTTGACAGAAGATGGAAAAGTAACACCACCCCCAAAGACGACATTCAAAAGGAGAGGCCAGTAACTTCCTCACTGACACAGGTCTAGTTCACTGCATGCACAGCAGATGACATGACATGAGACAGCACTTGGCAAGCTTCAGATTCCTGAAAACTTCAGATTTCATTGAAAATTATCACTAAGGCAAAATGAGTAAGACAGTAGCTTTTAACTAATTACAAGATATCAAGTGATTTGCCTTGCCTCTGACTTCTTTCAACTCACTCCAAAATACAACTGTTATCTTATTTCTAACAAGGTACTGAAAAAGGTGCATTTATATTTTTCAGGTGCACAGAAATTTCAGAGTTACAGACATAACCTTCATAAAAACAAACAAACAAACAACCCAACAAACCACCATTTTGATGCTCCTTGTAACTCATTGGGAAAAAAACCCTCTATCAAGAATCTATGGTTAGTATATATAGGATACCATTAGCTCATATTCTCTGGGCACAGAGCACAGAAAGAGGAGGCTGGAAGGGAGTTCAACGGCTAGCCAACTTACAGCCTGGCTAAACACATGACCTTTTATATCTACATCATTTGTCCACAAGTCTATCAAACCTGCTCAAAAACATTCACAGGAAACTTTTACAGCCTCCCTAGACAATTCATTCCATTGCCTCTAAACTGACCTGCTATTCCTGAAATACAATTTTAGTTATCTTTGCCAAATTTTACACCTATTAACCTTTTTCTATCCTCTAAGCCACATCCAAGACTGGATGCTGGATTTCATTTCTGTTTTCCAACATATCTGAAGTCCATCTGCAAACATAACAAGCATTTCTATATTGCATCATCTAGACTATTAATAAAATCTTCAGAGAGAACCAGATCAAGAATACCAACATGTAAAATCCACTTCACTAACTCCTCTAATTTTAACAGTGAACAGTTTAGTAGCTACAAAGGTATCTGGACAGTTGTGAGTTTAGTATAGACTATATTCGGTTTTACTATATTTTACTGAAAAGCTTATGAGAACAGTATATGAAATTCTGTCAAAAAAAAAAAATTGCATCAAGATATAGAAAACTACCACTTCATCCTTGTAAATTCCTTCTATGATATAAGAATGTAATTTTTCTTGACAAATCTGTATTTGCTACTTAGTGTTTACAAATCATGTTTTGGAAAAATAATCAGTCTATTTTCTACTTTTTCAAGATTTGGCTTTCTTTTAATATTCCAAGAACAGTGTTTCTAACTCATCCCCACAGTTGTCCATGAAAACTCCAAAACAGCTGTTAGTGGTTGTAAGATCACTTCAGACAGTTATTTAGGTTTAAGCTAATTTAAGTTATTTAAGTTTAAGCTATTTAAGTTTAAGCTAATCTGCAACAGGTTATTTCAAAATATTTTACATGCTTTCCCTCCCCCTCCAGTATTTTAAACTGACATCTTACACCCTCATTGCTGGTCACTAACTTGCAGCTTAACTTGTTGGCAAATACCAATGTTAAAAAGGTGTTAAACAGGAATCAACTTTCTTGGTACCCTGTGTTAGTAGTTTCCCCTCTTCTGCAAGCAACAGGCGGATTGCTTTTGTCTCCCTGAGAAATGGTGATGTATTTACACGTGAATCATTGTCACTCTTGATGTCTCTTTGTTGGTGCATCCTATTATCTACCACCTTTACCACCTGGCCTTTCCCCTCTCACATATTCGCACCATTTTTTATGGCTGTTCTTATTAATCTAATTTAGTTCCCACTTTCCGCATTCTTTCTCTTTGTGTCAGAAGTAAATGCAGAGCTTCTAATTCACCCAAACAGATATATTGCTATACTTGCTACACTGTTGTCAACTTCTCCTTTTTTAAGAGGATTTGCAGAGAACATGTTTGAATATTTGTCCCACTCTCATTTCCTCCAAAGACTGAAGTTCTTTCTGCATGTAATCAGCCTTTTCATAAATAAAAAATTTGCAACCTCACAAACTATTCTGAATACATATGAAATAACAAAAGACATAGTAAACAAAGAACAAACCTTAGAGTTTGAGCAAACTGATTGCTTAAAGTAATCATTTTCTCCAAGTTTTTGTTGTTGTGTTTTGTGTTTTTTTTTTTTGTTTGTTTTGGTTTGGTTTTTTTTGTAAGATAGAGCTTGGCATACAGAATGGTTAGCTATTAGTTAAAGAAAGTTGATAAAAGAATAGGTACCACATTGGTTAACATTTCTTCAGAAGTAGTAGTATTTTCTGGTAGACAAAATGCTTACTGTGAAACATTAAATTACCATTAATCCTGAAAAAGAGGATTAAACAAAGGCAGCCTCATAAACACTACTTTTAGCCTATTTCTTTATAAAGAATAATACTCAGGATATTATGGTCTTTCACTTGTGCTCCTCATTCCCTAGCCTCCCCAAAACTCAGATGAAATTGCCCAATAGATTCAAACATTCAGTGGTCCAGAGCTGTCAAATATATTTAGGCTTTGTGAGGGGTTTCAAGAAAATAAGATCCTCGACAGAGGTTCTCTCATGAATACCCCATTTAGAGAAACAGGGAGAACTCAGCCTTTACTCCTTTGTTTTGGCTGTCAGCAAAGTACATGCATTTAGTCTGAAATTAAATATTAGCCTATTTTGCATTCTAAAAAACATTCAGTTGGAAGTATAAGAAAATAAAGCTAGCATTGAAGTCAGAATGACGCAAAGAAAGTGTCATGGGACTTTGGAGGTGTATCATGGTGAGAAAGCATAATATGAGAAGAACATGAAAGTTAACCAGGATACAACGTAAGTTTTTGTGGGGTCACAAAAACCCAAAAGCATTTAAGTGGTAAGGGAGGAGACTAGGGAAAGAAAAAGGCAGAGACCACACAAGTCCATAGCAAATTAGGCTTTATTATGTCGCACCTTGCAACAGTGTAGAAGAACCAAGTACCATCACTTGTGGCTTCCCCTGCATTCTCTGGAAAAGCTGCTATATCCCATTCATGTCCCATCAGCATCTAGCAGTAAGACTTCCTGGAATGCAGTAAGCTTACCTTTCTCCATTTTGGAAAATTTAGCATCATCACACTATCACAAACTGAGTCACTTATCACTACGTTTTCCAAATTATTTGTCACGTATGCTATGGAACAGCAGAAGCCCCAACACAGGTCCCTCCAAATCTGAGGCCAATTTTCTGATGTATTTCTGTGTTGGAGCCTGCCAACAGTCTCCCTGGTCAAGATGGACGTAAAAAAAATGAATACCTTTTTTTCTCCCATCTTCTCCACAGATGCTATCTCCTCTGAACAATCTTTCTAGTTTGATCATCTTTTTACCTAGCGTTACTACAGCATTAAACAGAGTTTATCAGTGTATATAACTTCGCAACCTTTTTGTCATTTTTTTTTTTTAAATCTGCCTTACTACATTTTTATATTTAACTGCTGAAGTTTATCTAACATTTCTACTGCTGTCATTTGGCTATACCTTTTGGAGTGACATCAGCTATCTTTTTATTTCCTTCATGTCTTTTAATGCATTTATTTGAAGTCACTACTGTAATATATTTAGATCACTTTGATGTTGTCCGGAAGTTATTGCCCTCTTTATTCCCCAACATTTTTCTAAGCTGCTTCTTTATTTTTGTGCAACTCTCTTTTAGAAACCAAATGCTATTCTAAGAGGTTTAACATTTTTGCTCCAGTAGGGATGCCAACTGTAAGTCTGTTTTGGTCATTGTTACAAGGTGAATATTTCACAGATCAAAAGCCATGCACAAGATTTTTTTTATAACAAATAACTGTTGTTTTTTCCTTCTGGAACGCTTCTGTTTATTTGCTCCACAAAACAGTTAATGCACCACCCAAAAACGTGGTTCCCCCAACATAACATTTACCTAGTCTACACTGGTATAAACATTACCTCCCACAAGAGTTAAGTTCTCTGCTTTTGTAGCCCCTATGACCTTCCTCAGTTTGTCACAGAGCCTGTGACGTACAACAATAGGGATTAAAAAAATAGAAAAATTAGCAGCAGTTAAATGTTAACAATTAGTATATGCAGAAGAAACTCTAAAACTCACTTCTCTTCCTTTATCCCAAATGACCCTGACTCAGGACATTTCTATCATACGATTATGTACCTCATCCTCCGAATCTTATCAAAAGCCTTAGTTTAGACAAGTGATTCACTGAAGAACGGTACAAAGAATATGGAGGTTCTACATAACATGAAATACTAGCACTAAATTATTGCATTCACAACACATTAGAATGTGATTTCAAGGATGCATTTTTTGCAACACAGACTACCTGAATGATAATCATGACACTAAGAGCTGTGTCTCTGTGTAAGGTTTTCAGGTAGCGGCAAAATATATGAAAGTGGATTAGGCTATCAAAAAGTTCCCCACCACCACCAATTAAACACAAAGAATAAAATGTCCTGTTTAAAAGCAGGGTGATATTTAAGTCATGCAGCTAAATATAATCTTGTGGAAGATGCTGGATGCTTGATCTAGAAAAAGCAGCTTCCTACTTCTTGAATTTCTCTGTTTCTCAGCTTTCCACTGTTATTTCTAGTGCATAAGTCCTGCTAACTGAAATCTATTTCAACAGATTTTTGTTGCCTTTCTTGTTATGACCTATTTTACCATCAATGCAGACTTAAAAAATCACAAAAATAGCAAATTTCTTTCACAGATGTCACTTTAAATATTGTTAAAACTTTTCCCTCATGGCAAATGAAAGTGTGTGATATACATTTTACAAGTCACCTGTGCAGTGCCAAAAATCCCTATATCAGATCTTCTGAAGGACAGATCCCTATTGAGAATAATGCTGGCTGTCTGAGATATCATAACCACATTAACTCCATGTGAGACGCATTTCACTTGACATTGCTGTCTTTTTCCACCAACCTTCTAATGGCACCATCTCAATTAAGCATCTACTTAATCTGAATGAATCTGTGCTTTGGTGCAGTTGCTTTTTATGCATAAAGATTTGCTTCTTATGCTATTTGGTATGTGCTTCTATATGAGGAGATTGCAACAAAATATCCAAGAGGGCTATCTTATATAACCATAAAGTGAGTAAACACCATTTCAATTGTTTATAGGTCTGTATGGACATTTCTCTAGCAAACACTCAAACCCTTTTCAAGAAAAAAGGAATCTCAAAAAAACGTCTAGATAAGACAAGAGACTTTGATATAGAGAGAGCTGTAGAACCTTTATACCAAAATCGCACATAGATTCTCAAGTACAAGGCCATGGGGAGAGCTTGATTTGAAACAGGCATCCAACTATACCTGTGTCACCACCTCCTCTGGCTTTTATACTGGGGTGGAAAAGGCTCCCTCTTTAAAGGTAAATTTCATGTTGTGTTGTGTGGCTCTTAAAGCATTCAGATTCAGCATTAAAAAGGCTTTAAGAATCATAACCTCTAATAAAAATAAATTCTGAACTAGTGACTCATAACTATGGTGACTAGAACTTTATCACCAGACATTTATATACAGGCAATTTTCAAACAGCACGGAATATACTGAACAGTACAGCTGTAAGAATTCAGATATCTATCCCTACAGAAATGAAGTCTTAAGGACATGGAACTGAAAAGAATGTTTCTACCATGAACTCATCCTGTCAAATTATCAGGATTTCAAGTTGACAATTTATCACCAAGAATCATACAGTAGAATACAAATGCAAGGATGGCAATGCTGGAAGTCATAACCAAACACTCCAAAGCAAAGTGATGAAGGTACTAAAGACAAAAGTTGCTGCACAACTTTGCATGAGGATGCTGTGAGGAAAAAAAAAAGTATTTCCTCCTACCCAACACACTTTCACCAATGAGAAATCAATTTGAATTAAATAATCTCATTAGAAGAATTCCTAAACGCAGACAGGTACTGAAAGATCTCAAAAATCTACAATAACAGACCACAGTTTCTATATGCACTCTAATCTCATGCTTTGCTATGCTCACCATTAGAGTTATTTCCATTCTTAACGTTGATACTAAACCCCAGCAATTGTTTTAACCTTTCAAGGAAGTCTTTGAGTGAGCAGCCATTTTTATTTTTCCCCCTTTTCTTTTGTTTTCTCTCTTCTTTCTAGTCTTCTCTCCATTTAGCCAATGTTCTTCCTAAAGATAATAAGCAGCAATGAGCAGAGTATTCCAGATGAAGTCTTACTAGTCCTACACATGAAAAAACATCTCACTGCAGCGTTTGTGTCTTCACTAAAACAATATCATTAAACACTTCAGCTTTCATAGCTTTACGGGATGATAACCTTCTCTCCCAACTAAGGGACTTGTTCTTCTGGTATTCCCCTTACCACTAACAAACTACAGAAAACTTCCTCATTACACTTCACATCTCTCACTTTTTGCTTCTCTCAGGTCAGAAGTTGTAACATTCAATTTCAAATCTTGAAATCCTACTATAGGAGGTCACAAAGAGCTAGTTATTTCTTTCATTAATGAAAAGACAGTGGCTGCCAGCATTCCAGAGATCTGAGGAGGAAGGTTTGTTTCTCTCATTCAAAAGCATTAAACAGTTGTAGTGTAGCCAGCTGCAGCAGCTATTTTCTCGAGAACCATCTTGTTAAAATTTACTGAGTTTGCTAATTTCCTGGTACATGAAAGAGAAAAAAAGTATACTCAGAAGTAAGCCACAACAAGAAAAACCCAGAGTTTTTCAAGTATCAAGAATTCTTTATCAGATAAACGATTTTATCCTACCAGGCTATGAGGAGTAAGCAGAGCAAAGACAGACTGTTATATTTTTCTAGGAAGGCTGACAAGGCAAGTCTTCCTCCACTGATGGATTCTATCATATCAAGCACGTAAGTGGTACTGATACATTATAGTCTCTTGAATTCCCATCCAACTTCATCTAGAGTCAGTAAGTTACACAAGTACCATTATTAAGTCTGCTGGTGCCAACAAGTGGTCTGTGCCAACAACGTTGTTATCAGTGTGTCATGGTTTAACCCCAGCCAGCAGCTAGAACCATGCAGCCGCTCACTCACTCACTCCCCCCAGTTTGGATGGGGGAGAGAATCGGAAGAGTAAAAGTGAGGAAAAACTCATGCGTTCAGATCACAGAATGGTAGGGTTTGGAAGGGGCCTCTGGAGATCATCTAGCCCAACCCCTCTGCCAGAGCAGGTTCACCTAGAGCAGGTTGCACAGGAACGCGTCCAGGCAGGTTTTGACCATCTCCAGAGATGGAGACTCCACCACCTCTCTGGGCAGCCTGTTCCAGTGCTCTGCCACCCTCAAAGTAAAGTTCCTCCTCATGTTGGGAAAAGAGATTAAGACATTTTAAAAGGTAGAGCAAAAGCCATGCACGCAAGCAAAGCAAAACACGGAATTCATTCACAGCTTCCCATTGGCAGGCAGCTGTTCAGCCATCTCCAGGAAAGCAGGGCTCCATCACGGGTAACGGTTACTTGGGAAGACAAACACCACAACTCCAAACGTCCCCCACTCCCTTCTTCCCCAGTTTATATACTGAGCATGACATTATATGGGATGGAATATTCCTTTTGTCAGCTGGGGTCAGCTGTCCCGGCTGTGTCCCCTCCCAACTTCTCGTGCCCCCCCAGCCTGCTCACTAGCAGGGTGGTGTGAGGAGCAGAAAATACCTTGTCTGACTAGCAACAACCAAAACCATTAGTCATTATCATCACTGTTTCTCATCCCTGTCATGGAAGTCTAAGACCAATAAATTATGTTCCAAAGGGAGGGCTTCCGATCACAGACCCGCTGCTCCAAGGAAAACCACCGAAAGGGGTTCTCCAGTGTGGGCCCCATTTTATAGCCTGGGTTGGATCTGATCTGTGGTCATCTATTGGTCATGGTCACATACAGCTTTCATTGGTCGAGTGGTCTCCTAGGAAGGCTTATTGGCTGAGGTGGTCTCTAGGGCTCAGGTATCTGTGGTATGTGTCTGGGAGTTGTTTGCGTAGGTGGCCAGCAGCTCCCATGCTTCCCACAAGCTAGCCACCACACTCCTGTACTTTGCTGTTGGACCCAGGGGGAGGGAAAGAGGGGGGATGCTCTTGCCACAATCCCAAATCCAAAACAGTACTACAGCAGCTGCTAGCAAGAATGCTAGCAGATTGATGAAACCCAGATGAATCCCAGATGAAACCATGACAAAGTGACAAACACATCACTAAGCTCTTGACAGAGCATTTAGTACCAATTCACACAATTTTAGGGCAAGATGAATCACCTATGGGAAAACAAGGACACACAACACTTACTCTGAAAAGTCAGCATTGCTATTGATATCACATTAATACTCACACAAAGCATACACTCAAGATTTATGAGTCAAGATTTACCTGCAGGTTTTTTACCTCCTAACTACTGGGGAGATTCTCAACTTCTCTTGTTCCTACAGCAACATGCTGTTTGACTTTCATCTCAATATCAGATCTCTTTCATATTTAAGTGATACAGGCTGCAGTTAGCCTGCTTCCAGAAAAAGAGAAAGAAACTATCATGGCTGTCCTCCCTCCTTTGTTACATTTGTCACAAAGCCTTCAGAGAAGAGCGCAACCCAAAGAGACTCCTCCTGTTATGCTGCACAGATAAGGACTAAAAAGGACAGGGAGGGAAGGAGAAAGAGGAAACAATATTATTCATCATCATAACATGGGAAAGCTTGTATCTTTCAAAAGGTATCTTCAACAAGTATGATCGTGTTCAAACCAATGTTCAAAGTTAAAAAGCAGCCTCCTCCAAGACTGTGAAGTTTGAAATGGAAAAATTCACTAGATACACACTGGTAAAACACTCACTTTTACTGTAAACAACTACCTGAAATATAAAACTTGCCTTGATGATTTCATTATGGAAGGGTAACATTATAACAACCTATAGTAGCTTAGATAAGATCATGTTCAGATATACCTACTAATATACGGTACTGATTACCAACACACATATTAAACTAGAAACCCACACCCTGTTCAGAATACTAAATATAAATCATCTTTCACATTAGTCACACTCACCGTTTCTTGTCTTTGGGACTCAGTGAGCTTTTCAGACAATTCTTCTAGAGTCTTTCTTAATTCAGCATCAGTCCTTCATAGAAAAATATAGGTAAGACAATATTCTACAGTGGAAAAACTAAATAATAACTGTGATAATTTTAAACAGCAACAATCTCCTGGATTTTTATCTTACTTCAATTTCTTCTACAGCCTTTAAATTCCTAGCATAATTAGAGACCAGCCTCAAGTGGAAAATTCATGATAAGAAGCATTTCCATTCCTCAAATGAAGATAACAGAGCATCTAGTTTGAAAGTCTAAGTATCAGGTCAACAAGCACAAAACTATGAATATGTCTACACAGTCCTTTTGAATGGCACTAGCTCCTACTAGGAATTAGCGGACTAATTCCTGTTATTGCTAGTAGACAAAGCACCATATGTTGAGACAGTATGTACTTTAAAAAAATCATTATGGCCTACATGAGACCTTGCCCTCAAGAGACTCCAGTACCAAGAATAACAAGGAACAAAGTTGTAATAAAAGAAATCCCCAAGTGCTTGTCATTTTGTCCATATATAAAAAGAAGGGGGGGAAGCCACATACACTATACAAATCAGAACATTTACATTTATAAATACTGCACAAGATGACATGGAACAAGCAGTTCATAATGCTGCTTTCATCTACATGTTGTACAATTCCCCACTCTCCCCAAAATTATCTTTTGTTTAAATACAAAAAACAAAAGAGTTTAAGAGTTATTTAAAAGCATAACAATCATTTTCCATGATATTCTTCACATGGAGTTATATTTTGTTTATACCGATTTCTTCTTGAAAGCTCCCGACTGATGTCATCTCCTAAGCGAACTTGCTCACTACTGAGATCTCGAAGAGACTGGTGGAAAGAATGCAGCTGTAAATTAAAGTACACGAAGTAAGCCAAGGCTTAGGAAGCCTTTTTTCTGTGATATTCAAAAAATACATAGATACACATATACACGCTTTTTAAAATAAAGCAGATAAAAGTAACCTGAAAAACAACAGAATTCCATGAACTGCAGATGAGCCTGGATGAGTGGACAAGGCTTGCATGCTTCTAATTCAATCAACCCTTTGCAACACTTGCTCGTTGAAGTTTAATTTTCAGTCCATTATTTGCTAAACCAAGTTTCCCAACTATGATTTTTTTTTTTCTATGGTTCAGAGCTTGGTCACTACAGTTACCTGACACTACACCATCTTTTTAACCTAATGCAAAGGAAGCTGAAAGATCTCAACAGGTGAAGTCAGAAGAGACATTTCCTGCTAATAAATGCTAGTATAAGTGAAACAAAGTTCTGGCCAGCTACATATCTTACTATAAAAAGATGGCATATGAAATTGGAAGTGACCAAGCAGAACACTATGATGTATTCAGGAACTATCAAAGCATTGAGGAAAGGTATTTTACCTTGCCCAAGACTTTACATACCCCACTAGAATGCTTTTTTCAGAGCTTGGGGAAAAAAGCCAAAAAGCAAAAAAAAAAAAAAAACATAATCTATTTTCCTCTGTAAAACCTCCCATTTCTACTATTCCACAGGCCCCCAATTTATAGCCAAACTTTTTAAGGGAGAAAATAAGAAAAATAATAGGTCATCCATGGCCTTCATGGGATAAAAAGCAACAGTTAATCCATCCTACTGCTGTCAACACCTCAGTGGCCAAGGCTATCATTATGAAAAACCATGGTTTATAGCATCCCATTGTTCTATGCCCAAGACTTCAACCTGGATCTCCCACAGCCCAGCTAACTGCCTTCAACATTCAGACACAGGCACTACCATCTTCCCATGTGACTGACTAGAAATTTCAACCTGACCCAAGAGACTTTGAAAAACACATCATATTTTCAGAATCTTTCAGCCTAAGGAGGAGAGAGGCTCAAATGTGTTAAAAGACCATTTGGGTGGAAAATCACCTTAGCTAGAAGCAGACAAAATGGAAATAAAGGGACTCTGGTTACAGAAAGAAGTAAAAGCCACAGCTTTAGTTAAGCAGTACTGCTTTATCTCTTCCACAATTTCTACCTACGGTCATTGTCAATGATTACTTCTTGTTCATCATTCCTCAAAGCACTATACTCTCCTCACAAAATAGTTAATGATTGAGTAAAGCCATGTTCACTCAGTGAAAAGCAAGAATAAGGAATAAACCAGCAGTCACCATCAAAACAGGAAAAAAGCTATTTGCTTACATAGTTACTTAATATAAACTAGGAATTTTGTATGCATTGCAGGAACTCCCTTGAATAAAATTTCTAAGATATTTATAGAATATTTAGAAGTAGTCTAAAATATTTCTAAGGTTTTTGGAAGCTTAGGAGGAAAGATTTCCATATAACATTATTTCCTTCCAAGGACTGATGTTCCACATTAACCTTGAGGGAGGAAGGAATAGGGGGAGAAGTAGACTGAAAGGACAACGAAATGGGGTTAAATAGAGTCTAGGAATTTCTGTAGCACTCAGACTTCCCAAAAAGCCAACTGACAGAATTTATTGTGGTTAAGTTTAAAATTAATTATTTGGAAGTTAGGACTGATTTAATAAAGTCAACATGAACACCTTACAATCAGCTGCTTTAATATTAGTCACAATACATTTCTCCTGGACAAATTAGTCCACACAGAGGGATTCACTCAAGCAGGTCTAGACACTCTGTCTGAAAGAGCAAAAGCAGGTACTGAAATCTCCTCTCTATCAGTAGCATATGCAAAGCCTATAGTCTTAGCCATTAAAGTAATTTATTTTTTCTGAAGACTCTGCAAGTAGACACAAGTTGATGGGTATCAAAATTACCAGTGCCATACACATCCTCTCCTCCTCACATCATCTGCCTGAAGGACAGGGTCAAATTATCCGACTCACAGGTCAGACCTAGAATTAAGATGGAGAACTAGCTGGCTCAAAAATCAATCCACACTACGCTGAAGTAAACAGCAAAAGGACCAAGATCCTGTGCCATTAACTAAAGCAGAATAGTGGATTTCAGCATGTAGGTGAATGTTAATCACATATTCAGAGATGATTTTGCTTTCTCATATGTGGCCTAAAAAGTACAGAGATTATTTTCATACATTCCTTTTGATATCACTACCATCTGCATCTTTTTATCTGCAACAACAGATTTGCATGAAACTTCATGACACTGACGGGTACAAGAAGTGACTGCCTAATGAAGAATGGAACGTAACACTGTAAGCACACTTCATAGCTGAAACATTCTTAGCTGCATCATCAGAATAACCTCATTTGATGTAATAGTAAAGAGCCTGGTGACCACATATCGCCTATTTTGGGGAAGCAACTCCCATTATTGCTCTGTACCTGGTCCAAATTATCTGCCTCATTGACAAATCGAACACTTGCAGATCTAGACCTTCGATGTTTATTGCCCTGTGAGTCTCCATAATCCCTGAGAGGAGAAGTAGGCAGGAAGTAGCGGTTCCCTTTATGAGATAAGAGATAAAAAAGTAAATAGGAAGACAAAACTTCATACAGGAAATTTTTCATTTTGCTTCATGAAAAACATGTGTTTCATCTTGCCAATATCCTTATAGGCCACGTCACAGACAAAACAACTACTAAAGTTACATAAAATGCACAGGCATACTCCTTGTTTAGCTCTCCGCAGGATTCTTCTTCAATTCAAGTATATCTACAATACATGTAATGTGATGTGATGAGTATGAAAAAGGTTTCCTTTGTTTCTCCAAGGAATAAGTAGGTTTTTTCCTCAGATTTTATTTGCCCAAGCAACAACTTTTCCTCCACCTGGATCTATTGGAGCTTCAAACTACAGTACTTCACATGTTTTACATCAGAAAAATCAAAGTTTTAGAGCTTTCTACTAAAATACATTAAATGCTACTTCTGGGAGGAATACTCCTCCCAAATACACCTTTTCCTAATGAATTTTCAGAGAGACATACAAGAAAAAAAATACTTTTCTGGAGGTCATACATTGGTTCAGTTTTTCCTTTTCCACCGAGCCTTAGATAATTTCATCCACACATCCATAATCTTATGCATTTAAAATTTAAATTTCCTTTTTGCTGTGAAGCAAGCTTCAGAAACTGTAGTATCTTTTGGATTTAGCTTTAACTTGTATGTACCTACAACTCATGCAGTGGACAAGGAATTTCCTCTACTGAAAGAAACAATGTTTCATTTAGATCTTTCCGGATATCAGCAGAAAAGATTGTGTAACAGAAAGCTATAAGAATTTACCAAATAATCAACTGCATAATTTAATGTAGGTCTCTTACATTTCTAAACTGAATTTCTTTGAAGTAATAAGTGATGTCTTATCACGTCACTATCTTCACACATTTTTCTGCTTAATTTCCTCTTTCCATACAACAGCTATGTGAGATAATTTAATTATACTCAAACACCTTAAGTATTTTACCTGACACTCCTTCTCCATCCAAATCACTAGGGTATAAACTTGAGAGAGAAGCACTTCTCATTCCAGTGTTTCGAGTTAAACGTTGGCTCCTTAATTGACCTATAGATTGTTCCAGTGTTCCTTTTAACTGCAAGGAAATTACAGTTTACTGAAATGTGAACACAGACTGATTAAAAAAACCCATGCATATAAAACATTATTTTTCAAAGTCATTAAGAGAATCAAAACTGTTTTAAAGCCAAGTATAGCTATGAATTAATAACAGCTTTTCTTCAATATCTTGTATGTCATATTCCCGTAACTACAGCAAAATATGTTTCCAACATTGGTAGCTTCAAATATGGGGTTTCTTAAAACAGTGGTGCAACACACCAGGAAAAGTATGTCTCTGACAACCAAAATAAGCCCTATTTGCCAGCAATACTCAATAACAGCCTGCAAAATCCAGAAGAGAACTTCAAAGTAATTTTTCTAATTGGAATTTTTCTACCAGTGCTACCTGCAATCAGTTTGACAAATAGCTATCAAATTTTACTAAGGAGCTTTATATCAAGCCCTACTTTTCCAGAAAAAGGCTGCCATTCCCCACTTAAGAGTTCAGAACTAACTATATTCCTAAATAAGTTCCTCATTTTTCAAACTTGCATCTTATTTTCTAAAATTACGTTTGCTAACTTTGGTTCTTAGTCACTTGCTTTTGTCACACCTTTATTTGACAAGCCACAAAACATCAATTTCTAAAGATTCAGCTTAACTCTCCCCTTAACAGAGTCTTGTACCACAATGGTTAAATTGCTGCTTTATTCTTGCAGAATTATACATACTGTGATGGATCTCTCTCTGGGTGGCACTTCTTTCCCCAAAGCATAAAACACCACTTTAAATCTTTTCTGAATCTTTCAATTGTTTGTTTAGGTTCTTTTTAACATATTCTGTATTCATTATATGGCATTATTAAAAAACATTCATCACTAAGGAACTCTCAAACCAAAAACCTCAAGAATTTTCTAATGCTTTCTCAAAAAAAGACAGAGGCTACTTGAGGACAAAAATATACAACAAAGCATGTATGTAACAAAAGATCATTTTTGTATTCAAAAAGTTAAAACTTCGAAAAAAAATCATGAAAATGCCACAGGATCAAAGAAAGAACAGCAATAACTCAATTTTCAAATATAACTTGACTCTGTGAAAAACCCATCTTGCATCTTTAATAGGGCAATAAAAACTCTCAACTAAGCTACAGGTGCTCAGTTTGCACGCTTTAGCTTTACAGCACTTATTTTCATCCTTTCCACATGAAACAAGACAGCGGGACTTTTTTTATTTTTCTAACCAAAGAACCATGACTGTGTCCAGAATTAACCACCTTACTCTTCAGTCTGTTTTAGAACACAATGACCAAAAAATTGTTTAAAATTTTTGAGTTATAATTTACATTATAAACATCTTTATAGCTTAAGGTATTTGTGTTGCCTTAAAAAAAACACCTACTTAATTATTAAAAGAATGAAGAGAGGCTAGTGACAGTAGAACATATATTAAAACACACAAATTTGAATAGAATATCTTTAATATTCACCAATCTGAATTCCATTCCTCAACATCTCAACTATAAGCTGTCTAAAATCCCATCAAAACAGTGGCTAATGTTTCAGTCTTTTTTTTTTTAATTTAAAGAGACAAACATCAGTACCATCAGAAAAAACAAATCTTAAAAAAAAAAAACACCAAAACCAACATATCTCTCTCACAAGTTAACTACTTTTAAACCTCTTCAAAGCCTCACATGAGCAAAAAAACCTGACACCAAAACACTCTCTCCTCCGCAGCCCAAAGAGCAGAACAGAACCTTTCCTCTACTATTCTTGTCCTCCAGGGACCTTACAAAATCACAGATCAACAGTGAAGTCCACAGGAGAATAACATTGCTCTGGAAAAGAGCACATATGGAGAGTACAAGGCTCCCACCTTGTGGGAGTGGAAGTGGAGTGGGAGAATAAAGTTCTGAGCAGCAAACCTTCCTGACCCTGTAAGTTACTGCACTGATTCATAGGCAGGCACCAGGCACCTGAAAGTGGGGTACCAAGACAAATTTACAAGCTAGAATGGAAAAGAGCTCCTCTGCAGCCCAACAGTCACCAATTCATAAATGCAAACATGCCATACAATGGTCTGAAGAAAGTCTTTAAGGGAAAAAAAAAAAAAAATCACAAAGAATTCAAGCGTCAGACATTATGTTATTCAGCATAACTGACAGAACCAAAACATATCCCATTTGGATCAAAATATTCTTAAATAAACAATCTTTTCTAATATGGTAGAAACACTTGACTATCATTGTGAGAAAAAATGCAGATTATGACCATCCAAATGATAAATCTATTCAAGTTTTTATTAACTATTTATTGTAGAAGGAAAACTGATTCACTGCTTCCTGATCCCAGCTGCTTCTTCCCACATAACAAATAAATACAACATCTATTCTATGCAAGTGGAAACTTGTGCTTCAGAAAGGGAACAGGAACTGAGAGAAATGTGCTATCTTTACTAATAAGACTGATTTTACACTATTATTTAAAGCTCAAGCAGGAGGTGGTTAGAGTCTCTAGATTTCTCCTCCACTTGAGCCATAATCAAAAGCCACCTAACATGACTAAGAAGAACGCACATTAAGTCAAAATTAAATTTGAGTGATGTCTCACTCACCTAGATGTTTCCTAATAGAAAATCTTTCCAGAATAAGAGTGTTGAACTACGCTAGGTATCAGCATTTGTTAAAAACAGACAACCTTAAATGGTTCCAATGCCCACCAGAAATTCCACAAATTCAATACCTAAGTAGAGCTTATAAAGACACAAACAGCACTCAAACAGAAGAAAAAAAAATTACTGAGGCATATAGTACCCTAAATTATTTCCATGCAGAGCTTGTGCAGACTGATTTAGAAAGCAAGCTGTCTGAAGAAAACAAGCCTTCTTTTCTACATATTTGCTCTTTCTCTCTTTCTTTTTATCCTCACATGCAAAATATTCCTACATCTCATATATTTCTGTTTCAACACATCACCTGCTACAATTTGTTTGTAACCAAGTTATAAACCTCTCTTGCCCTACCAGCACTAATTTGTTCTACTTTCTCTGTCTACACACCCGTTTTCAAACTTGTGGAAGTTTCATATTTGTGAGAATTTCACCCCTTTTGCAATTTAGAGAAAGCTGGTCAACAGATTCAGAAGCTGTTGTAGAATAACAGGAAAAAAAACTACACCAGAATGATCACAATCTCATTCCCTGCTGTAATTCAGCTTTTATCTTATCACTTATTCATGCAAAAGAAACATGTTCCCTAATACTTTTTTTCAGCTATGCACCTTGTACTTGGCATAGTATCATAACATAACAATCTATTTGCTGCTTCTAAACCAGACAAGTAATGATACTACAAAACCTGCCAGTTTCATTATATAACATATTACTATAGTTTGATTTAGATTGGTCAAATAAACATGAAAAGGTTCTGTTTACATCTACTTAACTCTTTATATATTCTGTCCATTATTACCAAGTTTTCATCTATGAATGCTACTCACAGAAAAGGCTTAAGTTAAGATAAACAGAAAGTTGCTCACAGTTGCTATTGCTTCGGTTTGTTCCTTGTTGTATTCTCTGTATTGTCCTAGCAAATGGTCAACATGTCTTAGATTTCTGTTGGTATCCTTAAAAAAAAGTTCGAGGGAGAAATGTCAAAACAACAATCTCCTCTAATCAAACATCACTGTCGTCTTTGTTATTCTTCGTTTATAAGAGCAAATTGATAACACAAGTGCTTTTTAAAGCGTCTAAACATTCAAAATCCTATTCAAGTAAACAGAATTGGAAGATGTACAGCACAGATAAAGGGAAGGGAAAAAACCCAAAAAACACCCAGTCATTTACAGTACAACAGTAAGGCTTCATCTTCAAACAAAAAGTTCTGTAAGTTTCAACCACTCTGTAAAAAACTTTTTTAATCCAAAGACCTTAACATCACCCGCCTGTAAAATAGAATTATATTAACTGAGAAATAACAAATTTTTGAAGATCAACACTTTAGGTAAGGACTCTGCATGAGCATTCTCTGGCCAGATGAAGAGCTGGATCAGGTGGCAGTTCTGCTGAAAAGCAGTCCACAAAAAGCAATTAGCTTAAAATCAGAATTTCAGAAGAGCAGCTAGAAAGAGGTTAGACAGAAACAAGATATTACCAGAGAGTCCCTTTAAAAAAAAAAATTAGATTGTTATTAACTCCTTTCTAGCTTGATGATTATATTCCAGCTAAGAAGTTTTGAAGTTTAAATTCAACATCCTATATGGATTTTCTCTTCTCACATATTAAAAAGAAAAAAAAAATATTGCCAGCCAAACAATACTTCAACACAAGTGATAATACATAAGCCCATCCTCTCTTGGTATTCAGAACTGTCAGCTAGAGAAGAATAGGAATGACTTCTCAAGCAATAAATGGTGTCAAGATAGCTAAATGTCTCGTCATGTTCGCAAAACAGATTCAGAGATTTCCTCGACTGCCTCCACTGAAGAAGCAGGAATTAGATTAACACTTTTTCCTGCTCAGGTATGGATCTCTTACAAGTTTACAAATACTGCTTCTCACTGTGCTGTTCCACATCTAGAAAATATCTGAGTTTTAAACTCTATCATGAGGGAATTGACTGCCTACATATTTACTTTATCAGGAATCAGGAAGTTTTACATGATACAAGACAACAAAGACGGGGCTGGAACTTTCTGCTACAAAATGTAATGCCTCTTGTGAGAATCCAACAAAGTTTATTTTGCATTACTCAGTTTGCTAACTTTATAAACAGCATTACCTAACACATCATTGTTTCTCAAATTCTATTACAGTCTGAAGTAATGGCGATATAAAAGTGTAACAAGCCATGTACTTTCAGGTCAAAGGCAATATGATCAATTTCCCAAAACTTTTTTGGTTTGCACAGAAAGCAATGTTTCCCATCAGTACAGTATTTTCCACAACTTCAGAAATGAAAGTTTGACCCTACATTACAGAAATGCAGACAAATACTTTAAAACAGTATTTTGTAAACAACCTGTAAAGTGCTTGCCAAAGTATGGATCTTCTCTGTAACTTCTTCAGCACCATAGTTCCGAGCTCTGTTGTGGGATGCCCTCAAAGGTGGCCGCCTTCCTATTCGACCCCTAAGAAAGTTGTCTGAATCACTGGATGAATCTGCCATTAGTATCTTGCAACCTAAGCAGGAAGATGAGAAAAATAATGAACATTAAATTCTGATTGTAACTGAACAGTCTCTGACTTGCACAACATTCCCAAAGCAACTTCATAGACTCAGACTACATTTACATTAGCCTTTCTGGTTCAGGTCAGCAGGATGTACTTTTGAAGCAGATCTTCCAGCTGCTCCTGTTGTTTTGTTCCCATCATGAAGCAGTGCCAAGATGCAAAAGGCAGAGCCCATTAGGAGAGAACTAAATCAAAAGATGCATTCTCACTACTTGTAAGTGTTCAGTATCCAGGGTAAGACCATAGCCCAAAGCAAACTCTCCCCGCAAAACATACAGTGGAGACATCAGAGCTTTATCAATTGTTCTGCTCTACAGAGCCATTCCCCTTTGCCTCACACTACTTGCTAAGTTACATTTAGACTGGCCAGAGCCAGCTAAGACAGTTAACCCCAAGTAACTAAGTGTCTGAAGTAAGTCTAAGAATCAGTATCTTAGAGACTCAAGGAGAATTGGAGATACTATGGAAGGCAACAAATGCAGTGCCTTAAAGAGACGGGAAAGGAAAGAAAACTGTGCCCAAGAAGTTATAGACTAATCAACTTAAAATAGTCTATTTTAATTTTTCTATATATTTAAATAAAGTTTCCAGCAAAAGATGGGTTCTCAAAAAAAACCAAAACAACAAAACCTATTATGTACTTGTTGATATCAAATTAATCGATCTGCTAATGGGTAACTAAATTTGTTAAACTGGAAAGAAGCCATAGTAGTCACTCTTGGACAAATCTTTCATTCACAAAAATAAGCTAAAGAAACATGAACTAAACTAAACTTTCCTAAAATGGAAGCCAAACTGGTTAAGTATCAGAACTCACAGAGCAGTTCACAGAAATTGTCAAATTGGCGAGAGGTATCAAATGAGAACCTAGAGTGAATCCACTATATATTTTCATTAAATGACCTGATAATGTAATATAATACATTTATTAAGTTTGCAGCTGACACTGTTTGTCCAACTGGACAAACACAGCAAAGAAAACAGAAGTTGTTAGGAGAAAAAAAAAGGCTATCCAAGACCCTTAATATTTCAAGTTGAATATGCATCAACAATGTCATGTTCTAGAAAGAAAAAGCTAACACCACAGAAGATGTAAAAATAAGGGTAACGTTGTAAATTGTGAAATATTATTTCTTTTATCCAATGTTAATTCAACATAACCCAGATTACTATGTTGATACTGGGGCAATTCACTTGACTAGAATTAAAAAATTACTTGAGGCAGAAGAAATAGAGTTTGTGAGGAAAGAATGGGGATTGACAAGTCTTAAGAACAGCAAGTCACAGGGAAAACAGGATAACAACCACCAGACACAGGAAAAGGAATTATTAAAAGCTACAGACAGCTATGACCAGTATAGTAAAGTCACATAGTAACTGACTAAAATTACAACCCACAAAAGTTACGTTACATAGAAATTTTTTCTTAACTATTACATACTGCAGCAATTTGCCTAAAGGTCACAGAATCACCATCGTAATATCTGTGTTAACAGCATCTGTTTGGAGGGACAGTTTGAGGAAGGGAAAATACATTGGCAAACTCTTGAACTCCCTTTGGTCCTGTAGTCAACACAAAAAAAAGCCACAGTAAAGGTGTCATTCTTCTAGCCATTAGAGCTGAATTTTCCCAGTGAAACCATGGATGAGATTCAATTCTTATATTGTATTTTATATAGAGGCAACTCAGTGTTTTTCCAAAGCCTTATATTTCATTTTTAAAGGGTTGTAAATTTGTGTCCCCCCGACTCGGATAGAAACCTTTCAAACGTGAAAGGAGACTAAATCAACATACTTAGTCTGTGCTCAAGTACACCAATACTCGTTACATTTTCTGAATTGATGAATTTATCTCATCTTCCCTCCCTTTATCTAAAGCACATTTTTACTGACAATATCAGAATTCACTATTCCAGTGCCTCTCACTCTAAGTCAGCTAAAAAGAAGCCTAAATGAGGCTAAGGAAGCATAAACACCGAGCACTAGGAAATATGGAATATTTTCAGACAGATAAAAATAAAAGAAGTAAAACACTGGGACAAACAACATGGAATAACATTCATTTTTACCACAATTCAGTACCAAAAAAACCAAACAAACAACTTATTCTGTCCTGCACATTACTACATCAAGCTATATTTTCCCCTTGATCTTTATTTGAACCTCACAGGGACATCAGCAAGATCCCATTCCAGCACATAAACCACAGGTATCGCCGATAAGCACAACATGAGACTTCTCTCAAACAAGCTTGGCATCACCTCTTCTAGAGTAATTTTGAATTCCTTCTATACCTGCACTGTCAGTTCTCTGGGCTAAAACATCTCTTTCTGATCTTACCAAGCATGACAAGCAGCACAATCACTCAAAACCCAATAAGCAACTGATTCGGTGATCAGTTTCCTCTAAGCTTAACAAAGGTTTTCAGTTTCAAAGCATTTTGTAAAAATATCTTTAAGACACCAAGTAAAGGGGAGACCCCTATTAATGGCCATACTAAGAATTGAGCACAAGATCAGCCTTATTAGGGATCAGAAACTCAGCCCTAAGACATTAATCCACAGGAATCTAGTCTTCGTCTACTCATGGACCTACACATCAGCATATTTTGCCTGACTGGTATCAGTTGTACAGTCGCAACGCATTCAATTTTAATGGTCATAGCGAATGGTTGATGGTCTGTATCTGTCATATTATCTCAACTACAACTTCACAGTAAATGTTGTTTTGGTATCTTGGATTTTTCAAACTCCATTCACAGTTTCACAGGAAGCAAATTCTCTTTTCCTCCCGAACTGGGCAGAAAAGCATACGTTGGATTAACTCTGTATGTAGAATACTGCACCCACGGCTGCTAGAAAACTAACCTTACATTATTCAATTCATGTAGCTTGTCTGTGAGTCAAACAGCTCCAAGTGAAAGATTAGGCTTAACTCTTAATACCACCATGTCACATTTCTTTCTGGAAGCTGAGAGCCCAAAAATAACATCACTCATAACATAATCAGTTTCACATTAGTGAAAGGGAGCTTTTTAAGGATACCCGAGTAGACAGAGAAATTAAGAACAATGAAACATGTAAGAACATTCAAAATACAGAAAGTGTTTTAACTCATTTCTAGATGAAATGGTGTAAGTCAGAAGAATTCCAAAGGTCAGTTATTGCATCTCAGCTGATGGGAACTAAATTGTTAAAAATTTCTCAAACTCTTTTGAGAGTGGGACTCTGAATGTGACCCTACACGTACCTTTAGTTAGACAAGTATTGCAATGTCAGAAAAGAGATAGGCACTGATAGAAATTAATGAAAAACAGCAGTTGACTTATGTGCTGAAAAATTCATTCTGAGAAGCGTCTCAACCCTAAGAGACCCAACTACTGAAAAGCTATGACACTGGAGAAAACAAAAGGGAAATGAAGATTTACAGCAGAAAAGATTAAAGGATTTGTTCTCAGCTGTCCAAAAATAGGCTCATTAAGGTATTTACTGGTCAAAGCACTGAAGAAAGGTTAGTAAACAAGGTAAATATAAAAGAAAACGCTAGACACAGGAGGACATTTTGTCTGAAGAAAACTTTCTATTTATAGTTAAGTAGCATTCCTCTTTGTTCTCATGAGCAACCTAAGAGGAACTGTAAGTACTTTTAAGTTGAAGAAGTTTTGTTTCATTTAAAGCAACATCCTCATTTTTAAAGAAATTACAGAAATTTCACTTCAGTTTAAAAAAAAAAAAACCATAAAGAAGTAGAAATTTGTACAAATATTCTGTATGCCCATTTGCCTATTAATTTAAACAAAAAAAAAAAAGGGTCTGTTATCACTTTCTCCAAAAGACTAGACTGATTTCAGATCATGATCATACAGCCTACAGTGACAGTGAGAATGATTTGTCTTTTACTGGTTTTCAGTCTACCTAAACAAATGACAACCTTTCTTGCACTGAGGAAAAACATTAACACTCAGTATTTTCCTTCCGTGTAGAAAGCAGGGTGTTTCAGTTTCACTGAGGACTCTCTTGTTGAGAGATCTGCAGGGTAAGGCAAACATGAAGTACAGCTGACAGTTTCAACAGCAAGTTCTCCAGATCAAGTAAGAAAAGATGAACTCAGGATACACAACCTGACTGCTTCTCAAGTGGTTTTAACTGTTTAGCTCCACACAGACTAATCTATGACTAGGTAAATAAGTGCTAAATGCATATTTAAGGCCTTATAGTTAAGACTGAGCACAACAAAAAAAAAAAAAATTGGATAGCCATACCAGAAAGGGACAACGTGACACCTGAAAGGCCCTTTCCTCCAGTGCTTCCGAGACAGAAGTTTCCAAAAAGCCAGGAAGGTGACCCAACATGGTAACATTTCACCATCATGCTTTCAGGCACCGGTACCACATTTTATTATGAACCTGTGAGACCATGTTCCCAGCGCTCTGCAGCACCACAACACAAAAACCGGTCCCTTCCTACTGTTCACAATGTCCCCCGCAAATCCTCTTCCCGCCGTACGCGTACAGAACTTCACTAACACCCTACCTCGTCTCTCAGGACCTCCGGGATCTTTTGCCCCGGACAGGACCGGGAAAGCCCCGGGAGCAGCGGGACACCCCCAGGAAGGCGCCGGGCACGCCGACG
>VYZM01017515.1:41647-55163 GCA_013398915.1 Dromas ardeola
CCCCGCGGCCGCCGCACCCCGCGCCTCCCGCCGCAGCACCCGGCCCCGCTCACCTCAGAGCGGCGCTCCGCACCCGGCCAGCCCCTTTCCGCACGCCGCTCCGGCGGCAGCCCCCGGCCCTCACCGCACAGCCCCGGGAGGGCGCCCCACCTCACCGACCCCTTCCCCGGGCGCGCCCAACCGCCCCTCGCACCTCCTCACCTCGCCGCTATGGCAACTTGAACTAGCCGCCCTGACACCAGCTGCCAGGGCCGCCTTCCGGGCGCCAGGCCCGACCCCCCCGCAAGACTCTGTGGGACGGGTAGTCCAACGGCAGCGTGCCCGCCGTGGGAAGTGCCGCGCGGAGGACTTCAACTCCCAAGAGGCTTTGCGGAGAGGACGCCGGCGGGAGCTGTAACGGCAGGCCAGGCCCCGCCCGGCGGGGGAGCCGTTGATCCTTGAGAGGCGGCGGCGGCAGGAAGTCCCTCACGTCCACGGGTGTTTGTAGCAGTCTTTACAAGGTAAACCTACAAAATGCTTTTACAAACACTGCAGCTAAGTAAACATAAAGAGCAGAAACAAAAGCTGTTGCCCCGGCAAAGCAAGTGTGTCTGTTCCCCTGGCTGAGCCGCTGGAAAAAGGAGCGTGTGCGCTAATCAAAACAGTTGTTTCTTACAAGGCAGACATCTCCATTCCTGTCTTTTCCTTGTTTCTTTAAGCCAGGCATCTCCCTGATCACAAATGTTGTATCTATTACCCTTGTGTGCAGTAAAATCAACCAAATATTACAGGCTGCTACACAACTGGCCTTGATGAGAGTAAAGGGTTAGAGAGTGCTGTGAATGATCACAAGAAACGTCACCTGGACCTCTGAAACTTGGGCAGAACTTGCTATAGTCCTAAAATCACTGTAATGTTTGTCTGCAGATCACCTGTAGGTGAGCACTCCAGCCCAAATTAAATGCAGTGGGTTGGGTTTTTTAATACAGATATGTCTGTATTGCCTCTGGGATCCCCGCCAGGGAGTCACCGTTGGCCTTTAAGCACAGTAGAATCATTCAGGTTGGAAAAGACCATTGGGATCATCAAGTCCAACCATCAACACCACTCTACAAAGTTCTCCCCTACACCATATCCCCAACACCACATCTAAATGACTCTTAAACCCATTCAGGGATGGTGACTCCACCACCTCCCCGGGCAGCCTATTCCAGTGTCTGACCACTCGTTCTGTGAAGAATTTTTTCCTAATGCCCAGTCTAAACCTACCCTGTTGCAGCTTGAAGCCATTCCCTCTTGTTCTATCGCTGATTACCCGTGAGAAGAGACCAGCACCAACCTCTGCAATGTGCTTTCAAGTAGTTGCAGAGAGTGATGTAGTCTCCCCTCAGCCTCCTCTGCCTCCAACTAAACAGTCCCAGCTCAGTCAATCGCTCTTCATAAGATTTATTCTCCAGGCCTTTCACCAGCTTCGTTGCCCTCCTCTGCACTCACTCCAGCACCTCGATATCTCTCTTGTATTGGGGTGCCCAAAACTGGACACAGGACTCAAGGTGTGGCCTCACCAGTGCTGAGTACAGGGGGACAATCACCTCCCTACTTCTGCTGGTCACGCTATTTCTAATACAAGTAGTAAAGCATGGTTGACAATCCACACTCCCTACCTTCATTCCTATCCCGAAGGGCTGTTTCATTTATTCACCCACAAGTCTCTAATGCAGCGGGCATGCTTGCATTCCAGACGATTACAACACACTTCAGGAGGGAGTCAGGCCCCCCACACCAGCAGCATCCACCAACAGCCCAGGCAACAGCTGCTGGCCCCTGCTGCTGTGTCTTTGATTTGTGGTCATGCTTGAGAGGCATTATCCTCATCTAAGCTGAAGGCAGGTGAGACACAGATCAGGAACATAATGAAATAATTTACCTCACTGTGAGCTGCAGCATTAGTGAATAATTAGCAAATAAAAAGTCTTCCCTTCCGGTGCATGACCATTGTCCCGGACTTTCCTCTGCAAACTGCAGCATGATCAGGTTGTGCTGGCAGATCTAAATGCAGAGTGAGAGTCGGGGCTTCTGCTCAGTCTCATCTCATAAGGTTGCTTGTGGTGGTCTCTGGAGACAGGTCCTGGATCTTCCTGAGCTCTCTGAGGGATTTCCTCTCCTCCCAGTTTTGCACCTGGCAGTGGGCTTGCTCCTCCGTAGACTCCCAGAATACATCCATGAGGAGATTTCTTTTCCTGCCTCTCTCAGGCCATCACAGAGGGGATGAAGGGGTAAGGAGTGTGTCCTGGATGTGGCTGGTGTGTATATGAGAAATGTATTTGCATCTATGCTGAGTGTGAGCACATCTGGCTTGCTATCAGTGGAAGCTGATGCCAACGCCTGAAACTGCCAAACCAGGCACAACCACTGGTCCTAAAGACCATGCATATATCAATTATGAAAGTAGCTAGTCAGCAAACAGCACTTACTATCTATGTGTATATTGGTCTAGTGTTGTTATGGAAGGAAGCAGATACTTCCAGTGCTTCAGACACCTATTATTTTTCTTCAAGGCCAGGCTGGATGGGGCTTTGAGCAACCTGGTCTAGTGGAAGGTGTCCCTGCCCATGGCAGGGGGGTTGGAACGAGGTGATCTTTAAAGTCCCTTCCAACTCTAACCATTCCATGATTCTGTGATTTTTGCACAGAGCTACATTGGCAGCTGCAGCATTACCACAAACATTGTAACTCTTTCATACATGCATACGAAATAAGGCTTGTGCCACTGACTAATACATAGTTTTACCATCCTCATCAAGCTGAGGCGCTTGGTATAAAAAGTGAAATACTAAAGACTGTTACAGAAAACATGTAAGCAGCCATGTATGCCAAGACTCCTGAACTGTGTATATCTTTGCTGAAAAAGATCCAAACCATCAAGATCCCACCACTCCCAACAGAGCAGAAAGCAGCAGGGCAGTGATGATGTTTTCAGATTCAGTTGATTCAGTGAGCACCAGTGTAAGGTAGTAAAATGCTTGACGCTCACTGTGGTTTTTACACAACATGTTTAGTGCAAACTTCTGGTGTCCTCTGTTCCCTTCAAAATTCAAGGAATGAGAGATGGAACAGGTAAGTGTGATAGGGTTGTTGATGAGGGTTGCTAATTTACCAGTCTGATGAACTGTCAGCTCAGTAAAGTCTGTTCCTGGAACCTGTGCTTGTTGATTTCCAGACTAGATGGATGCATTTGTGGTTTTTTGCTGCACCTTTCTTCAGAGTAGGGAGAGGGCTAAGATTAGTGTGCATGTATTTGTCACCATGTCGGGACAGGAACATACAAAATGCCCTGCTCGTCCATTTTGGTCTGCATACTGTATTCAACAGTGATGGCAGGAGATGCTATTTAGAGAGAGCACATGAACCTGGTTACTTTCTGTGATCTGTCCCTCTCTGTAGTTTCCTCCAGCATCCACATTTGTCATGTCAGAGGACATTTGTAAGAGGACTATTTCCTTTGGTACCTGTTTACAGTTCTGTAGCCCCTGAGTTTGCATAATCCTGTCTGCCTCCCAGACCTCCTGGCAATGATTTCTGGAATTTTACTTCTGGATGTGTGAAAAAGTGCTTTCTTTCTACTCTGTGTCTGCATAATTTAAGGGCCTTTGCTGAAGGTTGTGCTAAAGGGTGATTGAAAATCTAAGTAAACTGTAAAGTTCTGTTGATGGCTTCAGAAGACTCCCAAAATATATGAGGAACATCTGTTTTCAAAAAAGCTGTTTTGACTCTTCCTCCAAAGATCTTATTTATATATGCATCTATTAATTTTATTCTTTATTATAGTTTCTACTAATGTACCCACTACAGTTGTCGGAGCTGAAACTGTATTCGATTCTGGATTCTGTCATTCTGTGTTCTGGATTCTGTAATCTGTATTATTTGAATCTGAAATTCCTTTATTTTCCTTGGAGTCTCTGTTAAATATTAGTATGATACTAATTAGTCCTCTGATACAAAAAGGGTGTTAATTGAGAAGTACACCACAGTCACTAGTTCTGCTATTTCAATCAGCAAGTAAATAAGATTTTGACTGGTGATTTTTCTCAAATTGAAAATCAAAGAAATACCAGTCTGAGAATTTCTCTGAGGTCTTCTACAGTAAACATAGAAAAAAAGCATCATTCAGTTTTGGGTTATGGCTTTATCTCCTCTACATGTTCCTTTTGTATGCTAATCCATCTACCAGTGTCATAGGCTCTGGCAGCATTCCTTGCTTTGTTGTATTTGAAAAGGGATTATTAGTTTTTGGGTTTCACAAGTTGTTCCTCAACTGCTTTTAAGCTGATTTTACTGTATTTTACCTTTAACCTGATAGCATTTGAAAGAAAACTTTGTGTTCTACCCTAAAACATGACATTAACTTTTTGAAGGATGATTTCTTGCTTTTAATAACTGACCTTATCCTAGTGTTAACAACAGTGGCTTTCTTATGCCCTTCCCAAAGTCTCATTTACTAGGTATGCATTTGCAGTTTGGTGTCCTTAAAGATTCACCATGAGGCATGCAAGGTATCTCCCTTGTCTGCTCTTTCTAGCAGTTTTAACAAGTATCTTCATATTTCTGTAATTCTCTTTTTTGAGGCTGAAGAGTACTGTGATTATTATTTTATTTTTGTTCAGTTTTGTCATAAGGATGTTAAATGAAAGAAGATCTCTTCAGTTTGGAGTGAGTATGCATGAGAAATCAATGATTTAACTATGTTACTATACTAAGCATACTTCTAAAGAAGTCATTTAACTTTACAAGCACAAAACACTTTCATGTTATTATATTAAATAAAAAATATATATCCCAGCATTCTGTTATCTAAAGTGCTGTGTTGAGACAATCACTTTGCAGTGCTTGCATTTAGAGAGGCCAGCATGGTCTTACTACTTAAGGCTAGTGCTGCTTGATTAATGCTATTGTGCCCCTTGACTCATACACTTAAGAAAGATCATTGATGGGTTTTTTTGAAAAGAAAATAATATTATGAGCCATTACATTACTGTATATATAAATAAATGTACAGGGAGCCTGAGGATACAGACCTTCAGGTTGGAAAATCTAGAATGACTATAACATATTTTTTTAGACTTGAATTGAAATTTTTAAATTCTTGGATTTGTCGCCAGTGTTATCTTTTCATGCTACACTACTTGTCATCCATGACAAGTCGTTATTCCAGTGGCTTTCAGGAGATCGTTTAGATACTTCTTTCAAAAGGCTATCAAATAGAAAAGATAAGATAATCCTAAATAAATAATTAACTGGCTTAAAGATTCATCATTTACTGGGCTCAGAAAATGAGTTCTTTTATGAAGAGGTATCATAGACACGCAAGAAGGAGAAGCACTGTGGGCTAGATGAATTGTCACCTAAATCAGTGAGTTTATAAGCCAGTTTTGATTTATGATTGTTGTAATAAACAGCCAAGCTCCTCTATTAAACATGCTGCTCTCCGTATCAAAGCAGGTATGTCCCATGACCCAAGTGAAAGAAGAGTGCAAGATCTGTCTGGAGTCTGAATTATGAGGGCAGATAAATTTTCGCTGTATGTTATTTCTGAGCACAGATGCCGATGCAACAGATGCAGGCAGAGTAGAATGAAATCAGACAAAGATGACTAGAAAGCTGACTTGAGACGAAGAGGCATAGGCAATATAAGTCTCAGAAAAAACACCTGAGAGCTTTTTTAGGATAAATGCAGACAGAAAGAAAAGGTCTCGTAATTGTAAATAAAGAAGCTATCTTCTATTCGGTGCCACAATCTAGCAAGGGATGTCAATTGCAATAAGAAGGACTTCTGCAAGTACTTAAGTAGCAAATGGAAGACTGGAGAAAATGTGGGCCCACTGCTAAACAGGAACATGGGCTCTGGTGACAAGAAGACATGGGCTACTGTGTGGCAGATCTACGAGCAGAGGCCTGCGTACGGCCAAAGACACAGTGAGCAGAGCACACAGAAACAGGAACGCAGATGTCGATAGGGATGGAATGAAGAGGAACTGGTCCAATATAAACATGGAACAGAAAACAGCTTCGCGATATAAACGTGGAACAAGAAAGCAGCTTTGTGTGCTTATCTTAGTGGGAACTGAATAAGGCGACTGGGTTAGTGATCTGAAATATTTGTTTACTTGCCTAGCAGGTGCATGGAAAGTGTTAGAGCTCGGGTATAAAAGCCGAGGCTTGAGAAGCAATAAACGATTTTGTGCTTGTCACAGCCGGAGTCCGTGCCCTCATACACCACAGTACTGAATGCCGCCTTTGCCTCAGTCTTTGCTTGCAAGAGTGGCCTTGAGGAATCCAAGGCCTCAGAGACCCGGGGGGAGAGTCTGGAGCAAGAAAACGCCAGGGAAAAGTCTGAAAAAAGGAAGACTTACCCTTGGTGGAATTGGATCAGTTCAGAGAATATTTAAATAAACTGAACATACATAAGTCCATGGGCCCTGTTGGGATGCACCGACGTATGCTGAGGGAGCTACTAACATGCTGAGGGCCACTAAGATGATTAAGGGACTGGCACATCTCTCCCATGAGGAAAAGCTGAGGCAGCTGGGGCTGTCTAGGCTGGAGAAGAGAAGGCTTGAGGGATCTCATCAATGTGTATAAATACTTGAAGGGATGGTGTAAAGAAGATGGTGTCCAGTGACAGGACGAGAGACAATGGGCATAAACTGAACAGGGACTTCTGTCTGAATATAAGGAAGCACTTTTTAATTGTGAGGGTGACCAAGCACTGGCACAGGTTGCACAGAAACATTGTGGAGTCTCCATCCTTGGACATAGTCAAAAGCCATCTGGACACAGTCCTGGGCAACTCGCTGTAGGCGACCCTGCTTGATCAGGGCTTGGGCCAGATGACCTCCAGGAGGCCCTTCCAATCTCAATGATTCTGTGACTGTCATTCTGTAATCCTTTCTGGGTAGAAACACACCTGCCTGAAAACAGCTTTCATAGTTCTCACCTTAACTAATTGCTTAAGTCCAAGGCATAGTTTCGTCTTACTGTTCTCTTTGAGCACTCTTAGAATTGACAGCCTCAGGCTTTACAAGGCTTTACACAGCAGCACCTCCTATTTAGTCTTCAGCCAACCGAGTATTTCAAATTTCACAGCTTTTCAATGGCTTTTTCATGAAATAGAGCCAAAGGAGAAGCACAAGATTTTCTTAAGATCCCATAACCATAAAACTCCATAACTACCTGCTCTTGAAGTTGAAGATAAATTGGTTATATAGACATGAATCTTCAAGAACCTAGAATAGCATTCTTTCATGTAGCTGTTCAAACACTTGGTCTGATGAGTGGTGGTGTGTCAAAGCAGCGTGTCTAATGTAATTTTTTCTGACAGGCCAGAAATTACTTCAGATACTGAAATAGAAACAGGTAGGAACTGGCGTATCTTACAAGTGTCTAGAATGGCTAAACATGTTGATTATTCAGAAATAAACCCCAAGTCTTTATTCTGCTCTTTACTGAATTATTTTCCCAGTTTAAACACTTCCTTATACAAATATTACAAGATTTAACTGTTGATACCTAGTAATCCCTTGAGGAATTTATGTGGAACAGTAATGAGAGCTAATTGCTTCTTTGTTAGAACCTGTTTTGGTTTATCTGATTTGTGTATAAACCATATAAGCAGTGCAAAGATGCTTGAGATACCATATCAAATCTGGCAGATGAGAATAATGTTACTTTTTAAAAAATGACAGCAAAACCAATGGAATTCTGAGCCTTGCTGTGCTTGAGATAAGAGGTACTAAATGAGCGACTGTAGCTGTCACTAGAGGGAGTGTCTGTAACAGTGGAAAAATATGCTTGTCAATTTTTGCCATGTTTAAATTAATAGGAACCTGCAGGGCTTTTTCAAAAAGCACCAGGAAAAAAAATAATCTGCAATATACTGCAGATTTACAAGTGATTTTTCTTTCCTATTTGCTTATTAGGATCACTGCATAAGCCATATTAATTGATTAAAACTGCATCATTTCTCTGTCCTCAGGGCAAATATGATTTTGAATGTCTGTTCTTAGGATTGTTTATGATTGTGGAGGTACGCATGTTGGTGATACTTTTAATACATTAACATTTTTTAGTATATAAAAAAGGAACGTTTATTAATATTCCACATGAGGTGGAAAGTTACAAGTCACTGGAAGCTGCTAGATGCCATCACTTTTCAGAACTGATGTGGTCAGAACTACAGATTATTGTTCTTTTTCACAGCCAAAAATACTTTCAGTCTTGACTAAGCTAAGCAACTGTGTTCCATCGTTCCTTCAATATGGGTCAAGTTTCTAAACCCACTCTTTTCCTTACTAACCTGTGAATAATCCTCAGTTTCTCTACTACTTTCTTGACAGATAAAGTATTCCAGACAACTCTATAAATGCAAAGTGAGGTGGAATAATTGCACAGTTTTCCCATTTTTCTGCCATGCAGGGTGTGTCTTATTGCATGTAGTTACTTGTGGTTTTCTCTTTTGAATTTAAATTCTGATCTAGAGTTCACAGACCTCCCTAGCCTGGGGTTATCTGTAGCTTTACAAGCATACTTTTCATTCCACCGTCTGCCTGCCTGTTCAGGAAAATGTTGAACAGGAGGACCAGAAGTTGTCTAGGAGAAGCCAGAGTGTGGCATCACGAGGCTAGTGGCTCCTTCAGGGCCAGGACTCAGTAGCCACAGGGGATTCCCCTGGGGCAGCAGAAAAGTCCTGGCAGCCCATTCCACCCCGACAACCCAGCCAGGACCCAGGCAGCCAGGGGGCTCCATGGCAGCCCCCACCCCAAGCAGTGGCCACCTCCCTGGGGACTGGGACAGGACAAGACTGGACCAGGATGTCAGCCTGGGTGTCAGGCCTGACTTAGCGGGGCCCGTGGCCAGGCAGGGCAGGGCTATGGGGAGCTGGAGATCAGCCCCAGTGTGGCAGCACTGGGGCAGAGACTGATGGCCCTGGAGGCTGACATGGGGTCCTGGGCTGTGGGCAAGGTGGGGGGAGGTCCGAGAGGAGGCCAGGCAGGGGCAGTCAGGCCTATCAGTGCCCTCAGCCCTGACAGGCTGCTCTAGGAGGAACAGCAAGTTGAGCGCCAAGCGTGGCCACAGCACAGACAGTGACCTTGCCAACAGGACACAGTCCTGCAGCAACTCAGCAGCATTGGTTCGGTGATATTGGTAGTCCCAGCAAGGCGAGGAACCAAATCAGGTCCAGGGTCCAGACAGGAAAAGCAAGAGACACCTGGTGACAAGACTACAATGTAGGTCTGAGGTCAAGGAGACAGGACTGGAGATAAGACCAGAGACAATGCTACCTTCCACGTAGGTCCAAAGTCTTCCCAGGAAAACCAGTCAGCAAGACAGGGCTGCAGGAATCGGGCTGGGAACAGGTTCAACTTTTCAATAGCTCAGGGATGGGTTTGGGTGCCCAGACCTGAGCTGACCCGAAGCCCTGAAGCTGTTGCAGAGGGTGCAGGGTGCTGGAGTAGGCAGGTTGGCTAGGGCAGAGCCCTGACAGAGTGAAAAAACTAAACTGTGATTTCAGACTTCTAGCCAGTGAATTCCTTAACATGCTAGAAACTACAGTGTAAACAACATCATCTTGCTTAGAGCATAATTTTTCAGAGCAAAGCCAGTGCCTGTGGAAACACCATGTGGTTAGCAACAATCCTTTTTCTCCCCAAATTCTTTCTGTTAATGTTCCTGACTCAGAACGTGGAAGCCAAGTCTCGAAGCCCAGGAGGCAGTGTGTCCAGACCTGGAGCTCTTCCCAGGTTGAAGTCGCGTGTTCTGTCCTGTTTCCTTCAAGGCTATCAGGACTTGAATGAGAGGAGTCCCTTGCTTCTCTCATTCAGGGTTCAAGCCCAGAAACCATATATTAAGCAGTTCTTATTTATTTTGAAATCTGCTCAGAAGATCTACATATTCAGTATTGGCCTTGCCATTTCTTTGGTCTGCAGTCTTTCATAGTTGGCATTTTCCATCCCTTAGAAACAGCTTGGAAGACATTTATTCCTTCCGTTAACACTTTCCGGCCTACCACTGCTGCCACAGAGCCACTGACATGCCAAAGCTTCTAATGCCAATATCTACATGCATGCTCTTTTTCCTACTAAATAAAAGATAGTTCAAAATACTTTGCCCTCAGTGAAAGGGCAATGAAACAAATTACCCTTCCTCTAGTCTAAGAGCCTGAAATACAATTACTATGGAGTAGCTAATGCAGGGTAGCCTATTAGTAAAGGTAAGCAGCATAAGGATACCTTTAGTACACCAAATGAAAGAGTATGATTTGGTTTATGAAAACCCACTGAAATGACTCAAATCTTGGGACTACTTATCTGCCCACCAATAAAACCATTATTCCTTTGTGTAGTCCACACACGGTGATACATAAAAAGTAATGCTGAAGTTGGAATAAAAGTGGGGGAGAGGGGGGTTGCAAGAGGCAACACACAAGAGGTTACAACAAATCACCTCAGCAGTACTGTCATTAAAGAGAGGGTACACAGCCCTAGTCTCTTCCTGATAACCAGGCCATGTTATGAAAAGTAAGGACTCCTCTGCTGTGCTCTGAGTCTTATTAGGTCATCAAGATTGGTTGTGAGAAAACAGATTAAGCTGGAAAAGGATTTTAATGCTGCTGCTCAAAGCTGACAAGCTGCCTCTGGACAGTGTCAGGCAACGTTGTTGGCTAGATGAAACAACTATGGCTTGTACCCACTAACTGGAAAACAGACTAATGACAGCTAAGAGACTTGGTCCAAAAGAAGACAGAGATCCTTTGGTGATACATTTGTTTCACTAGATGGCTTTGTATGTCTCTGTGTTAGCCTATGTCAACCAAAATATTTTTTTGCCAAAGCCAAAAGGAACTGAGATTTTAATGTCTTATTGCTAATACAGCACACAGTGTCCCCAGGATGAGCTGGATACTTTGGCAGTAAGAACAAGAAAACCAGCGGAGAATTTTGACATCCTGGGAAAACCCTGTAGGCAGCTGTAGCACTGTCTGAATTTTGGAATAGTAGGTGAAGTTCATTAAGTGGCTGATTACTCCCTTTCGGTAGAGGACCCGAGCCAAGCCTAACTCCAATAAACTTTTAGTTTTGTTTGGTCTCTGACATATCTGCATTTCATTTTCAAAAGTTATGGCCATGTAGCTACAGCAGGATAAATCATGAAAACCACAACAGCATGAGAGGAAATAAGGAGGCAAGTCCTGAAGATCCTGGCAAGTGCCTCCCTGCAGGGTGGGTGGGCACTGAAGTGTTGTTTCCAGATCTGAGAAGGATCAGTGGGATTGTATGGAGCACACAGGAAGGAACCATGAGCTTACACCACAGCCTTGTTCCCCATTCTTATTAGTTGCCCTCAGAGATTAGTAAGACTTTGGAGTACTATGAAATGATACAGTTGCATCCCACAGCTGATATGATGGATGCATGAGAATGCGTGTCTTGTCTATGGTCCCCAAAACAGGAAGGCAGGCCATGCCTCATGAATGTCAGGCAGTATTACCCTGGATGTCTTGGACAACAAGGAGGGATAGACTAACCAGTAGGTTGTTTTAAGGATTGTAGCAACTGTGGTAATGTGGCACTTGCTGACCGTGAATTACTATGCCCCACAGGATATGGTGTGGCTAGCTTCCACGGGGGACAGGATGGGATTGGACAGCATTGGATGGGATATCAGCCCAGAAATAGGTGTGCTTCTGCCCCCAGAATCTGTACTAGCTTGTGGCTTTCTTCTTCATGAACTTTGTCATTAGCTCTCGGCTGTGAAAGGACATGATCCCACCACTGAGAGGTGGCAAGCCCAAACACATTGATAGCAGCCTCCAGCAGCTTGGTCTGGCTTACACTGTTCTGGAGTCACCCTTAGCACCGACCAAAGTGGTGAACACAGAGCTCCATGTCTGACTTGACAATGCTGAGTTACACCTTTTCCCTTGCGTGTGGCTCAGTTGAGTGTGCAGCTCCCTTGTTCACCAGCCTTGACACTCTGTGATCTGCCTGTGGCTTCATTTTTATCTGGTCAGATTGGTATGGACATCAAAAAGTGGCAGTGGGTGGTGGCTCTTCGGGCTGCAGTGTGAGTTACAGATATGAGCAGTGTGCCAGAAGGACATGACTGAGACACGGGATGGCCAGCATTCCCAAGGGAATTCCATGCAATGTAGCATGAAGTTGTCTAGGGCACTCTGTGGTGGGTGCTTCAGCTTGTCCCCTCACTGGGACACCTCTAAGGATAACCCTATGCTAAACAGGATAAATGTGCTTGATGGGATTCCTCACTTACACAAGAACTAAGCACTAACATACATCTGCAAAATCAGGATTTATATTGTATTTCTTTATGGGCATAGGATTATTTGCTCACCTTAAAAAGATAGGTTGAAGGAATTAATTATATTTAGGAAACACATACTAATGAACCAACTTAAATTACTTTTAAAGATTTATATCAAAATAATATCCTATGTGTTGTACTCATAACTTTTGGATAATTCTGATCTAGCTGGAGGGGAACTATTTATCCGAGAAGATTGTGGTCTGATTTTTTACTGTGAGTAGGCTACTTTTTCAAGTTTCTTCATCCCAAGGTTACAAACATTTTTGGTGAGATTTTGTTGACATTTTCCTTGTTGTGTACCTACACATGCACAAAATCTACATGAAGGAGAAAACACTGGAGTTTAGTTAAAAAAAAAAAAGGGAATTGAGGCAAAGTATTAAAGAACTTTCTTTACTGCCTCTTTAAATTAAACAATATCTTTTTTTTTCTCTCACTAGTTTTAAATATTTGTTTTTAGCAAGAGTATGTCTTGTTTATGAAGAAACACAGAATTAAATGAGTACTAACCAGACTTTTTCAGCTCTTAGTGTGTCTGTCAGTCACAGATATGACTGCTTCAATGTGGGAACCTCTGTGCCATGTCCATTGTCTGTGTCCCTAACACTGACCGGAGGAAGGTTCTAGTGACAAGTGACTGCAAGTGACAATAACCTTATTTCTCTCAAGGTTAGATTTTTTTTCTGTTTTTTCTCTGGTGGAAGGATTTTATCTTTTCCAAAAATGTGGAAAATGTTACTCTGTCCTCTTCATTTTCCTCTCTTTTATCATGTGATTTTTCAAAAGCACTCTCTTGAATTTTCAGTGTTTTTTTTTTTTTTAACTGCTTTACATTTAGTCCATATCCACTTTGCAGTTAGTGAATTTTTACTCGGTGTAGTGACCCGTTCTAGCTTCACTGCTTTTGCAGGTGAGTTAGTATCGCCCTTACACAGCCCTCTCCCTCCCTCCTCCCTTCTGCAAAGATGCTACAAGAAATGTTGGGGGTGAGAGGTCTCGTCGCCGCCGTCTTTGCGAACGGCCCGGCGGGCTCGTCCGTCCCGCTGCCGGCACGGAGCCGGAGCCCAGCTCCCAGCCGGGCAGCCCTCGCCCGCTCCGCCCCGGCTGGGCTCGGCTGGGCAGGGAGCCCGCTCGCCCCGCGCAGTCCCGGCCGCCC
>VYZM01017516.1:213-29715 GCA_013398915.1 Dromas ardeola
CCAGCTCTGGAGCCCTCAACATAAGAAGGACATGGACCTGTTGGAGTGAGTCCAGAGGGGGGGCATGAAGATAATCAGAGTGCTGGAGCACCTCTTCTATGGAGACAGGCTGAGGGGGTTGGGACTGTTCAGCCTGGAGAAGAGATGGCTCTGGGGAGACCTTATTGTGGCCTACCAGGGAGCCTACCGGAAAGATGGGGAGGGCCTCTTTATGAGGGAGTGTAGCGATAGGACGAGGGGTAACAGTTTTAAACTGAAAGAGGGTAGATTTAGATTAGATATTAGGAAGAAATTCTTTACTGTGGGGGTGGTGAGACACTGGAACAGGTTGTCCAGAGAAGCTGTGGATGCCCCATCCCTGGAGGTGTTCAAGGCCAGGTTGGATGGCGCTTTGAACAGCCTGGTCTAGTGGGAGGTGTCCCTGCCCAGGAAAGGGGGGGTTGGAACTAGACAATCTTTAAGGTCCCTTCCAACTCTAATCGTTCTGTCATTCTGTGTGGAACTGCTTCTGGAGTTGTACTATTTATGTCATTGAGTGTTTTCAAAACTCCTTTAAATGGAGGTCATTTAACAATAAATCCAGTTGTAGGACTGAGT
The DNA here is from genome assembly GCA_013398915.1 of Dromas ardeola. Lineage (NCBI taxonomy): Eukaryota > Metazoa > Chordata > Aves > Charadriiformes > Dromadidae > Dromas > Dromas ardeola. The sequence continues at coordinate 811 of VYZM01017516.1, forward strand.
CTGGAATTGATTTATTTCTTGAAATAAACAGTGCAACAGGTAATTCTTAGTCATACATAAAATACATTTTTATTGTAAAATTGAAGTTTTTCAGGCTATCAAGGTGAAAATACTGTAATATTTTTCTCTCTCTCTCTTTTTTTTTTAATTTTTCTCCCCTGCCAAAGTATTGCAGTCATAGATGCCTGTAATGCCAGTGACAATGGGACAGCCAGTGCCAGGAGTGGTACCAAATACTCATGGTACACGGTCTGGGTGTTCTGCATATGCTGGTGCTTACTCTGCTGCTGCTGACCTATGTTGACTTACTGCTATTGCTGGACAGGTAAGATATTATAAACAATATAACTATATAATCAGCTGTGAAAACAACCCTAGTAAAGTTTTGCTTCATGCTTTTTTTTTTTTTCAGTAGAAATACCTTAGCATAATGTTCCCAGTGATAATAATTCCTCTTCAGGTAAAATATACAGTGTTCAACAATAATTGTAATTATCGTTGACAGTTGAGTTTACAGTACTACAGACTTGATAGACGCATTGCTGTTTAATGGATAAAATTAATCAAAATATGTTGGCAGGTCACGTTCAGATTCTCACTGCCATCTTGAAATAGTGTTTCTTCTTTAGGTGTGCTGTACCTTATTATACATGTTAGTGCTATAATTCTGTATGCAAATAACAGAACCTTCAAAACTAGTTGTGAAACTTTGGAGACTAGGATTTCGATTGACTTTGTTCTGTACTGCATATGGAGCTTGGCTAGAAAAGTATAATGCAGACATATAACTTCCCAGGTTAGCATCCCAAGGAACTGGAGTCTCCAGAATGGTTGATGCGTATTTTGCAAGGTGTTTCTTCTGGCATGAGGTCCTAAATCTGACATTAGTGTTCCTTTAGAGTGGCGGGTGGGCTCATAAATGTTGTGAGACTAAGTCTTTTTTTGGTAGATATGTATGGGATGTGCTGGCTTTGAAAAATTCCATGGTGTTTTTTAAAAGGGAAGTATTAAATACTGTAAATATTTTTATAACGTTGTTAATAGGTAGGGATAGGAGTTGTATTCCAGGAGTCTGTGTTAACATTCATATGACTTACAGATGGTAAGATGACCAATGCAATGTCACGTGTTAAAAGGAGTAATAGTCAGGGAATTCAGGAATTCTAAGGGGAAAAACCAATGGAAGGTAACAAGGATTCACAGAGGTCATGTGCGCAGCCCCACAGGTTATGAGGTGCTTCTGGCTTCTGTGGTGCCAGCATGCACCTTCTCAAGAAAGTGGATCTGCAGAAGCAACGTATTGGAAGATCTCCAGTTAGAGATGAGTGACCTTCTTTTTTTTGGTTCCAGGGGCTTCTTTATTAACATTGCATGGGCTCTGACCTCACTAGTTCTATTTCTGCTTAATATCCTTGCACTAGGTGAATAACGAGAGGAGATTTGATGGGTAAAAGGAAAAGCATCTATTAATTATTTCGAAGTGGAAATGCTAACAATTTGGATACTAAGTATTGAAAACAAAGGTGTCATAATTTTAATCAACTTGCTGGTTATATTAGAAAGTGCTATTATTACATTAGAAAGTGCTATAACCTTGATAGTTTTGAATATGTTTAATGAATGTTTAATTACCTGTTTACCTGCTCACTGCCATTGATATGCTTTAAGCAGAGAATTCTGCTTACTGCTTCCAGTTTAGAATAGGTGCCCTTCTCTTACGGTGACTATTTAACAACGTAAGAACATTTTAGGTATCGCTACGGGTAATCTAATGCATTAAAAATTACTAATATTTTTTGCAAGTTAAATGTGAATTGTCAGCTGTGACAACTGTGTGTATTTGTTCTACAGGAGAGAGAAACAGATGCCAAAAAACTGCAGAGATATCTAATAGCAGTCTGGGATCAGTGGTGCCTGTTATTGTAAGAGACTGAGTGTTTTGCTATGGCAGCCAGCAGGTGTAGCTCAGTGCTGAAGAGAGGTTACCACCACTGCCTTGCCTTCTGAGGCGCAGAGTTGAGAAGACTGGACTTTTACACCTAATCTAATTCTGTCACCCTTCAAAATTAAATGATGAAGTTAAGGAGGCTACTCCAAGATAGTAAGTTAATATATCTATTGGTTCAGTAATAGACAGACTTAAAAAAAACAACAGTATTTTTAGTATGAGGCGATTTGAATGGTTTTTGTATCTTCTTTAAATTGGATTAAAAAAAATTCATTATTGGTCACTGTCATTGCTGAAACAAATTACAAGAAATAGTACCAGTTACAAACTTTTGATTTTTTATTTTTTTTTTTAATTACCCTGTCAGCATTTAGATTAGAAACTTGCAGAGTTACGATATCCATGTAGGATATATCCTTATATGTATTAGGACTTTAGTGGAATCTTGGTATCATTTTGAACCTGTTAGTGATTATGAGAAATGTGAATTTTAAATTCTCTAAACTGATAACTTTTAATACTAGTTTTGTTTGAGCATTTATAGTGGGTTGTAGATACTGGTTACGGAGGTCTATTATTTCTAACTGCTAAAGTAACTACTTTATTTGATTTGCATGTCTTGCACTGTGTAATTTTATAGAGTGGCTTCATTCATATTAAGCTGATCACCAGCAGTATGAGCATTAGAAATCAGAGCTTCCATTAAACTTTCAGTTTCTCGAAAGGAAAATTAAGATAAAGGTGTGGTCATCGTTCCTGATGGTGTGTTTAACTTAATGCATGCAACTGGAATGAAATCATCAAAATTTCTGTAAAGGCAATTTATCTTAGTATTAACATGTAATTGCACGTCATTACTGTGAATAGTCCTGCTTTTTAGTGGTGTAACTACTTTATTGCTATGGGAAATGATAGCTGAATCACCACGGTAGGTTGTGGAAGTTATCGGTAGAATGTAGGTAGCAAGATGTGAACTGTTCAGCTGACTAAATAATTTTTGGACATGCTCTATGAAATGAGAGTGAAGAATCGGTTTTGTTGCTTAAACATCCAAAAGCAGAAACAACCTTGACTGTCTCTTCATACAATTTTGTGAATGCTTTTCATCTAGTAGAAAAGTTATTTCTAATATTTAAACTTGTGGGTCCCTCCATCTGTTGGGATGGAAGTAGGCCATTTCTTTTGAATCTCACTGGCGGTGAGTGTAATTGTACTTGTCACACTTCCAAAACCTCCAGACACTGACTTGCCTGTTCCTTCCTCTTCTAATTCTTGCAGCGCACCGTGGCGTTCTGAGTGCTCAGCTGCTGGAGGAAAAGAGGATCACCAACCTCTCAAAGTTCATGTTTAGAGGAACTGCTGTGAATAGAAGCTATTGTAAAGTTTTGAATCTTCCTGCCTGATAGGACATGCGCTCCGAATGAATACTTCGATTTTTAAGTGCACGTACACAGCAGTAAGTACTTTTTGCATTTTACTGTATGTAGAAGCATGGCTTTTTTTTATCTGTACATGTGTAATTCCAGACAAGTAAACTTCTGTGTTAAACTCAAGAGCTTAATGAAAAGGAAAAGCTTATGATTATACGTAATAGGCCATGTCTTATAAATGGGTAGCTGGCTTACACAAATAAAACATCAGATACCCTAAATGCTTTATGCACTTCTTTCATTAGTAGTGGCATACTGTCTCAGATGGCACGCTTTGAAAAATTCTGCTGGTTTGGAGAAACTAGATCCATGAACTCCATTAAAAAACCAAAATGTTCTACATAAAACTTTCTACTGCTCCAGCTTTTTGCAATGCAGTGGTGGTTTTGTGAGGCAAGCTCAGATAATGCTATTTGAATGCAGCTGGAATGGCCTTCAACTGATTGTACTTTAATCCCCCCTAAGGCTTTTACTCAAGGAGATCTGTCAGTGTGGTAGGGGTTAGGTTTGGTTTTTTTGCTAGTTTGTTTTTTGTTCTGTTTGGTTTTTGTTTGTTTGTTTGTTTTTAAAAGCTCATCTTATCTTAAAAGCTTTCAGTGGCTTTTCATCTGGATCAGTAAAATCATTTGCTGAATAAGTCTTCCATGTTTAACCCATTCCATGATTCACATTAAATTCTCTAAAATAAAATGATTCAAGCAACAGAAGTGTCTGGCTTGAAGATGGATATTTAGACAGTTTAGCTATTTAGACAATTTTCACAATTTTGTGAAAATTTGGGCCTCAATGGGTAGCAATTTTCAGATTTATTACCCAGATTTTGTCACTAGACGTTATCTTAGATTTTTTCATTCCTCAGTCGGTGAAGTTAGGGTGCGTAGACATGGATAGAACTTCCAGTTCTACTTGAGGGATGGAGGTCAGTATGACACATGGAGATGGCTGTGTGCATAGGATTTTCTGAAAAGGTCTAATTTTTTGTGTCTGTTCTGTGAGCTTCAAGCCAGTGAGTGGTGTCCTGTGTCATCCTTTGCTTTTATGTTTATTCCCACAGTGGTGTGAGTATACTAAATATAATTACATTTTTTTTGCTCAGTGTTTTAGATACAGAGATATATTCAACCTTTTGGGATCCCTGTTAGTGGTGTTTGCATTATAGTAACCAAATTCAAGTCAGTCACAAATGAACTGTTCACATCCTGTTGTTTATGACTGAAATAAGTGCATTGCATTTATTTGTGCATATTTAGATTTCTTGCAAATAAGTCTTTGTAGTGGTATAAAATACTGAATATATGCGCAGTGTACAAGTGCTTTTATTTGTACAGTAAACAATTTTCCAGGAGATTTTTGCTGAAAGCAAAATAATAACTTACATGAATTGCATTGGTACAAAAACCTGTTATACAAACAGGATTTGCTACAGCTCATAGTCGTGAAGTGTTTATCTAGATTAAATTTTCAAAACTTTCTTTGTATTTCCAACTTTACCATAAAGTTTCAGTATAGAAAATGTAAATAATGCATAAAAGGGGCAAATGCCTCCTATGGTAGGCTTTAGTTTGGTCCATCTAATTTCCATTCCAAAGAGAATAGCCATGTTTTGCATTCATTAATAATCAAAGAACTTCCCAAGTGGGCACTAAAAAAACCCCAAATAGCTAGATGAAGAAAAATGTTTCTTCGTTAATGATGGAGTTCTCTCTACTATTCATACGTAGAGGTACAGTGAGAAAAAGTAAGCTTGCCATAGTAATGCCTTCATGCAATTCCAGGTTCTGGACACGGACCTTTAATATCATTGATAAAACTTGGCTGCATACCAAGTCTGTCTCTAATCTCAATCAATTTTATCATTTACCAACATTTTCATTTAAAATTTGATGTTAAATTTGAAAGTGACACTAGGTCCCTTGCTATTTGTGCATGGCTGCCAGATACTAGGGATCAAACAAATGTCACACCCTCCCCCCACCTCCATCCCCCCGCCCAGTGTTTTAGCTGGGTTTGCATTAGTGATAATGAGGTAAGACTAAAAGAATATGGAGCATCGGTGTTGCATTTTCATTTGTGTGCAGAGAGGGAGGGGGGGGAATAGCCCCACCCAACTCTGGAAACTTTATTCAATGCATGATTGCAAGCATCTGAAGCAGCTGCAAGTAATGGTGTGAGGTTGGATAAAGTGTCACAATTTACTCACAGTTTAAAAATGAACCAAAACTTAAAAAAATAAAATAATAAAAAAAACCCCAAATAAAACCCCAACCCAACAGCCCTTGCTTATCAGACCCGTTTTAGTTCAGTTTGTAGTTGCTCCTGTTTGTGAGTATAGGCCCCAGGTCAGTGTTTCCTGCTCTGTCGGTCACTGTAATGCCCTCTGCACACCACTGTTAACTCATACTGAATCTGGACGCTCTGTTTGACAGGAAGTGGAGGGCAGCTGTCTCTCATCTGGACTTGACCAAGGATAGCACAAGATTAATTTGGCAGCAATTTCCTACAAGCAAAGTTCATTATTCTGCAACGCAGATGTTGTGCGGTGAATGTAGAATCATAGAATTGTTTAAGATGGAAGGGACCTTTCAGATCATCAAGTCCAACCATCAGCCTAACACTGACAAAACCCATCACTGAACCATATCTCTCAGCACTATGGCAATTTGTCTGTTAAACACCTCCAGGGATGGTGCCTCAGCCACTTCCCTGGGCAGCCTGTTCCAAGGCTTGGTAACCCTATGCAGCCTGTGTGGTACCAGGGCTTGGTGGCAGGTGCTGCGTCCTTCTCAGAGGAGCTCAGTTCTATGGGTGCTGAGCCCCAAAAGTGTCAGTCTCGGTGAAAGAGAAGGTTAACTCTCAGAATCTGACCTGAAGAGGGGTGGCAGTTTGCTGCCAGCTGCCTCCTTGAATGTTAAACGCTCTGTGTGTGAGTTCATATGTCTCATCTGCTGGGCCACCGCTTTCTCATTCTTGGAAATACCTGACAACTAGAAGTTTCAAAATGCTAATTAGTAAATGCTAATGTTTGAAGTGCAGTTAATTTCTGTTAGGTTTGTCTCATGTCTTCACTAACTTTCTGTGAAGGATGAGGATGTTAAAAGATACTAAATTTTTCTATCTACTGTTTACTTCTGTCTATGAGGCTTATTTTTGAGCTCTTATCGATATCCTACATTTGACTAAAAATTTTTTAATGGCTTGGTTTCAAGTGGGCTGAAAGAATGCTAAAAGAATAGAATTACCCTGTTCTAAAAGCCTGTCTCAATGAAAAAACTAAAAAACTGGTTGCATTGAGAACAGATTTTTCTGCTTCGTGCATCAACATTTGATGCCAGTTTAACTATGCAGGGTTGTTTTTTTTTAACCTTAAGTTAACTGGAAGGTGCGATTCACGGAATCACGGCATCACGGAATCTTCAGAGTTGGAAGGGACCTCTAGAGATCATCTAGTCCAACTCCCCTGCTAAAGCAGGATTTCCCAGAGCACATTACTTAGGACTGCATCCGGACGGGTCTTGAAAGTCTCCAGAGAAGGGGACTCCACAACCTCCCTGGGCAGCCTGTTCCAGTGCTCTGTCACCCTCACCGTAAAGAAGTTTTTCCTCATACTCAATCGGAACTTCCTATGTTCCAGCTTGTGCCCGATTCATGCTTGGATTGTCCATAGATGAAGTTAATCTAACAGTTTTTCCAGCAACGACTGTCTTACAATCGCTTTGCCATTAGCTAGAAGCAGCTTTCAATTTTTGGGGTTTTGATCAGTTAAGTCTTTGCTACCTAGAAATTCATTGTGCCCAATCTCTTAATTAACAAAATGCAGCAGAACTTCAGTCAGAAGATGCTAAAATTGTGTACAATGTCAGCATAATTAATAATACTTTTTCAAAAATACTGTCTGTTCGTTTCCATCATTTCTCTCATTGTCAAAATTATACTGGATTTTAGTCAATTCCAGGTGACTGGATATAATTATATTGCTCTACAGGAATGAAGAACTCAGGGACTTGCAGCCTTTTCGAAGCCATTTGCTTTTGCTGTGGCAAAATACCATCAATTTGAGATTCTGAAAAATGTAAGAGGGAGGAAAATAACGTCTGTAATACTACCCCCCACAATGTAATACTTTAATGACAAGTATTTAAAGTTGGCAATGTACCAATGAATTACAAACTGCTACGTGTTATTTCTTGGTACAACTAGCTCAGAATATATCACACTTATGTGGGGCATTTGAGGAGCCTGTGCAGATGTTTTTGTGGAGAAAAATTCTTAGGTTTTCTTTAATAAAGCCAATTTTTCTACTATCTCAGTGATAATGAAAATGCCACTGTACTAGGGATGCCACAAAACCATTTTATGAACATCCAAAAGCCAGTTTCTGGGCCTGTAGAAGTATTGTTACAAATAACAAGCTATTGCTGCTTTTAAGGCTGAGCTCAGTATATGGGGAAAAATAACTCTGTGTGTAAGTACAGAGAGAGCCTGTAGGTGAATGGAGAGGAGATGCCCACCAGACCCCATTCCCAATCTGATGAAACGTGTGATAACACATAACTTCTGGCTCCATTGGAATTAATTATTTTTATTTAAGCCAACAGATGAAGAGTCCAGCCCTAAATACCAGCGTAGGCATTTGTTCACCGTGTAAGAATATTTAACAGAAGAGTATAGAAACATCAAGGCTTCTAACCTGCAGGTGTGGTATTAGGTGCAGCCATCATCCAAGGAATCATGGCTTCTGCTATGCTGCTGTTGCCGTCTCCCACTATTCTAGTCGTGCCCAGGCCACTGAGCAGCTCTCAAAGGGGAGGACACACGATTCATCTGTGGGCAAAGCTCAAGTTGCTTCACCTAAGCAGGCAGCCAGAGGCCACGCGAAGTGGTGCTTTTCAGCTTTTTGGATGTTACTTGTAACGTTGGTGAGTTACTCAGAAGCTCTGATGAGTGACCTGCGTTCACCAGAGAGAGGAGGTTGCTGGGACACAACCTGCAGCAGGAAAAGGGAAGCCAGGTTCATCCACGGGCAGCGGCTGTGAGATGGGAGAGCAGAAAACACGTGTTTGCTGCATGAAAGAGTGGGAATGTGAAAGGAGAGAAAGGCACGCGATTGGTCACATGCTGCGTGGAAACTGCAGAGTTCGGTAGGTCAAGACACGTGACTTCTGTGTATTACTGTAAATTTGTGTAGATGAACATGCACATGCAAATGGTGCAGGTTGCTGCACAGCTTAAATACTGAAAAGCATCACACTCTGTTGATTGCTTTAAACATTGAACTAGACCTGTAGCTGGTGGAGGCTCATGAACTTCATGAAGAGCTCTGCTGATTTGTACCGTCTCTTTGGAGTGATTGTCCCAATTGCTTTGATACTTCAGCTATGTTCTTGAATTTCCAGGATACTTCTCTGTATCCACAGCTTATAATTTATACATATTTTTAGCCACAGGTTTTAAATGTAAATAGCCAAGATGAATGTTCCTAAGCTCAAGCAAGACCAAAACATCTCCTAGTCCTGAAAGCCTCTACGGATATGTTACAGCTGTGTATCGTGCTGTGTGGGTACAGAACCAGTATGTTATTCCCAGCTTGATTGGGATAACACAGACCCCTTTCTACCAAGTCAGAAGCAGCTTAAAGGGAGCCCTGCGCCACAAAAACGGAGACCAAAAGTAAGAGAAAGAATGTTTGCTGTTTAGAAAATCAACACGTTTCCAAAAACAATTGTTTGTACCTGTCTCTAGAAGAAAAAAGCTTGAAGCAGTAGGTCTTCATGTGCTTAACTGTACCTCAACAAGAAAATAAGATATCTGAGAAGACAGATCTTTCTTTGCCAGGGAAGGAGCAGCTGGAGTATTGCCAACCAAGTTGTCATCTTTCATGTGTTGTTTCTTCATTCACTGGCAGATGTCTAGGGAGCTTAGAATCTCCGTAACGTTGCAAAGTCTCCCTTAGTTCCCCCCATTTGAGATTTTTCTTCTTGATAAATACAGACAAAGAGAAGGGAAGGAACAAAGCCTCTTTGAGCCAAGAAAAGGAGTAAGGGATGAAGCTTTTCCTTCACTTGGACTAATTGAAACAGTTGTCGCTTTTCTTCTTCCCCAGCACTCCTTCCCCAGTCCACCTGTTTTGCTCAGTCGCTTTGCATTAATGTGAAGTACCAAGTGATGAAAGGCATTTTGTAAAGCAATGCTCATGCATTATACTTTTTTCATTAATTTTATTTTTAATTTATACCAGACTTTTTAAAATGTAGCATAACCACAAATACTTTTTTTTAGAAAATGTGCTAGCTCGTTCTTTGTAACAGACATTAATATTAGTTACTAGACTGAGATAGAGCAGAAGTTCTTAACGCTTGCTATTGAAAAAAATAAAAGCAGAAGCTATTTCACTTTGTTATTCAACACTCCTGTTTCAGTGGAGTACATGCAGGCAGAGACTGGCCCAATGATGCTGTCACCTGGGATCTGATCCTGAAGGCACTAAGCAGTGCAGACCTCCCGTCGTCGTCGTTGAAGTAAAGAGCAGTCAGCCAGTGGTCGCATTTGGACCTTTCAACAATCAACAGTAGCATGAGGCAGAAGAAAATACGATCTTGTATGGGAAGGGTTGGTTTGTCTTTTCCCTTACAAAGGTACTTAGTTAATTCGTTTTCCTATCTTTATATGCAAAGGTAAAGCAGAGACTTGCTCAGTAGCTGAACACTCACGTTAATTTTAAATGCGAGAAGATTCAGCCCCCTTGGGTTTCTCTGCTGGCTGTGTATGACTAAAAGTGTTATGTGTCATTCTGACCCCGACGTACAAAATATGTACCTATTAACGTGAGGGTCAACCACTATTGCATTATTCTGTAGCACTGGTTTAGAACAGAGGGTTTAATTTGGTTTTAGTTAGAATTTAACTGCTCCCCCACTAACTGGGTTACGTGCTTTTCTGAAACCAGTTCTCTTCCTAGAGGATTTCACATTAAAGCTTTAAGATTAGAAAAAAATGTGAACATTTAAAAATATTTTGAAACGGTAACAAAAAAGGTCAATTCCTTCTAAAATAAACACAACATTTGAAGCAGAATAGTATTTTAATAAAATTAAATCTAAGTATTCACAAAGCATTATGCACATACAGTACATACTGTATTTAAAGCCTACGGACCTTAAATCATTTTATTCTAATGTCGTCAGCTTTGGACACAAGCTAAGCTTACTCCTTTTGTAATAAGAAAGTTTACAATTGTTCCTGAAGGTGATTTTACATATATACAGATATATATATATATCTATATCTCTCTTCATATCTATACTCCTACATGTAAGTGTAGGTATATACACACACTTAGGTGTATGTGTGTATATAAACATATACACACATACATACACACGTATGTACATATATAAAGTACACCCCTGCACACACAGAGGAATGTGTGCATGGTGTATGAGTGTGTCCACATACATATATACCCTGTCGAGGGTCGCTGTAGAGGGGGCAGTCCGTAAAAACAGATAACTGCAAACGACCACCCTAATAATTATAAAACAAAAACATGTAAAGTATTTTTTAATTAAACAGATTATTAATAATTTGTATTGAACAAAAGGAACACAGTCTTCTGTTTTATATAGAAATTAGATTTATTGCATTTGATTATGTTTGTGTGACAGATGAAGAGTAACTGCCTGCTCATGACAGCTAACTTCCGTGATGCAATTTTTTTAAAAAAAAACAAACATAGTGGGAACAAATTATTCAATTAATGCAGTTTTGTGGATGTGACCTATGGTGGTACTTTCCAGCATGTGGCAGAGTTTTCCTGTCTGTTAAAATCCTGCCCTACCTCCAACTGGTTTGGAAGGAGGCTGGTTTCTCTGTCCTAATTGTTTCAAACCCAGAAGACTCGGTTACCTTATTCTTTCTCTAGATTCAGAATCGTTGTGATTTATTATAGAAAGCTCACTACAAGAAAGATAAATCAATTTTCAAAAGTGAGCTATGAGAAGATTTCTCTTGAATTTTAGCTTGGTCAGGTAGGAGTTTTTTCTATGTGAATTACTGTTATTGGTCTCCTATTTGCTCTGAAGACATATCCACAGTAAAATACTATTTCCATGACAGCAGTAAATGGTAACCTCCATGCAACGTAAACTGTAATTTCAGAACATGCATGTTATTTAAAAAAAAATAAAAATATAAGGTGCCTTGAGAATGCTGGCAGTTTTACATTTGGAACATACAGTTAGTGTGTGTGTGTGTATATATATATATATTTACATCAGAACTGCTCAACTTTACCTTACAAGCTTCAGATTTAGGAAAATATACAGTACTTTTGCATATAATGGTATATTCCTTGTAGCCCCTGAGTCAAGTATAGAGGATTTAAATACAAAAAAAAGGAAAAACAGCCATTAAAAGCACTTACATTTTTATGTGAAGTAATAGTATAAAAGTATTATTTCCCAGGAAGACCAGGATCAGAAACATGCCTATGAAGACTCAAGATTCCTACAGTGCTTAGCGAAGATTCTGGCAAGGAAGGGTGCCTTATTGGCTGGAGATAAGTTTTACAATGCTGTGGGGGACACTCTACAGACTGGTCATGTTCTCGCTCTAAAAAAGAAGCCAGGTTGTCTTCTGAGGCTGTGTTAAGATGCACTCCACTTGAGAGGGATTCTTTGGATTTAAGTTTCGATTTTTCAAGGTCTGGAAATTCAGGACACTGGAAGGGAGGAGAAGAAACAAGATGGTAATAATTAAATTGGTCTCTTCCAGGCTCTTGCTCTGCTCAAAATTAGCACATTCAGATGGTTGCTGGAAAACCACGTTTGAAAATTAAGCAGTGTATGGAAATATTTTTACATGGTACTACATTTGATTTAATGTAATTGGATGCAATTCTGCTGATTAATTGTAGAAGCCTGGATATCTTGTCCCCTCCTCAGACTTGCTCATGTGACATCAAGATACGCATCTGAACAGCTCTTTCTGAAGGACTGAATATCCTTGAGATCCTATCTAAGAGTATGGATTTTAACATTCTTGAATTTGCCGTTTTGTTTCAGAACGCAGCTCTGGAATTGCATCATTCTGAACACCATAATCATTTGGATTCCAGACTCAGCACTCAGTTCTTCACTTTTAAAGTTGGAATTTGTGTGAAGTGTGCAGCGTGCCTGCTGATGTTTGCAGAGGGTGGCTGTATTTTTGTTCAGACAGAGATACGTGTATATGTTTTGTGCAGGTATATGCACGGTGGGTTTACACTTTCGAAAACTTCTGCTGCACATTTGCTGCCCTGATAATCTTTGTGCATGCGAACTGATGCTTTCTGAATGTGTTGGACTTACTGTGCCCATATGTGTTCCAGAATACACATGAGGAATCTGACACAGCCAAGCACGCTGGATTTACTAATCATATGCTACATGACTGATTTGGGATTCCTAGACATGCAGCAGCCCGTTTGGAAATAATATGCCACATTTCTGCCCAAGTTGTTAAACTCCAGAAATCCCCCAAAAATTTGAAAATCAGCAAATTTTGCCCTTAAACTAGTGAACAAGCACCTAGAGTGGTATGCATTTCTTCCATCATAAGCTAAAAAGATCGGCAAACCTCTTTTGATCTTATTGTACGTGTACGTACCTGAGATGAAGGACTGAAACTTCTGTCTGTTTTAATTGATGCTGCAGGCTGAAGCTTTTGTATCACCCGGATTGCTGGCTGTTGATATTCCGCACCTGCAGTCACCATGCTGTAGGCCGGTGGAATGAGCGTTGACTGCCTTTGCAGAAGCTGCAGGATGGTTTGGATATCAGCAGTCATTTGGGATTCAAGCCTAGAGAAGCAACACAAAAAGAGTGAGCTCATGGTCAGGAATAGTTTTATTTTTACATATTGATTACAGATGCGTTCAAGAAGGACCTGCAGCTTATCAATAAGGCAAACTATTGCTTGCTATGACATGACCCTGTCTTAAATAGGAAAGAACAGAAGAGGGAGTACTGAGCCCTTCCAAAGCTTGCTGGCTCTCCCTTTCCTTTTCAGAACGTATCTGCATGCTTGTCTCTGATCTTTTTGCTACATTACGAACGAGTACGTTACTGTCCCTTGTATTTGCATCAAAAAGTTACCTGGGGAACCAGGTCTTTGGTTGAATTAACTGGAATAAATTTACTCTCCGCATTGTAACGAAATTGATTTGTACTGGCTGAGCATGGGACACTCTTTCTGATACATCTGACAACTAATTTTGACATTCCCAATGCTAACACAATGCACTGAAATAAGCAGTTAGAAAATGAAAGATGATTTCAGGATCATTAAAAAACCAACAGCCCAAGTCTCCTTGCTGTGAAAATTTATTCAGGCTTATTCAGGCCTCAGAATTAATGTCAACACTTCTGATGTTCAAATTTAGTAACTTTTTTCCTTTTTCCCCCTTTTCATAAATTTGCATATGACTTCTGAAACGTTTGAGCTGCTTATGTTGTTCATATTTACAATTCCATAGCACTGAAATGCTTTTCAAATGGTCTTCCCAAGATCAGCACTAGTTGTGCCTCCCCAGCTGCTGGAAGGCTACAGAACATGCTCTGACAGACTGTAACACAGATATACCGCCTTCTGTATTGCAACTCATCTTCTGACAGAGTAAACACATCTTTGTGAGGAGCCTTTAACGTTGTGAATGTTACTACTTGGGCTCCCTGCGGCAGCAGAACCGATCCTGTGCTGACTGAATTTTGCTTTCGCCAGGTGCTTCACTGATACTATTTTTTATTATGTTGGAGTTGTCCATTGCCTGTACAATTTATTTATAAAAGCATCTATAAAATTAATCCAAAAGGTATGCCCAAAGGATATTTAGGATGCTCTTTCTTCCTTTATTGGGAGAAGCTGGTTTTGTAGTGTCAGCTCTCATAAAGGAAGGCCCAAACCCGGACTTTACAGTCAATCATGCCCTAGTTGCCCTCTTGTTCAGCTTCCTTGGGTTCTTTGCTACTTGCAAATGTGCTGATCTCACACAAGCATGATGCTGTTGCCACCATCCGGAGAGCGTCCATCTGCTAAACCTGGGCTTTAACATCTCAGTGAATAGAAGAGATTTATCATTGTCTAATCAATGATTGTCTTTGGCTTGGAATTTACTCTAAAAGTGCTCCCTTCTTACTTTGTTAGCCCTTGATGGGAGTTTCCTGGTACTTCAAATCAAATAGTAGCTCTGGTAATCTTTATTCATCATCACTGCATATATAACTGTTCTCTCCTTTCTCCAAAATTTAAAACAACTCCATGTCATGCCATCCAAACATGAACAAACAGGAGAACCTTAGATGCTTGGCCCACAGTCTCCATGAAATTCCAATTGCTTAAAGAGGAGAAACAGACATAGCTCTAGGGACATATTCCTTGTACAGTGGCTTTCCAGCCTTCTATATCCATTTAATAACATGAGTGTTATGCCAAGCCTCTAACTTGGTGTGGAAAGTTCAGGAAGAAGTGACCATGCTTTTTAGTCCGGCAGGTCAGATCTGACATAAGTAGGAAAGAATATTGTCTGTTACATTCATAGAAGACCCAGCGAGGCCCAAAATCCTGAAAGCAGGAAAAGCTTTAAAAACATGAGAAGAGTTAAAAAAAAAGAGATTCAATAAAATCCATAACAATTTAAATCTTAATTTATCAGCAACAATGATATTTTCTGACTCAAGAAAATACTGAGAACTTGCATGAGAATTTGATAAAACTATGGATAAATTTGAGATACAACTTCAGTTTCAGGACCTTAAGATTTCAGGAAAAGAAGTGTAACTGAAAGACTACACACTGTTGATGGGGAACATGCTGCTCTTTAGTTATGTGACACTTGCAGTTACTTAGATTACTTGACTTTACTGCAATTAGAAATTACAGCAATTTAGGTTTACATGTTAAAAATGTCTTCTTAATGTACTATATAGTATTCAGAAATGAAAAATACTATGGTTTGATTGGCTTATGGTAGATGAAGGAAGCAATATGCAGTTAACCTGGCTTTAAACTGATTGCTAAAATATACAGCACAGAATGCCAATGAAGAGCTACTAAAGTATAATTAGGGCTGAGTGCATGTCATAGTATTTGTCATGGAAAAATACTGGAAGAAATGGAATTGCAGAGTGAAAATAATAAAAAAGCCACAGACCTGAGCAAAGGGCAATTTAAAATTAAGTGAAATTACATGGTAAATTATAGTGTAGGATGGATCAAAATTCTGTAACCATATTTTTAAGATGCTATAAGCTATGCTGCTTAGCTGCCAGCAGAGAGTAGTATATCAGAGAGCAAAAGAGAGAAGGACGAGACATTAAGCAAAGGTAATAATGGATTCTGACAGAGAAAACATCTGTTTTCTGTGGTAACAGGTGTAAGTATTTTGCCTTTGCATACTCCCATGTCTTACTTATTATAGACAGTTACAAGATAAGTTAATGCATCAAAAAGGGAATTTGTCTGCAATACTTTTTTAAAGGAAGGCAGCTGGTTTACTTTGGGTCTCCGGGAAAGAAAAAGTATTTCAGATCTTGAAGATACTGAAATATCTACAGATCTTGAAGATACATGGGGACATGTAAATTGCTAGGAACGGCATTCTGTGTGAGGTGAGATTTAAATTTGACAAGTTTAGGTGCCTCTGTACAGCTTCTTGGTTAAAAAGCTGGTCTCCTAAACAGTCAATTGAGGAGAAAGGTTCTTCCGCAAGGCAAGTCAGAGTAGCTAGTGTGGGTACCTGGAGGTAAGTGACATGAATATCCTGTCAATGAATTAAAAATTGTGTACCCAGAACAGGTTTTTCCAAGAATCTGGAAGGCTGAACTTAGGTGATATTTAGGCTCCTCAGAATACATATAGACAACAAAGCTATATTCCCATCAGGCATATTTTTGTACTTTTGAGCTTCTGAAAATATGAATGCTGTTGTAGACTTCCTGTACAAATCCATTCCTCCTGTAGCGTCATTAATATCAGTTGTATTATGTACTCTTTCACATATGTGTTTTTTCTGGTCATATCTCTGTTTTTACCTGTTGAGTTGTTCTTGAAGTAAATCTAATCGATTCTCCACTTCCCCATATATAAAGTCACTTTCAGTTTCACAGATCCCCCATGTAACGTGGGGTAATGCTGACTGAATTGGGGAGTCCTGGTACTCCTGGATGTTCTCCTGCTCCCAGTTTCTTTTATCAGTGATATCTGATGAAAAACACAACATATAAAAGTATAGGTTTATATACATGCCATTAGAGAGGGGTGTAGTAATAATTCCTAAATTGGCCTAATAGGCCCCTTTCACGCAACAAGGGGTTGTCACCCCTCAAGCATCCCACTTGCTCTTGTTTCTCAAAACCTTGAAAGTCAAACCGGTACATTGGCACACTGCCTGAACAACTCCCTTTGTTCCTTACTACTATTTAAGGAAAGATAAAAGTGGTCGCATCCATGCTAACATTATTGGAAAGAGACCTGGGAGTCCTGGTGGACAACTGGATGACCCTGAGCCAGCAATGTGCCCTTGTGGCCAAGAAGGCCAATGGCATCCTGGGGTGCATCAAGAAGAGCGTGGCCAGCAGGTCGAGGGAGGTCATCCTCCCCCTCTACTCTGCCTTGGTGAGGCCACACCTCGAGTACTGTGTCCAGTTCTGGGCTCCCCAGCTCAAGAAGGACAGGGAACTGCTGCAGAGGGTGCAGCATAGGGCTACCAAGATGATTAGGGGACTGGAACACCTCTCTTATGAGGAAAGACTGAGGGAATTGGGTCTGTTTAGTCTGGAAAAGAGACGGCTGAGGGGTGACCTTATTAATGCATACAAATACTTAAAGGGTGGGTGTCAGGAGGATGGGGCCAGGCTCTTTTCAGTGGTGCCCAGTGACAGGACAAGAGGTAATGGGCACAAACTTGAGTGTAGGAATTTCCACCTAAACACGAGGAGGAACTTCTTTACTTTGAGGGTGGCAGAGCACTGGAACAGGCTGCCCAGAGAGGTGGTGGAGTCTCCATCTCTGGAGACATTCAAAACCCGCCTGGACGCGTTCCTGTGCAACCTGCTCTAAGGTGACCCTGCTCTGGCAGGGGGGTTGGACTAGATGATCTCCAGAGGTCCCTTCCAACCCTATGGTTCTGTGATTCTATGATTCTATGAAGCTGTAGATAAACAAGCAGCTTTTTCTACTCACCATCAGCAGAGTTCTGCCACTGCATGGCTCCTATTTCTTTAGTTTTCTGTCTATTATTTTACCAATGAATCCCCAATTTTCTCAAGGTGTTTTTTTAGCAATTTGTTATTCATTGAAATTAGAAATATTTGTTCTAACCTAAATGCATTAAATGATGCCCTTGAATGTCTTTGTGTGTTTCAGAGACCTTGCTTAGACCTCTTCTCTTGCCCTTGAATGTGCTATTGAAGTGTATTTACTGTTTAGGTTTTTGGTGTAAAAGGAGGACTTGCTGCATTGCATTTACAGCACTGGGCGTGTATTACAGTCCATTGGAATGCCTCCTCTGGAGAAAGTTGCCAGACCTCAGATAACTGCCTTTCTTGCCAATAATTGTAACACTGCTTCTCTTAACAAGTGTAATATGTTTTCTCTGAGACAGAGGCCATTTAATGCAGCTCATACTGCTTGCAAAAGGATACTGGTTATTATTTTCAAAAAGGAAATTGATTTTCATCAGTGTAGCTTTTTAGCATCACTAGTCTCCAACCCAACCCATCGTTCTGTAAAGCATGTCACCGAGACTCTTAAAATACTGTGGGGTGAAAGGTGCCAGTTCATTTTGTTTAATAATTTGTGACTCCTAAAAGAATGAAAAATTTAGCATTGCTGGGTTAGTCAGAGATCACTTTAATATTAAATGAAGCTTTATGGTAAATATTTTTTTTTTCTTTTTCTTTCTTTTTCTGTTTGAACTGCATATAAAATTTTGGATTAAGACAGAGAAAATAAATTTCTTTCAAGCTAAAAGAAGCCCAGTTACATTATTAGGATCTTACTGCAGACTTTCAGCTATCTTGCTGAATTTAGTTACTCTTCTAATCCTTATATATTGCATAAACGATATATAAAGTATTTAAAAATGCTCTTTATATGAGTCATTTATATTTATTTCTTTGTCTCTCGCCCTTTGTAAAAAAAAAGATGACGACTACCCCAGGTCTCATCCTGTACCTGCTGAGCCCAAATTCCACCCGTCTTGTCCCTCCCAGTTCTTGGATGTCTGTGATCAAACACTGCACCTTACCACCCAAACAGAACACACGGGCACTCCTTCCTTTTGCTCGGATTTCTGGTTCGAGCTATTTCTCTTTCAACTTTCAATTTGCTTAATTTGCACCTTTGTAGGTTTATTAATTAATTTATATACTTGGCTCTAGGCTGTTTCTCCTGTTCACCAAGCTGGCGAAAGTTTACAAATCATTTATCATGGGATATAGTAGTGGCACATATCCTTAGCAGATATAGAATGAAGATCTTGCTGTGAGCTTTGCAGAGCCTACAGGTGCCATACTTGGGTTGAACAGAGCTTTTTCTGCATCTACACTCCCTTCCCCCCCCAAGCCTTTGTTACTTCGAGTGAATCTGTTGTCATGCAAACAGTCAAAAATTGCTCAGTACCACTCAGATTCTCCGCTGCTGTGATAAAAAAGGCTGTTAAAACTTTAACACCTCCTCAATACAACTCCCATTAGGGTTGTATTTGTAATTATTTAACTACATGAAGTTACAGAATGTATTAAAAGTTCTTACTGCTCTCAGGCTGCTGCTTCGACATACAGCTGGACAAAATCCTTGACTGCTTATAAGGCGTCAGCCTCTGTTGTATGAGCAGTTGGATTTGAATCCCACACCCCCCAGTAGTCCCTGAATGGTTTGCTCAGAGCTGCTCCTAACACTTCTCTTGGCACTGAATGCTGATAACTCAGCATAGGTTACATTCATTTCCACACGTGTGAAATTCTTCTAAGCAACCATAGCAGCCAGAACCATGTTTCAAAGAAAAGAGAAAAAAACACAGTGTGGGTGACATGTGAGAGGTTTTTCCAAATGCTATTAGCTAATCCTTTTAAAACACATCTTTTAGCAGTGTTGCTCCAAGTAAAGAAATTTAAAAAAATAAGAATTAAAAAATCCCTGCTCAGATTTAGTATTTCAAGTAGATTTAGCCAGGAAGGGGAGCTCTCACTACATGACTCTACGTGGAGGAGACTTTCTTATCTTTTTTTATGAGAGAAGGGTGCTTGCCGCATGATCTGATCTTTGGTTAGCAGGTGGTAGTTGGTTTCCTGGAGCTGTGGAGAGTGAATTCCATGTGACATGACCTATAACTGATTTTATGTACTGGGCAGAGGGAAGAGGAAAGAGATTTCATCTTGGCTACACAGAAACCTGTTCAGTTTCTCAGCCACTTAAGCCAACAGAAGGAAAGAGGCAAATGGTGTCGCAGAAGCACGTCATTTGGTTTTAGCAGGCACACATGGCACAATTTGCAGTGTCCAAGGAAGATGGAAAGCTCTGAGCGAAGTGAAGGGAGCAGACTATGACAAATTCAGGGGTAAAATTTCAAACTATGGGTGTGGGTGCAATGGATGTTGTAAATCCAGTGGACTTTCTTTTAAGTACTGAATTTCAGGAGTAGAAACTAAATATATAGGTCATACATTTCACTGCTTTTTAATGTCCTGTAAAAACCAAGCTATTGGTTATTTTACAGAATAAATCATTCAATAAAATCAGATATTTCTCAATGTTGCGGATTATCCCAGGGAAATCACAGATGGTTTTTGTCCCAGAATATGTTTTACATAGAATCATAGAATCACAGAATCATAGGGTTGGAAGAGACCTCTGGAGATCATCTAGTCCAACCCCCCTGCCAGAGCAGGGCCACCTTAGAGCAGGTTGCACAGGAATGCGTCCAGGCGGGTTTTGAATGTCTCCAGAGGCGGAGACTCCACCACCTCTCTGGGCAGCCGGTTCCAGTGCTCTGCCACCCTTAAGGTAAAGAAGTTCCTCCTCATGTTTAGGTGGAACTTCCTATACTCAAGTTTGTGCCCATTGCCTCTTGTCCTGTCACTGGGCACCACATATTACAGACTATTACAACAAACATTTAATTTGTGACAAAGCACATTAATTGGCACTCAAGTTACAAAATAAGTTCATACGCTATAAGCAAGTTAATACACTATCAGATATGGTATTGTACTGTTCTAAGCATCTTTTCAGGTACTTCCACATGTACAAGTAACCCCAGAAAAGTCCAACAGCAGTTACAAATTTATAACCAATTATGGTCTTCCAGGGCTTGAAGAATCCTAGACTGAGAAATAAATCAATGTATAACTAGGTTCACTTGAACAATTCAAGAATCAGTCTAATAACCCAAACAATGACCAAGTGAAAGTAGAAAATAGCATTTTTTCCACAGTATATAGGTTGCCAGCTACATAAAAATTATCAGGTCTTCTCAAAAGAGCCGTATGTTTTAATGTTCAAAGTTGCATTTTAGGATTATGAGAGAGAAGTTTATGCAGTTTCTGCCTACATTATATAGTACATTGTTAATAGTCTTTCCAGTCATCAACAGTAATGACCAAAGCTTAAAACAAAACTAAAGATAATTAAATATGTATCAGTCACCGTGGTAATGAAGTGCAGTAGCTTTATACAAGTGCATTTGTATTCAGGATTTGTAAGTTACCATACTATATGAGGATTACAAACATACATACATGCAAGCAGAGTTTATTTCAAAATTTCATTATGTCTGTAACTACTTTTATAGCAAGCTATAATCAATCTTTAATTAATAGCAGGAGGAAGAATTTTGTTTAAAACATATGTCAGTCAAAGCTGATCTTATTTTATCGACCTTGAAGTTTTTATGAAAGTTGCAAGAAAGGTAATGAGCTTTCACACACATTACCAGAAGTGCTAGATTACAAAGTGGAAAAAAGAATGTGGTCTTAATCAAAACATGTAACCTTTAGATATGCTAAATTTAGCTCAAATAAAATCTGGAATAGGTTGCCTTGGAAAACGTTGCTATAGCTGCAAGGACACATTTCTGGCTATTGGTAGGGGAAAGGTAAGCTTTCAAATTGCAGTACGTATGCAACAAGTTTATGTGGTGCAGATTTATATAGCCTTAAATTTAGGATACCAGACTTCACATATCCATAACTTTGAGATGTAAAAAATACATTGTTTGGCCTGATTAATCATTAGGTTCATTTAAAATTATAGCTTAAAAGCCTGAAGTTAATTGAATGATGGTTAAATGGTTAAATTGCCTCAATGGAAACAAACTGCTGAGGAAAACAGTTTTAAACAGTAAATATTTAATTCTTCCCTTCAGACTGAAACAATTACAAACAAACTTTCAGCAATATTTAAATTGTATATTAATGTGGGGCTTTTCATTAATTTCCCTTCACATCACTGAGAAAATGAATATTTTAGTGGTTTAGATGTAATTTTTATCATGTGATTTAGCTCTATGTAAAAGTATACATAGTTTCTGATCATTTGTCTTATATAAAAGCTCAAGTCTTTGTTCTTGTGGAATTTATGGAAGTCAGGATTTGTTCTGTGTGATGTAACGGCATTCCTTTAACCAACATGTGCAGCAAAACGGGATAGCATTCTTTCAAGCTATTATGATTTTTTTTTTTACTTAATTTTTATTGTGCCTTGTCAATATAGAGAATGAAACTAGTTACCTGAAAACAATTTTTTTGTGCATGTGCAACCATCACTAGGTTTATCTATCTCCCATTATCTAGGATTTTTCACTGTCACTCAACCCTGGCATATCAAAGACCCTTTGAGAGATTCTTTACTGCTTTGAGTGCACTCAATGAAGTCCAGTACCAGTTGAGAATTTTAAAGAGTTTGTTGAAATGACTTTCCTAAGGCAGTTCAGTTACAAGATGATTTATTAACAAAGCCTGGAATAGCCTTTTGGAGGTTCTGTAATCCAGTCCCACAGCCAGTGTATTAAACTACATAAATCCTCTTGAGAAATAATAATTTTTGATCTAAAATATTTTTTCTTCTTAAACTTTCAGGAAACACAAAAGTAAATATATGTAAAGAATCAATAGAACCATTCAGAAAAGGATTTCTGATAATCAATCAGACTAAAAAAGATGTCTACTCAAATTTTGCGAAATAGCCACAGCTAGATTACCTTTGCAAGAATTGCTTCTTTTGTCAATAAGAATTTCTTCTGTGGCATGAACCATGTCTTCAAAGTCCACCTCTGTGGTTTTCTCTGTTACAGATGGGTAATCAGCTATCCCAGAGAACAGGGGCTTTTGCTCATCTTCGATGGAGGACACAAAAGATGATGACCCACTTTTTTTCTCCTCAAAGTGTTTCTTAATAGATTGATAGTATCTGGTGGTGTCCCCTGAGGGCTCAGGATCACTCTGATCATTCTCTTTGAAATAATCTGTTAAATAGAAATAATTGTGTACAATAATATGCAGTTCATGAAATTGTGTTCTGGTTTATTCTGGTCTGAGGAGGAGGATGATTATTACATCAGTTAGGAAGTTCACTGTCTATTAGAACAAATTACTTTAAAGCCTTTTTTGATTCCTGTATTAGAGGAGATTTATACTTCTCTTGAAGTCCTAGGAGACATTTGCATGTATGTAGTAAGGATTCGTAGTCTCTAAACCATAACTCATTATGCAAAAAGTTGCTTATATCAAAACAGCAATGGTTTTATCCAACACAGCCCTCCTGTTTACTCACTGTTTTTTCCAGGTGAGGATGAGATTTGAGAAAGCTTTATATTCCAAAGTTTTAAAAAATTAATTTATTATTTCATTCCCTCTTCCAATTTCTACATCCTTGGGCATTTCTCACAGTCTTGTCAGGCTAACAGTATCAGAACTACTCATTTAAGTTATGGCCATATAAGAGCATCTTTAATCAAGCACTCAACCTCAAAATGTCTGGGCCCACCTAAAGAGAGAGGGTGTTTCTCCACGCTCATTACTGTCAAACGTGTATTTAGGATTGATATGGTAGAGAGAAACCCTGTTGGTACAAAAAGAAGGGAGTTCCTTGTCTGTCTTTCTGGGACCATCTCAAAACAACTTTCCAAAGTAGCCCAAATTCCTTAGCCTTTAGAATTCATTGCAATTCCCTCAACATTCAGTCTTTTGAATAAGAAAGTACGCAACACGCTGTGATGTATACGGTAGCAGAGTACCAATCAAGTTGAGAATGAATCTTTCATTAATCACATTCAAGGTCTGTAGTGAGGAACAATAGATTCAGTCATCTTAAGAAGTGACAAATAAAACTAGATTTAAAGCGGAAGCCTTTAAAAACACACTGTAAAAATTAAATAGGATTTAAACCCAAGAACGATCATTTATGAATATAGAGAACTCCTGATCTCTTTGCAGCATAAACTTGAAGCTAATTTCCAATTCAATATTTGGTTTTACCTATTTTTAACTGAAATGTCAAGATAATTCCAGTTCTGCTATTTATTTAAAACACATTTTAGCAGGGTAGTCTCAACAACATATAAATACTGTAACTAGTTTGCATTAACTTCCTGGGGAGACAGCATGATTTCCCATCTGCTTTGTGCTAATTACTAATCAACATAGCTCTGGAATGTCTGTAGTCTTTACAGCCCACAGCAGTGGTTAACACAACACTTAGTATATTCCCTAGGTTTTTTCTCTGTTTTCTGGTCACTATAAGGAAATGAAACTGTGGCCTCATCTAATCCTCTTTATCTGCACATAAAGAGAATGCAATATCTGTACAGAGCACGCTGCAGGAGTCCAAACATCTGTGAGCAGTGAGGGCAGGTAACAGTGAACAAATACCAAAGCAGGCCTCCTGTAAATGTACTCTCTAGAGTCTCCGAGGGCAATTAACACAGCCCCGGACTGAAGTGACTTTATTTGGCTTCTCTTAAGCAGGATTTCTAGCTATAAGTGATACTGGTGATACTCAGATACTGTGAAGGCATCAACACAAATGCAAATGGACTGACAGTGTGAAGTTCTTGGGGGATGCTCAGACTGGAGAATCAAGTACCATGTTCTCTGCAATCCCATCTCCAAAACAGTACAAAACAAGAGAAACCTTCATTAGAAAATTTTAGTGTAGATATCTCCCATGGCTTTTCTTGTGGGAATATATGGTGAAATACATACAGTCACGCTACAGTAAATTGTCTTAATTACTTACTGCTTGACTGACTTCAACCTTTGAAAAAGACCTTCTAACGAAAGCTTGAAATTACCATTTTTAAGGGTAATTTTTTTAAGTTCATGGGATTTTGCGCACTAACGGTAGCTGTAATGAGCACCCTGTGGAATACAAATCAATCAGTGGACTCATTTTAAGAGGAGGTCATTGAGACTAATGAAAAAAAATGTATAGCAGCTGAAGTATAGTAGACTGTCTTGTCTGTCGTATTCATAGAATACTAAAATATATAGAAACAAGAAGCCAGATTCTGCTAACAATTATACTGCTGTAAACCCAGGGTAATTCAATCGATATAGCTGCATTTAGTCTCTGTCCACATCAGAACAACAGAACATATTATTTTCCAAATGCTGTCCAGGTATAATGAACTAGGGTCCTGCCTATTGAAATGAGGGAAAATTTGTTCATCTACTCATCTATTTCAAAATAGGCAGTTTTGGCTTTACTGCCATTGCTTTATCTGCTAGCCATCTGGATACATTCAGAGAATCAAAAGTTGTTTCCCTTTTAAAAGACTCTAATGCTAAAGATTCTTCTGTCTGGAGAATAATCCGGTGATACTCTGCACCTAGAGTAGGAATTAAAATGGAAACTGCATGTTTTATTTGGCTCTTTAGGACCTGATGATGGTGCAAGGTCTGTACCTCAGCTCCACAGCTGAGCAGTGCCTCTGTAGCTCAGTGGAAATATGTTACAAATAATATCTAGGTAGTGCTTTATTCAGAATGTGAATTTCTCCAGTTTGTCCTTCCTTTTGTATTGAAATTCAGTCATTGGTTTGGAATGAATTTTCCAGAAAATTCTGTGTATGTGTATGTATGAATAAGTTCACTATCACACAGACTCCAGGTTTCAAAAGGTTTCTTTTCTGTTTCCAAAATAAATGTAATCGTTAAAAAAACCCACTCATCCTAGTGCTTCCTCCTTCCTTTCCCAGTAAGACAAGTTTCACTCTGATTTGGATTGCTAGAAACTATGTTTTGCTGAAGATGATTATTTTGTAACTTCCTGCTTTGCCAAACAGGCACAAACAGCATTTACAGTCTTTATGGTACTCATTTTAGCCTGTTATGTGTTTTGGATGCCTGCCAAGTTTACAAGCAATGTCCTCTGACATTTTCTGTCTGGAAATTCCAAAATCTTCATAGTAATTACAAGAAGGTTTGTATCCTGCTTTTTGCACTTGCACTGGCAGAGGAAGAGAAGAAAGAGAGTTGTCATGAGCGCAATGAAATATAGTTATGACATAGATTCACAGAAATACTGGCATAGGATCCAGCTTGGTGGGATGGTTACCATAGATCAAACAGGTTTCTTTTGTGTGCCATGGTCAGCCTGTAGCATTGAAGCTTTGCATTATTCAGACAGTGGCACTCTGCATGATCTAGACATATTTTCTCTTAATGTATTAGTCTGCTGCAAACAATATTGATCAAAGTGTCAGTAATATATTACATGTGGAGCAGCATTGTTTAATATTATTGTAGTTTCATTAACTGGAATTTGTCATACTTCATCAGGCTAAGTAAGTTGCCTAGTGTTTCAGAGGGTGGCAGATTTTTACCCCCTTTTTCAGCCATCCAATACAAAGTCCCATGACATGCCTAGACGAATTCAGTTTTGTGCAGGAAATTACATGTATGACTTCCTCTTCCCTGTAGAAAGCAATTTATATCCCAAACCGTAAACCAGATAATCCTTACCATTAACATGATCTGCATAACTATAAATCTGTTCAGCAGTCATGACATCTTCCCTTTCCTTTGAAAAACATACCATATTATTTTACGCTACACCAGGTACATTCCTTGGTAAGGAGAAATGCACACGGTGCCTTGGGAGGTGTGGTGGTTGATTGCTCAAAAGGTCTGCAGATCTTCAGATCCCCAGCAAGTATTTTGGTTTAACTGTGATTAGCTCTTATGTGATATTCACAAATATTCTTGTGGTGGTCAATCTGTCTTTCCTACATATGAACAGAATATTTGCTCGTCATCATGACTATTTGTTATCTATCTGTTCTTTAATTTAAAAATGTCAGTCACCTTGTCAGAGAACAGAAAAATGCCTTATGTGCCCACACATGCACCATGAGCAGCAAATATTTGGAATGAAATGTAAGTGATCCGGCATTACAGATAGTATGCTAAATAAATACAATACCACAAACAGGGTTGAAAAAGTGCAAAAGCTCTAAGATGTAAAAAAATCAAAAGCTGTTGATGCATAATTTGAACATTGATGTTCAAACGATGTCTATGTTTTCTACCATATAGACAGGGAGCAGCATAAAATCAGTCAGGGAAAATGGTAATCCTAATTTCTGAAATCACTGCTTTTCACTTAGTGGTGTAAGAACAAGATAATTGGTACATAATATTTATGTAATATCAAAAATTACTGGTAATGTGGAGCAGGACCAATATATAATGAGGGGTGATTCCAGAGAAGTCTACCCTAGTAGAGTATGCAGGCTAAACTGCTCTATAGAATGCTAATCAGGGACTTTAGGATTATTAAACTTCTAATTAAAATGCTCCTAATTCTTTTTCCTTGCTGTTTGCTTTCTACTCGGTTGAATGTGACTGGTATTGAGTACATTGCTAAATATAACTGAGTGCCTTCTGATAGACTAGGTAAAGGAAGAATATCAAAAAGGAGGAAGCTGACTGCTTGTAAACATGAAAATGAAAAGCAACTCAGCGTCTGGTCATTCGGTAGATAACTGTTGCTATGGTGAAGATATACCTGTTCGCCATATTTTTCATGTATATCTAAGAGTAAAAGAAAAATGTTAAAGTTATTGTATTCCTTTAAGATATATTATTATAACAATGAAATCCATTGGCAAGATGTCTGACACACTTGTTCCTGTTGCCATCCTTTCTTAGACTTCAGTCTTTTGGATTGGATCTCTTGCCCCAATCTGCAATTAATGTTTTTACTGGAAAATTACATTCATTCTGGATGCTCCAATGACAGACTTCAGAATGGATTTTGAATTCACAAGTTCTGTTAACTCTTTATTGCTTAATTTTAGTGAATTTAAAATCTTCAGAGAGAAAACTGTACTGATTTGCAAACAGTCTTAGGGGAAACAGTATGAAGAACTTTAGTGGATTTATTTTCCAATAGGAGAATGATGTGATCCCCACAATCTTTACAAATGCATGAAAGGCAATAGATAAAATTCTGGAGTTCATTTTGTATGCCACATTTGAAATGAGACCTACTCCACCTTTGCTACCAGAAAATTTGTCTGAAAACTCATTTTGGCCTTGTCTATAGAGATATTTAACCCATATCAAACATCAGAAAGTACTATAACTTACCCTGAATTCAATTAAACAAACCTAAAACATTTATAAATCTTGAATTTTAGTGCTTGAGCTCTTGTCTCTCAGAATCAACTTGGCCTACACTCAGCCTCAGAGTCCTGTTGCATACTGTGACATCTGGATGTTTGACAAAACCAGCCTCATCTCATGTCCTGACAAGGAACGTGTCCCAGGAAAGGTCATCTGAAAGCCCATTCCGGAAGACGAACAACTTGAACAAAGCACTCTACCATTTTTCAGCTGAAGAGAAATTTGTCTGTTGTCAGGACAGTCTTCTGTTGCCATCATGATCATTTCAGGTCATGACTGGTCATCAGGGAAACTAAGTGCTGCCTTCATATACATTTTTGAGTGCCTGCTGAAAGCATAGCTTCCTCCAACATCTGCACATTACCAATACATCCCTCAGGACAAAATAGTACAGAAAAAAGCAAAAACTTTTAAGGAAAGTTTAATCATAAGGTCCTTATAACTAGAAGTGATAAGAAAGCATAAATTAGTACCTCTAGAGGTTTTTCTTGCTCCGTTGTGAAACATCATTGATGATTATAGCACTGCTCAAGTTAACAGAATGTCTAATTATTAGTCCTAGAAAAAAATACCTACTTTTTGGATGGAGTTTAATGCATGAAAACTGTATGTTTCATGTAGTGTGTGTGAAAAAAAGAAAAGTAGTTTGAAAGCTGTTCAAAATGTCTGTTGGATAGCCTGAGAAGTTCAGATCTAAATATTTTCCAAATGATCTCAGCTGAAAAAGTAGAATATACTCAGGAGAAGTAATTGGTCCTAAAGCTCTGAAAACAAACGGTACTGTTCAAATCTGCAGAGCACTTTGTATAGCAAGGGTCTCTGAACAGGAAAATTCTTTAGATATCACATGTAATAATATAATATAATA
>VYZM01017516.1:29725-45600 GCA_013398915.1 Dromas ardeola
TTTATTTGCTTTTGTTAATCTAAATAATCACATAGTATTCTGACGGTTAGTTGCACTAGAATTCACTTTTAAAAGTGGAAAGTTACATTTGCAGCTTTTTAGTTATAATTAGAGGAAGTAGTAAAGCACACAGTGCCTACTCAGTGATAAAGATATTTCATCACATTTGAGGATCACTGGATTATAAATTTTAGAAATAAAAAAGAGCAATGTAATGAACACTGAAGTCATCACATATTCATTAATAATTTCATTTATGTGAGAGCCAGATTTTTATGGTAAGATGAGGACTGGCTGTATTACTACAATTTTTCCTTCTGTGAACATCATATACAGTTATGCCCTTCTACAGCATAATATCCAGCAGAACTCAGGTGAAACAAAGAACAAGTGAAAATAGATTCTTTCCATCAGAGATTTTTGTCTTAAAAATGCTCTTTTGAAACAGATACAGTTATATCAAAGCTTGGCCAGTTTCAGAACATGGCAGAGACAAGAGTTCTTAAAGGTGCACACACATTTCTTGAGACATTTCTTTAAGCTGGCAGAAACAATTTATCTAAAGTTCCACCAGGCACATGGATTTGTGTTATCCTTGTTCAGTCCTTGTTCAGTACCTTGGTACAGTAGATGTCTGTAGACCTGCCAGACCTCAACATTTGAAACAGTTCCGAAGACTTACAATGGCTCCTGAAAGTCCTTACATTCTTCAGCACATGTTTGTTTTCCATCTTCCTCCTTACTTCTACTTACTACGTTTCCCTTCAAATTTCCCACCTATCTTTAGGACCCCCTACTTAAAAAACGTACTGTCAGATATGTGTGTGGTATTTGACTAACACCAAGGAAAAAAGATGTCTGCCTAGAAACGGATGCAGGAAGATTCCTACTCCTAGGAAAAGTAGGTTACTGGTGGTATTTTAGGAA
Source organism: Dromas ardeola (assembly GCA_013398915.1). Taxonomy (NCBI): domain Eukaryota; kingdom Metazoa; phylum Chordata; class Aves; order Charadriiformes; family Dromadidae; genus Dromas; species Dromas ardeola. The sequence goes on from VYZM01017516.1 coordinate 30,653, forward strand.
AGTTAAAACATTTTTTCCTTTCAGTAGTAAAAAGGTTTAAAGTTCTTATTTTTCTGTGACTGTTTTTAATGATAGAGGATTCCTTTAATTCCGATTGAATTCATAATTTGGGAGCTTCTAAATCTACACTGGGGAAGCTAAAGATACAAACCAGTGAAATTCCATCATTATAGCAAGTCCTGGCAATTTTGCGGGAATGTTCCAGTCGGTTGGACAGTGATGGCGGAGGAAATGAACTGTACTGGAGAGAGCCGTTCTGTCTTAGTGCTGCTTGTGACAGTTTGGTAAGTTAATGTGTCCTTTGCTGTGTTTCCTCTCTGAGCTACAAAGGCTTGGATGATTCTGGAAATAGGGAACAGCAAAGATACTGGAACCTCCCCCCACCATCCTGAACTAAAGACTGTGTAACTTTTCCATAAGACCCTGTTCCTTTTTTTAAATGGACTACGAAAGGAGCTAATTTTGAATAACTGAATTTGAGACACATTTAAAAAGCCAAGAATTTAGAAGTTGAAGTGAGTATGCAATCCTTCATTTATTCTTTTGTGCCATTTTTAGTACAATAAGATAAGTTAGGGACAGAGTGACAGCCTTATCTCTGAATTTTCTTTGCTCTGTCTGGCTTTGTATCAACTTTAATGCTAATCACATAATAATCACATAATAACGGAAGGATAATTCTTGATTTATACTTCAGGAAGTAATACTATACTTAAAAAATCAGAAACAAAGAATTATAAACACGCACCTCAGGAGGGATTCAGGGCAAAGGCCAAAGCAGTTCTCCTATCAAGTTTAGAATTCTCTTCTCTTTTACAAGAAATTCAGCTTTCACTGTAGTACTATTACTACTTTTTTTTCAAAGGATGGCTATGGATATGTGTGACTGCATACAACATTTGGATCAGATGTGGCCTGTGGAAACAGCCGCTCTGGGAGCAACTCCTGGAAACAAGACTCTACTGTGAAAGCTCCCCGAGGTGCCTCCTAGGCACTGTGGTAACAGCAGTAACAATAACAATAACAGGAGCAGATGGAAAACTGCAGTGATGGGCTCTCTGATGACCATGTACTTTTTGTTAGGGGGTTCATGCTGAAGGTAAGGTTCTGGGGACGTGAGGTCTTGTTTCAAGCCATATGCTGCCTGCCAAGGTATTAGCTGCTTCCTGGTCATTTAACCACCTGACACTGTGTCTGAATATTAGAAACTCTTTTTCTAATTAAGCCCAAACATGCTTCATCAGCATAATACTAACAGTTTAACACAGTTAAGGAAGAGCTTCAATTTTTGTCCAGATTCTTACCCTACTTTCTTGCTGGAGACACAGCACAGTGCTTGGCTGAGTCATCTATTCATAAAGTAAGCATTTAAATAAGTAAGCTGGGGGAAGGGGACATGAATGGGAGATAGCAGGGGCAGGGAGGTGTTTCCCCATTCTCTTGCTACTGCTTCACCTCATACTTTTAGGCAGAAGAATCAATTCCTGAAAGATTTCCCTGCCTTCTATACTGCCAGCCATGGCCTCTGGATACTTTGTGTAATAAAGCCATGTTAATATGGTTTGGCTTTTTAGCCTGGATAGTACCTACAAGCACTGCACACTTAAGGTTGCTAGACTAATCAATATTTAATTAGAAGTTTATTAGAGCTCTGGCTTCTGTGCTTACTTTGATAAAAGATCAGTAGATACTTTTGGAAAAGTCTGTTCAAGAAGCGTAACCCTTCAAATTAAAATTAAGTACTATATAGGTTTACTTAGCTAACAATATGCTAAAAATGAAACACTGCAAAATGAGTTTTATATCCCACTTGATTGTTACAGTCTGTGTCAACATGGGCAAGTATATACGATAATTGTGTAACAAGATTCTGTAAGAAGTTTCTTTTGTGTCCTTTTAAAATTACATCCCTGGAAATAAGAATTCCTTGTTATGAGTTCCCTGAGTGAGCGGACAAAAGTTGAAGATTAAGTATTGCTAGCCACCTGAATCTCCAGTTACTAATTTAAGAATGTAACTTCATTGGAGTTCTTATCATCCTCTCCGCTAGAGTCCATGGGATGATGTTCTTGTTTTTGGATCACAGCTAAAAATCCAGAATAGGGATTTATTTCAGTGAGATCATCATTACATTCCCAGTTAGTACGTCCACGTTGATTTATTTATCCAGTATTTTAATTAACCTGGATATTATGGAAAGATTTTATATGCCCTGTCAAAAGAACAAAAGGTGGCTATGATTTGGCTGTGTAATAAGTGTGGTTTTAGCCCAAAATCAGTTTTCTCCTTGGAAAGGATTTCGTACTCAATTGCTTCTAGGGCTTTAAGAAAATTATGTGGTAGTGCCCAGAACAGGTCTAGAATTTTGATAGCCTTCAGCTACATGAGTTAAAGTTAAACGCAAAGAATATCTTTTAATGAGAATAACTGAACACTGGAGCAGTCCTAAGAAGGTTAAGATTTTAGAGCCAACATTAACAAAAAGTTAAACAAGACACTGGCAAAAGTAATAATGCTTGAACTCCAGAAAAGTCTTTTCAAAGCCGCAAGTTTTCAGTCTCTCAGTGAGCTTACTTACACTCTGCCTGTAACTTTTGCATTTTTCACCTGTATGTTTGGATTTCATATTGATGTAACCAACTCTAGTGATGCCCCATTCAGCAGGGGATAATAGATCTGCACTCAGAACGAGCAGAGCAAAAGAAACTTCTTGCCCCTATGTATTTCTGTTGAAATTAGCAAACTCCCACAGAACTACTAGAGGAAAATGAAAAATGAGCAAGAAAGGATTGTATTCTGCACTGCTGAAAGAGATAATTGAATGTACATGGAGCAGCTCATTGTCCCTCAGTTTTTAGCAGGAAACGAACTTGACAACCCACTTGAAAGCTTTGTTTGGAACTGCCAGGCAAGAATACTGCTTATTTTAAGCAGTCATGGAGAGTTTCTTGGCTGACTGTCAAGCATCTATGGCAACTGGCTAAGGCTGCACCTGCACCTGTGCAAGCAATATCATCCATTATTCCGAAAGACCTGCAATGAATTTATTTTGGGTGAGGGCAAGAATAAGCTGCTATGTAGTGTGTGTCTTAATTTTTGCAGGGGACCTCTTGTAGTATTGCAACCCTTTCTGGAAACCAGAGAACAAGCTGGTCCTTGTACCTCCTGGTACAAGTAGCCTTGTACCCTTTAAAATCACATTATGGCAGAGCCCAATGTACTAGCTAAGATCAATTTTGTTGCCTGTTGACACAGGCAAGAAATGGTGGAAATATGTATAGGTGGAACGAGAAGGTCCTGCGTGGAATTGGAAAAAGTAGTGGTACTAACTGCAGATGCATAACAGAGAGCTGTGTTGATTTTGTTTAACCTCTGATAAAACTTGTGCAGGAAGAGTTACCATGGCAACAAGGTCCAAATCAGGCTAGCATGAACTAAAGGCTGAGATAACACAATCCCATTTTTAGCACTCCAAAAGGGAGAAAATCGCTGATGATCACACTAGAGATGGAAACAATACAATTTCAAGCTGCACAACATACTAGTAGGTCGACAGCTGAAAGTAAAGAACGCCAGCGAGAAGACCATTACATGAGCAGACCCCCCAACGCCTCCAAATAATTAAAAATCAATAAAAATTTATTGCGATGTAAAATATCAAAATATAAAAGTGAGAATGCTGAGTGTCTCTATCCTGTTCAAAGTGTAGTTCTGAAATCAAAATATGATTGTTTGTTGTGGTTTAGGCTGGATTGGCCAATGACGGATGACAGATGCTCTCCCCCCACCTCTCGCTCCAAGGAGAGGAGGAGGAGCGATAAAGAGATATACGAGTTTAGGAGGAACTAAGCTACTTTAATGTTAAAAGGCGTCATACAACACGTATTTTTTATCAGTAAGGATATTTTGACCAAAAATGTGGTTGCCAGCTGCGTGTTCAGGAACTCTGTCTTCTCTGCTCCAGTTCTTCTGAGGCACTCTGCAGGATCATTCCCAAATATTTATCATTATAGACTAACTATGCTGGATCAAACTATGATGCCACTCCCTCATATATGTAAAGTGTTGAAATCAACAGAATATTACTTTACAAGCCAGTAGCAACCTCTAGTACTTTACAACCTCATACAGGATGTAGGATGGGCCACAGAAAAGTGACGTTGAAGGTCTGTGACTCTGAGGTGTCTGCTGTAGCTATGGCAACATACAGAGAATGTGAACAGGGATCAGAGAGGGATGGTAAGCCAGTGGGCCAAAGCTATACTCAGTTCCTGGCAAAGGACTCTTATGATTGCATCTTCTTGTCAGATGGACTTCCAATGTACCACACTTCTGTCTAACTCAGACATTACCAGATACTGTACAGTCATTACCAGGACTAAGGAGCTTGTTGCCAATCTTGTTTCTTCTTCCCCAATGGTGCAAGTTTTTTTTCAGACCAAAGTGTGGAAAATTATATTCTTTCAAAAGTAATGCAAATAAATGTCTCCAAGAGGATGTTCAGTGTAATCTACTGAGCAAGAACCATAAAAGCCTAGGGGTCTTGGTACCGCATTGACACCTGAGGAGCCTATTTGTAATGCGGCAGCAGGCACAACATGAAAGATCACTTCCATCTTGTTTAGGTGGCAGCATATGTTTTCTCATAAGAAATGTGAAGGTTATTCAGGCAAAGCACCTCTGTCAACAGATTCTTTGTGAAGAGCAGATTGAATATTTCATGGGGACATTTTCCTGACAGATTTGTTGTCAGTCTTGGCTTCCTGCCCTAAAGACGCTTCTTTGATCGAACGGCAATGTCATTGTTCTGAGTAGCCACAGTCTGGATTAAAGTCTTCCTTCATCAAGCATTATACCTGCTACGTATGTTTAAAGTGTTCACATTTATTATCAGCTACTCTGTAACTCTAAAATTGTCATTACGCTGCATTTAGGATTGGGGTTTAACTGTGGAGTGTGAAAGACAAGCATACCAGAAACAGTAATTTGTCAGACAAACCACTGGACCATAAACATGTGATGTTATTCAAGGAATTGTGCTTTCCCTACATAAAAATGAAAAACCTGTGAGTATCAGTTTAGCTGTCTTCATGACTGTTGCTGCCTGACCACAGCTACTATCTACAGTTCCTGGTAATTAGCAATACTGAATACTGGTGACATAGTTTAATATTTCACTGAATTTTCCTTCATTAGGATTACTCCCAAAAGCCTCTAAGGTGAATGTAAGCACCGAAAATGTTACCCAAACTCTTGCCAGGACAACCATTTTTACATTACCATACGAATCAAAATCTGACTAAGATGAATCCACTGTGTCTTGAAAACAAAATATTTTAATTCTCGGGAGAAACACTACCTAGCATCAAGTTCAACAAAGCACTTTGCTGAGGAAATAAAATCAATGCTGCTAATAAATAATATAATAGACTAACTTCTCTAAACAGTTTAAAACATGGTATCTCAGAAAATAGATATTGTTTGAGAGATAATATACATATATATATAAGTATATCTCAAAGGCAATAAGGTAGCTTAGTGTTTAAACAGGTCTGCACTGATAGGTGTGAAGTCATGGAAGGGTGAAACTTATATCCTCTAGTTTATATATAATCATATAGGGGACAATGCACAGAGTGTTTTTGCTGCTCAGCTGGATTCTCAAGAGCTGTTACAGTAACAGCCAACATGGGACCCTAATGTACCCAGCATTACCAAGTGAAATACCAATGAATAATGAAGCAGTGCTGTCTAATGTAAGAAATGAAGTTAATTACCTTTCTCTATTTCACTTTGAAAGGACAATTTCCGTCTTCGTAGTTTGCAGTTATCTCCATCCGTATCATTAGTAGTTTGTGATCTTATTACGAGGTCAGACTTGATTAATGAAATATGAAACATAATGACAGATTAGTCCCATCTAAAGAGAGCAGGTTTTCAATAGGCGATTGACTGTTAATCACGTTCAAGCTTTAAGAAAGGCAATATTACACAAGTCAGTCTGCGTCAACCTCTCCATCCCCAGCTAATGGTATTGCTCATTGCTAACATCAAAAGTTCATGCAGATTGAGCAAAACCAACAGTCACCACCTGATGGTGAAACAAAAGTATACTGTTTACATAGTTTACATAGAAAGACATGTGTTTCCATAGAAAGTTTATATAGAAAGACATGTGTTCATGTGTTATTAGCTTCCTGAACCACAGATGTGGTTTAAGTAATCTTAGAAAAATTACTGAAAAAAAATTAAATAACCTCTAAAAAAGAATGTATACTATTGCAAGAAGTAATGTGGTAACTGATTGTAATTAGATTTATATTTAACTACATGGTAATGATTATAAAGGTTACATTTTACAACAGTAAATATAAGGCTGACAAACACCAGACATTTTACCCCTCATTATTTTATCTCTCTAGACCCTCCCTTCCTCTCCAGTGGATTCAATTCATTTCCATTGCAGAACACAATGTTGTCTTTTTCTATCCATCTTACAGACGGATGTGCTTTTTTGCCATAATAAATACAAGATGCATTTAACTCTTCTTTCTACTTATTTAAAAGTGAGAAATTTACAAATAAGCAAATATAACACCAGTTATGCTCTTTGTGTACATACCCATGGCATTGGCTTCAGCCTACTTCCCTTCCCTGTGCTAGTGAGGTTTCCCATACCACTCAAGTAAGCAGATTTGCATGTGGGAGAAGGGCAGAGGGAAAGAAGTGGGAAGTGTTTACATCTTTCTCTATTCCCTTCATTGTAAACCTGGTGGGTAAGGTGCTTCAGTGGTGGCCCACTGGTAGAATAACTGCAGGAAGAAAAAGGCACTTTTACATAAATAGGACAGGAGCAGAAGTTGAGGCAGAAGCACCTATTATTCAGATGACAAATCTGGATCTCAGTGATGTTTTGAAGGTCAGAATGTACTCATCACTTCTTTTGGGGGATGGTTTTCTGGATTGCAATAGACAGTGGAAAGCAAGTGGAATTGCTAGAGAAAACTGATTTTGCAAGCTCAGAGGCATGGGTGAGCCTGTCCTCCCTTCCCTGCCTCTGTGAAGACTAGAGATTTTTTCTTAGTGGCTGGTACATCAGTAAGAAGTAACAACTGGAAAATTTGTAAGCAATATGAGCAGTGAGAACTTTGTGTATTCTACACCACAACACAGAAGATGGAATTTTATTTCAATTTTCTCAGATCTAAAGAAAAAATAATGATAAAACATTGATGACAATGTAATTGCAGGAAATAATTGCTCAGACTAAAATCGTTAATGGGAATTTATCCTCAAGGAATTTTTCAAATATGTGGACTTTCAGTTTTAACTTAAATTTATCACTGAAGTTCATTGTATTGCATTTCACATGTAATTAATAATGGTGACCTTTTCAATAAACACAAAAGGATGACTTTTAAAATAAAGACAGAATTGGTCTTTTATTTTCAAAACGATATTTTATTAAAAAAAAAAGGGCTCAGCATAAAAAGAAGTGACGTTTCTTGTCAGAAGTTATATTTATTTTAATTTTTTAAACTAAAGATCCACATGTGATTAGCAAAGATGACCCTATCGTTTACAACCCAAAACTTAGTGTTCTTTGTCTCCTTTTTTCTCAGAAGGCCTTTGAAGCCAAATTATGTTAGTTCCTTCTCACTGAACTGCTGTTTTTCATTAAAAGTATAGTCTTAATCTACAAAACGGTATTATCAGAAACGATGAAATGTAAACTAGTCATTATGTGGGCAGTGTAGTCCATGTTTGGTGGCCACTGTTAGTGTACCCTGCAACTTTCTAGGGAAATCTTTAGCCCCAGTAGCACGAGCTGGGCGATAGCCTTTCCCCTCTCTTCTTCCGGCCAAACCTCCCTTTTCTTTCCCAATTCAGACTGACCCTGGCAGTCTGAAATAAGAAAACAATGGTAATTTTCCTACTTTCCTGAAGATGCAATCTGTGCCAAAAGGGACACTTAGGACAGTCACTGTGGGAAAAAGAGACCAAGAAATCCCTGCAAATCTGAAGACTGAGTGAAATTTGAGAAGCCCCTTGTATGCTTTTAGTCTCTTAGGAGGTAGGGTGCACTCCAAGATAAGAGAATTAACAATTCATGTTTAAAAGGCAATTAAATATTTTCTATTTTTAGACACAGAATGAATCCGGATAATCTGATTTATCTTTACTTTATGGCTGTACAATTATATTTAGTGTCAAAAGTTCCCCTTGTGGTGACCCAGGCTACAGTCGTCTGAAAAAACCCCATATTTTCCATGGCTTTAACAAAATATCCAAAATCCCCCTGGCTGAAACTTTAATACTATTTAAATATAGAACAAAATCCTGTTAGATTAACATCATCTGAATCATTTCATTGGCTTCTGCTGAGTTTAACTGACTTCAGTAGGAGCAATCAGGTGAGTATATTTTTTTAAAATAGGATTTTGCCTCAGGCTTTTAGCTTTTAATTTTGCTAACCTTGGGTTTTCAATTTCTGTTTTCAAGCTCTGTTACTGTGAGGCAAATTCAGCCCAATATTAAGAAAAAAAATCACTTATTGTATGTACCTTTGCAGTTTCATCTCTCAGATTAAAAGTCAGTTCTAGATTGGTGAGGAAGAGATCAGAAAATTCAGGGTACATATCCAAAACTTCTAGTAGATCTTCTCGCTGGATCTTATGTAAGTCACAGTAAGTTAAAGCTCTCACATCTGCATTTGACTTTCCTGGTTTTGCATAAAGATGTACCATCTCTCCAAAAATATCGTTTTTCCCTGCAGAAAGAAAATTAGATGGAGATTATTATTTAAAACATGAATAAGTCATTAAATTGAATGATGTATTTCTTTATGATAATGGTGTAGAATACTTGATTTTACATGAAGTGATACAATCAGATTACCATTGTGCATATGTTGTTGTAAATCAAAAATATTATTATTAAACATTAAAAGCAAAATTATTTAAATCAATGAAATTACATAGGCATATAACTGGACTAAGTAAAAGGAAAATCTAGCTTCATGATAGTTTTTCTTCAGTTCCATCAAAACAGCATGACTAGAGCAGGTTCTTTTCTTTTTAAAACATTATTTGCTGATTTAAATCATATTGCTATGATGACACAAATGTTAATTTCTGTTGTTTGGTAGAGTCCAGGACTTGTCTGGCCTGGAATCTCATTTTTTTAAGAATTACATGAAGAAACAGACCATACTTGAAATATATTTTAGTAGAAAATGACTTAGTTTTTATATTTTTCAGAGGCAATACAAGACTTCCAAGATGTAGAAGCTGTTTCGAGGAAACTCTTTAAACATAGCTGCCTCTGTTTTGATGCTATTACAGTTCTTTCAATCAATGTTGACACATTCATGGTACCCATTTGCTAAAATTTTCATCTCCATTTAATTGGTCATTTTCCCCAAATCTGTAGCTAATCGTCATGAATGCAGAACAGCCGCAGCCATAGACCCGTGAAAACATGCTCTAAACTAAGGGTTGCAGGGCTTACCTGCAAAATGGAGACTGGGGGGGAACTAGGAAAACACTTGTGGAAAAGAATAGTGGTCATAGCAACTGAGAAACAGTAGACCGGTAAAAAAGAATACAGGGGTGATTTTGCCTCTCTGTTAAACATTTGTGGCTTTTATATTAGGTTACTGCAAGTAGTTCTGGTTTCTCCGTTTTCTAAAAAGGAAGCTGAAAAGTGAGTGAGTAGCTTTCAGCTGGGGGAACTAAAAGATGCAAACAATAATTCAAGGGCTGATTTACAGTGAGGATCTTAAAGAACACAGTCTTTTTAGTTTATCAACAGGAAGATTAAGAAGTAATCTGATTATATTGCATATAACTTTATAAGGCGGAAAAATTACTCGGTACTAAATGCCTCTAGAACATAATAAGGAATGCATAGTAAGAACCAATGAAAAGAAATTGAAGCAAGATAATTTTATACTGGAAATAAACCACACATTTTTAAGAATAAAAATTATTAACTATGGAAATAAACTGCCAAGAAAAGTGATCAGTTTTTCATCTCGTTGTGTCTTCAGATCAAAACCCATTGCTTTTCTTTCATCAAACACAGTCCATTAGACACAACAGATAGTTAAAGGTATGAAATGTAACAGGAGTCAGTGATATAACAGAGCCAATATAATCTAATAGTCCTTCTGGCCTGCTTATGAATGCAGAGGTCCCTATGCAAGGCATATAATCCCTTCTCTGCAATATGACTACTGACATGGTCACAGTATTTTTATATCTTGTCTGCAAAACTGGAAGAAGTGGTAGATTCTATGAGGTCCACAGCCATTGTATTTTCTAAGGATTTGGTACAGAATTACTGTTGTCAGGTCAGTACTGATCCGACCTTACTCAACAGCATCAAACAGTGCTGATGAGTTGAGGAAAACTGGGGAACAAACCCAACATTTCTCAGAACTCTTTGATTTCTGTGATGAAGTTTCTGTACTTGTTAATGGTGGAAACTTCATCCGTGCTACCTCTGTTGGACTGAAGTCTTTTCAACCTCAGAGGACAAAGCATTGAGTATTTTTTATGTCCATTTCTGTGTTTAGGTTTTTCAGAAAGAGGAATTAACTAAAAATGTTTGATTAAGTATTGATAATCTTTGTTAGGTTTCTGTGTGATTTCATTGCAGAGTGATTTTCATTTGCATCATCTTCTATTTTTTTTTGCAGATTCTTCAAGATACAACAGACTCAGTGACTGGAGCCAGCCATCAGGCAGGCTGTAGCCTCATGGATTGTGCGACAGTTGTGCGCCCACAGAGCAGTTCCTTTTGGCTGCAGTTGTGCAGAACTGTCTCTCTTTCTGTCTGGACCACTGTTCCCTGGGAGAGCAGCACTCCAGACTGTGCCCCTGGTGTGAGGAGCTGTAGGCTGGAAGAGATATAGTGGTATTGCCCTGCAAATACCTGGGTTTCTGCTGCAGTGTGAGAGCACAGGGATTTGATGCGCATAGCATGCAAAACTCGACCCATCTGCATATTCGGCCCAGGAAGAAAATAATGAGTTCATAAACTTGTCAGTTTTACTTGATTGTGGATCCCATCCAGGGAAACCTGCATGCTCGATTACTTCTCTGAAATGCCTGTACACCAATACGCATGGCATGGGGAATAGCAGGAAGAACTAGAGATCTGTGCGGTTGCAGGGATGTGATCTCATTGCAGTTACAGAGACATGGTGGCATAGCTCACGTGACTGGAATGCTGTCATGGATGGCTATGTACTTTTTAGGAAAGATAGGCCAGTGGAGTGAGGTGGTGGAGTTGCTCTTTACGTAAGAGAGCAGCTGGAATGTATTGAGCTCTGCCTAGGGGTGGATGAAGGTGTTAAGAGCTTATGGGTAAGAATTAAGTGGTAGGCTAAATATGGGTAACACTGTTGTGGGTGTTCACTACAGACCACTGGATCAGGAAGTGGAAGTTGATGAGGCCTTCTACAGACAGCTGAAAGTAGCCTTACAATCACAGGCCCTGGTTCTCATGGGGGAATTCAACCACCCTGATATTTGCTGGAAAGGCAACACAGTCAGGCACACACATTCCAGGAGGTTTCTACAGAGCATTGATAATAACTTTTTGACACAGGTGGTGGAGGAATCAATGAGGAGAGGTGTACTTCTGGACCTTGTGCTGACAAACAAAGATAGGGATGTGAAGGTTGGAGGTAGCCTTGGCTGCAGTGACCATGAGGTTGTGGAGTTCGGGATNTTGTGGAGTTCAGGATCCTGTGTGGAAGAAGCAGGGCAAAAAGTAGAATTACAACCCTGGACTTCAGGAGAGCTCCCTTTGGCATCTTCAAAGACCTACTTGGAGGAATTGCATGGGCAAAGGCTCTAGAAGAAAGAGAGGTGCAAGAGAGCTGGTTAAAATTCAAGCACCATTTCCTCCAAGCTCAAGATCGGTGTATCCCTATAAGTAAGAAATCAGGCAAAGGAGGCAGGAGACCTACATGGATGAACAAGGAGCTTCTGGAAAAACTCAAATGGAAGAAGGAAGTTTACAGAATGTGGAAAAAGAGACTGGCCACCTGGGAGAAATAGGAACGTTGTCAGAGTATGCAGAGATGCAACAAGGAAGGCTAAGGCCCACTTGGAATTAAATCTGGAAAGAGATGTCAAGAATAACAAGAAGGGCTACATCAGTACATCAGTAGGAAAAGGAAGACTAGGGAAAATGTGGGCCCGCTGCTGAATGAGGTAGAATCCCTAGTGACGGAGGATGCAGAGAAGGCAGAATTACTCAATGCCTTCTTTGCTTCAGTCTTTATTGCTAAGGCTGGCCCTCAGGAACCCCAGACCCTGGAGGTAAGAGAGAGAGCCTGGAGAAAGGAAATTTCCTTTGGTTGCGGAGGATTGGGTTAGGCAAACTCAAGACCCACAAATCCATGGGCTCCGATGGGATGCACCCATGAGTGCCGAGGGAGCTGCCAGATGTTATTGCTAAGCTCTCCATCATCTTTGAAAGGCCATGGAGAATGGGAGAGGTGCCTGAGGACTGGAGGAAATCCAATTTCATGCCATCTTCAAAAAGGGCAAGAAGGAGGACCCAGGAAACTACAGGCCAGTCAGCCTCACCTCCATCCCTGGAAAGGTGATGGAACAGCTCATCCTGGATGTCATCTCTAAGCATGTAGAGGAAGAGAAGGTTATTGCGAGTGGTCAGCAAGGATTCACCAAGGGGAAATCATGCTTGACCAATCTGATAGCCTTCTACGATGNGCTGCAGTTGTGCAGAACTGTCTCTCTTTCTGTCTGGACCACTGTTCCCTGGGAGAGCAGCACTCCAGACTGTGCCCCTGGTGTGAGGAGCTGTAGGCTGGAAGAGATATAGTGGTATTGCCCTGCAAATACCTGGGTTTCTGCTGCAGTGTGAGAGCACAGGGATTTGATGCGCATAGCATGCAAAACTCGACCCATCTGCATATTTGGCCCAGGAAGAAAATAATGAGTTCATAAACTTGTCAGTTTTACTTGATTGTGGATCCCATCCAGGGAAACCTGCATGCTCGATTACTTCTCTGAAATGCCTGTACACCAACACGCATGGCATGGGGAATAGCAGGAAGAACTAGAGATCTGTGCGGTTGCAGGGATGTGATCTCATTGCAGTTACAGAGACATGGTGGCATAGCTCACGTGACTAGAATGCTGTCATGGATGGCTATGTACTTTTTAGGAAAGATAGGCCAGTGGAGTGAGGTGGTGGAGTTGCTCTTTACGTAAGAGAGCAGCTGGAATGTATTGAGCTCTGCCTAGGGGTGGATGAAGGTGTTAAGAGCTTATGGGTAAGAATTAAGTGGTAGGCTAAATATGGGTAACACTGTTGTGGGTGTTCACTACAGACCACTGGATCAGGAAGTGGAAGTTGATGAGGCCTTCTACAGACAGCTGAAAGTAGCCTTACAATCACAGGCCCTGGTTCTCATGGGGGAATTCAACCACCCTGATATTTGCTGGAAAGGCAACACAGTCAGGCACACACATTCCAGGAGGTTTCTACAGAGCATTGATAATAACTTTTTGACACAGGTGGTGGAGGAATCAATGAGGAGAGGTGTACTTCTGGACCTTGTGCTGACAAACAAAGATAGGGATGTGAAGGTTGGAGGTAGCCTTGGCTGCAGTGACCATGAGGTTGTGGAGTTCGGGATCCTGTGTGGAAGAAGCAGGGCAAAAAGTAGAATTACAACCCTGGACTTCAGGAGAGCTCCCTTTGGCATCTTCAAAGACCTACTTGGAGGAATTGCATGGGCAAAGGCTCTAGAAGAAAGAGAGGTGCAAGAGAGCTGGTTAAAATTCAAGCACCATTTCCTCCAAGCTCAAGATCGGTGTATCCCTATAAGTAAGAAATCAGGCAAAGGAGGCAGGAGACCTACATGGATGAACAAGGAGCTTCTGGAAAAACTCAAATGGAAGAAGGAAGTTTACAGAATGTGGAAAAAGAGACTGGCCACCTGGGAGAAATAGGAACGTTGTCAGAGTATGCAGAGATGCAACAAGGAAGGCTAAGGCCCACTTGGAATTAAATCTGGAAAGAGATGTCAAGAATAACAAGAAGGGCTACATCAGTACATCAGTAGGAAAAGGAAGACTAGGGAAAATGTNTATCCCTATAAGTAAGAAATCAGGCAAAGGAGGCAGGAGACCTACATGGATGAACAAGGAGCTTCTGGAAAAACTCAAATGGAAGAAGGAAGTTTACAGAATGTGGAAAAAGAGACTGGCCACCTGGGAGAAATAGGAACGTTGTCAGAGTATGCAGAGATGCAACAAGGAAGGCTAAGGCCCACTTGGAATTAAATCTGGAAAGAGATGTCAAGAATAACAAGAAGGGCTACATCAGTACATCAGTAGGAAAAGGAAGACTAGGGAAAATGTGGGCCCGCTGCTGAATGAGGTAGAATCCCTAGTGACGGAGGATGCAGAGAAGGCAGAATTACTCAATGCCTTCTTTGCTTCAGTCTTTATTGCTAAGGCTGGCCCTCAGGAACCCCAGACCCTGGAGGTAAGAGAGAGAGCCTGGAGAAAGGAAATTTCCTTTGGTTGCGGAGGATTGGGTTAGGCAAACTCAAGACCCACAAATCCATGGGCTCCGATGGGATGCACCCATGAGTGCCGAGGGAGCTGCCAGATGTTATTGCTAAGCTCTCCATCATCTTTGAAAGGCCATGGAGAATGGGAGAGGTGCCTGAGGACTGGAGGAAATCCAATTTCATGCCATCTTCAAAAAGGGCAAGAAGGAGGACCCAGGAAACTACAGGCCAGTCAGCCTCACCTCCATCCCTGGAAAGGTGATGGAACAGCTCATCCTGGATGTCATCTCTAAGCATGTAGAGGAAGAGAAGGTTATTGCGAGTGGTCAGCAAGGATTCACCAAGGGGAAATCATGCTTGACCAATCTGATAGCCTTCTACGATG